>SJYT01068161.1:39384-147592 GCA_006410635.1 Cephalophus harveyi
TCAAGAGGCAGGTCACGTGGTCTGGTATTCCCATCTCTTTCAGAATTTTCCACAGTTTATTGTGATCCACACAGTCAAAGGCTTTGGCATAGTCAGTAAGGCAGAAATAGATGTTTTTCTGGAACTCTCTTGCTTTTTCCATGATCCAGTGGATGTTGGCAATTTGATCTCTGGTTCCTCTGCCTTTTCTAAAGCCAGCTTGAACATCAGGGAGTTCCCGGTTCATGTATTGCTGAAGCCTGGCTTGGAGAATTTTGAGCATTACTTTACTAGCGTGTGAGAAGGAAATGGCAACCCACTCCAGTGTTCTTGCCTGGAGAATCCCAGGGACGGGGGAGCCTGGTGGGCTGCCGTCTATGGGGTCACACAGAGTCGGACACGACTGAAGTGACTTAGCAGCAGCAGCAGCAGACATAAGTGCAATTGTGCGGTAGTTTGAGCATTCTTTGACATTGCCTTTCTTTGGGATTGGAATGAAAACTGACCTTTTCCAGTCCTGTTGCCACTGCTGAGTTTTCCCAGTTTGCTGGCATATTGAGTGCAGCACTTTCACAGCATCATCTTTCAGGATTTGAAATAGCTCAACTGGAATTCCATCACCTCCACTAGCTTTGTTCATAGTGATGCTTTCTAAGGCCCACTTGACTTCACATTCCAAGATGTCTGGCTCCAGGTGAGTGGTCACACCATCATGATTATCCAGGTCGTGAAGATCTTTTTTGTCCATGTATTCTTGCTACCTCTTCTTAATATCTTCTACTTCTGTTAGGTCCATACCATTTCTGTCCTTTATTGAGCCCATCTTTGCATGAAATGTTCCCTTGGTATCTCTAATTTTCCTGAAGACATCTCTAGTCTTCCCCATTCTGTTTTTTTTCTGCTATTTCTGCTGGGATCCAGCACGGGAGATCCCCTCCGTGACAAGGTCATGCAAAGGAGACCGCTAAAGTTAATATAGCGGATCAGGACTCGAGGGACTCCCTGGACCTGCTCAAGCATCTACCCCAAACCAAAATCTGTCTACTATATTATGCCTTTCACCAACTTTTTTGACATTAACAGGGGGCTATCCTCGACCACCTTCCTCTGGAGAAAATCAACTTAGGGCTGTAGTTGATAAGTTTCCTGGGCATGAAAGGAGCATTTCAATTCAAACCCCCTGTTAGCATTCTAGCTTGCTTGTAAAGTTTATCCAGACTCTTGCAACTACGCATATGATTGTTCACAACATCCCAGCCATGACACGGGAAGCCTAAACATTCTAAAAATGTAAAGCCCTTTGAGGGGTGAAAACGTTTTATTAAAATAATACTGATGAAGGGTTTCATTGTTGAGCCAATGCTTGCTGCCAAGTTCCCATATCCCTTAGCCATTGTGTGCCTGGGGGTGCATTAGTTAATATAGTTGGAATGTAAGAAAAACAAGTAGTAGCCTTGGTATTAACCACATCAGACCTTTGAGCTAATAAGTTCTTTTTTGTAGCCCACTGCACCTTTGCTCCATGAGAATGTAACTCTGTTTATTACTTTCTGAGGCTGACACAGATTAGAGGTATAAAGGAAAAATACTTAAAGGGAAAACAAGTTTTCTGGTTGATCAACCTTTATCAAAAAAGGGTCATAAGATGTCAACAGGCCTCCAAGGCCAGAAGATAATGGACACAACGTAAGTCCCTTGTTTATGGGAAAGGTTAAGGTCCCTTTTTTTTCTGCATAATGACTGAAACAAATCCTGGTTTCGATAAGGGCAAAACTGCTGGAATGATTGAGCTGACTCTGCATGACTTTGCATCTTTCATTTTCCTCTATGTATAAGTCACGGTACAAAAGCTCTTTTTGAAAATAAAGTTACTGACCTCGCTCACTGAAGCTTGATCTCCCCATGTCATTCTTTCGTTTGCCAACACTGTTCATCCTGAGGGTATCCCTGGACTCTGCTGAGGCTGGACCCCAGCATATTTCTTTGCATTGATTGCTGAGGAAGGCTTTCTTATCTCTCTTTGCTATTCTTTGGAACTCTTCATTCAGATGCTTATATCTTTCCTTTTCTCCTTTGCTTTTCACTTCTCTTCTTTTCTCAGCTATTTGTAAGGCCTCCCCAGACAGCCATTTTGCTTTTTGCATTTCTTTTCCATAGGAATGATCTTGATCCCTGTCTCCTGTACAATGTCACAAACCTCTGTCCATAGTTCATCGGGCACTCTATCTATCAGATCTAGTCCCTTAAATCTATTTCTCACTTCCACTGTATAATCATAAGGGATTTGATTTAGGTCATACCTGAATGGTCTAGTGGTTTTCACTACTTTCTTCAATTTAAGTCTGAATTTGGCAATAAGGAGTTCAGTATTGTTTTTGTTGACTGTATAGAGCCTGTCCATCTTTGGCTGCAAAGAATATAATCAATCTGATTTCGGTGTTGACCATCTGGTGATGTCCATGTGTAGAGTCTTCTCTTGTGTTGTTGGAAGAGGGTGTTTGCTATGACCACTGTGTTCTCTTGGCAAAACTCTGTTACCCTTTGCCCTGCTTCATTCTGTACTTGAGGCCAAATTTGCCTGTTACTCCAGGTGTTTCTTAACTTCCTACTTTTGCATTCCAGTCCTCTATAATGAAAAGGACATCTTTTGGGGATGTTATTTCTAAAAGGTCTTGTAGGTCTTCATAGAACCGTTCAACTTCAGCTTCTTCAGCGTTACTGGCTGGGGCATAGGCTTGGACTACTGTGATATTGAATGGTTTTCCTTGGGAAAATATTTGCAAATGATATGATTGATAAGGGGTTAACATTCAGCATGTATAAACAGCTCATACAACTAACAAGATAAAAAAAAAAAAAAAATAGCCAAAAGACCTGAATAGACAGTTTTCCAAAGTGGAAATGCAGGTGGCCAATGGGCACTTAAAAAGATACTCAACAACACTAATCATCAGTTCAGTTCAGTTCAGTCGCTCAGTCGTGTCCGACTCTTTGCTACCCCATGAATTTCAGCACACCAGGCCTCCATGTCCATCACCACCTCCCAGAGTTCACTCAGATTCACATCCATCGAGTCAGTGAGGCCATCCAGCCATCTCGTCCTCTGTCGTCCCCTTCTCCTCCTGCCCCCAATCCCTCCCAGCATCAGAGTCTTTTCCAATGAGTCAACTCTTCATATGAGGTGGCCAAAGTACTGGAGTTTCAGCTTTAGCATCATTCCTTCCAAAGAAATCCCAGGGCTGATCTCCTTTAGAATGGACTGGTTGGATCTCCTTTCAGTCCAAGGGACTCTCAAGAGTCTTCTCCAACACCACACTTCAAAAGCATCAATTCTTTGGAGTTCAGATTTCCAAGATGAAAAGTTTTGCAGATACATGGTGGTGATGGCTTCACAGCAATGTGAATGTAGTTAATGCCACTAGAGACTTAAAAATGAACTGTAGGCAAAAATGGTTAAGATGATCATGTTTATTTCATGGGTATTTTTTCCACAATTAAGAATAATAGTTAAAGAAATAAGCATAATTTTATATTGCAGTTTTTCATTGCTGGATGGTCCTGTTATTCCCACTTCTCTATATTCTTCCTCCTCCCTTTTTTTATAAACCTGTTTTAAGATAAAAGATTAAAATTTTGACCTCTAGGATATTATTTCTAATGACAGTTATCTGCTGATGAAAACTGAACCTCTCAGTTTTGCCCAACTTTTAATTTCCCATTAGCCAATTAAAGGATTACCATCTATCCATTTTGTCTTATTTCATTGGGTACAAAGCAATCTTATGACTGTAGAATCACAGCTAAATCATGCTGTTTAGAATTTATTGCAGAGGAATGATTGCACTGTCCATTTCTGAGCTGGGAAAACTATTTGTCTAACCATTTGAAACTGGGGATGGCACTGGGTAGTAGGCATGAAAGTGATCCAGGAGAGCGCAGGATTTGGTCAAAGTGCCTAAGGCTCTCACCCATGCAGCCTGTGTGACAGCTCCATCACTCCACCAGCCATTTCCTCTGGTGGGCTGTGTCATGGGTCCTTTGCTTCTGCTAGTAGTTTCCAAACTGTGTGAGAGCTTGGCTGTTCCTTGTTGAGACAATTTGGAAGTGCATAGTTTGATACTGTGTTGTCAAGTGGCATGCTTTGGCAAAATGAAACCGTGTTATCAGGAATTAGCTGGATCAGATGTGTGGTTCCCGAGGAGGAAGGAAGGAGAGGAGCAGGAAGTTGGTCAGAGGTACAAACTTCCAAGTACAAAAGAAACAGGTCAAGATTTAAAAAGTCACCAGCCTTTTGTAATGGGCCTTATTTCTGTTTCTTTAAATGCCTGTGGTCTTTTGTTGAAAATCAGGCATTTGAAAAAGAAGTCGTCTTCTCTCCCAGTGATTGCAGACTGTCTCTCTACAAAAGACCATCACTAATAAGCCCAGTAAAAGGTTGAGACCTTCTCAGGCCTATTCTGGGCTTATGTCCTGTCTGGGTATTTGTGTATATACTTTCTTCCCTACACTAGTCCGTCCAAATTATAGATCTTTGGTTTGTCTTTAGAGCTTTCATAAAACTATCTTCATCGATCTATAGTTGTTGATTTAATATTTCTGTAGGCGAATAAGGGCCTGGAGCTTCCTAGTCCAGTAATTTGCTGATGTTAGTCACTGTTTTCAAGGCCTTAATTTCCCAAAGAGGCTTATTCCAGCTTCTTCTCAGTGTCTTAGATATCCTATGATATTTTTCTGCCTGTCACCTTATCTCAGGCTTCTGTGAAACTGCAGGGCCCCTACAGTTTTATAGGCCTGCCACGCTTCACATGGCTTCCAACCGGAAATCTAAACTTTGCTGCTCTTCCCCGTCTAAGCTCTGAGTCAGGTGAGACAGAAATTATTTTGTCAGAGTGCAGACAGTTTAGAACTTTGCAAGTATATTCTACTCTGCTCATTCTAGCTTGAGGCAGGGAACTAGGAATCGGGTCACTTCTTCCTGACTATGTAAGGCTGTACTCATGAGGGAATGGGACAAGGGTGAGTAAAATCACCACAAAATTCCCTACTGATTTGAATGTGCCTTTCCTTGACTGAGCATTTGCTTGGTTACTGTATCATTGAGTAATTTCCAGAGTTTTCGTAAGATTCTTTCAAGTAATGTGTAATTATGTTATTTTCTCTTGTGGAGGAATAGAAACTTGGAACTTCCTAGTTTCCTGTTTGATTTTTTTTTTTTTAACTTTTGATCCAAATGCTTTTTGAATGTAATACAAGATTGCCATTCCAAAGTAGAAAGCTAACTTACTACATGACTTTTATTTGTATTATATGATGCCAGTAAGTACCCTGTTGAACTAGTCTTTAAAAAAAAAGTTGCAGTAGATCAGCCAGTTTCTACTCATTAAAAATAATATCAAATAATATTATTTACTTCAATTTCATTCTGGTTTTATTCACTTCTTTATTCAAGCTAAGAGCAGTGATATCACCTCACTTTTGAAGGAGTGAGTGCACTTTATGGTATTTAGGGAATTATGCTTTGTTTTGAATATGATTTCAGCATTGATATAGAAGACTTCAATGACTTAAAAATTTGTTCTGTCATCGTAGAGAAGCCAGAGTCAGCAAAGTCTTCATGTCAACAGTGTTCTTTGTACATTGTTTGCTAGTTTAATATATAATTGAAGGGAGAGAGTGCTGAGATTGAATCTGTTATTGGTAAATCAAATCCACCTATTTTGTTTCTGTCTTGGTACCAGAGTTAGTTTGGAATTAATTATGTATAAGGAAAAGTTTTAGTAATGTTTGATCAATGTGTAGCACCATTCCAACATTTAAGTAACATGCATGGAATACAGAAGTGTTCATGTGTTTTTATAAATGCCTTTTTTAGATTTAATAAAGAAAAAGAAAACATGAAATTTAAGTAACAATTACAGTGAAATCAATGCTCTACTGAAAATCTTAAGGTAGTGAGCTATTAATTTTCTATCTACATCCCTCACCATAAAATAAAAAGCTGATGATGACCTTCACCGAGAAGGAGGAGGTCACCTTTCTTCCAAGGAGCAAGTGTCTTTTAATTTCATGGCTGCAGTCACCATCTACAGTGATCTTGGAGCCCCCCAAAATAAAGTCTCTCACTGTTTCCATTGTTTCCCCATCTATTTGCCATGAAGTGATGGGACCAGATACCATGATCTTAGTTTTTTGAAAGTTGAGTTTTAAGTCAACTTTTTCACTCTTCTTTTCCCTTTTATCAACAGGCATTGGAGCCCCCCAAAATAAAGTCTCTCACTGTTTCCATTGTTTCCCCATCTATTTGCCATGAAGTGATGGGACCAGATACCATGATCTTAGTTTTTTGAAAGTTGAGTTTTAAGTCAACTTTTTCACTCTTCTTTTCCCTTTTATCAACAGGCTCTTTTGTTCTCCTTCGCTTTCTGCTGTAAGGGTGGTGTCATCTGCATATCTGAGGTTACTGATATTTCTCCCAGCAATCTTGATTCCAGCTTGTGTTTCATCCATCCCGGCATTTTGCATGATGTCCTCTACATACAAGTTAAATAAGCAGGGTGAAAATATGCAGCCTTGACATACTCCTTTCCCAATTAGGAACCAGTCTGTTTTTCCATGTCCAATTCTAACTGTGGCTTCTTGAGCAACATACAGATTTCTCAGGAGGCAGAGCAGGTGGTCTGGTATTCCCATCTCTTAAAAATTTTCCACAGTTTGTTGTGATCCACACAGTCAAAAGCTTTGGTGTAGTCAATAAAGCAGAAGTAGATGCCTTTCTGGAACTCTCTTGCTTTTTCAATGATCCAACTGGTGTTGGCAATTTGATCTGTGGTTCCTCTGCCTTTTCTAAATCCAGCTTGAAGTTCTTGGTTCACGTACTATTGAAGCCTGGCTGGAGAATTTTGAGCGTTACTTTGCTAGTTTGTGAGATGAGTGCAATTGTGTGGTAGTTTGAGCATTCTTTGGNGTTGGCAATTTGATCTGTGGTTCCTCTGCCTTTTCTAAATCCAGCTTGAAGTTCTTGGTTCACGTACTATTGAAGCCTGGCTGGAGAATTTTGAGCGTTACTTTGCTAGTTTGTGAGATGAGTGCAATTGTGTGGTAGTTTGAGCATTCTTTGGCATTGCCTTTCTTTGGGATTGGAATGAAAACTGACCTTTTCCAGTACTGTGGCCACTGCTGAGTTTTCCAGATTTGCTGGCATGTTGAGTGTAGCACTTTAACAATATCATCTTTTAGGATTTAAAATAGCTCAACTGGAATTCCATCACCTCCATCATAGTGATGTTTCCTAAGGCCCACTTGACTTCACATTCAAGGATGTCTGGCTCTAAGTGAGTGATCACACCACCGTGATTATCTGAGTCGTGAAGATCTTTTGTACAGTTCTTCTGTGTATTCTTGCCACCTCTTCTTAATAGCTTCTGCTTCTCTTAGGTCCATATCATTTCTGTCCCTTATTGAGCCCACCTTCGCATGAAATGTTCCCTTGGTATCTCTAATTTTCTTGAAGAGATCTCTAGTCTTTCCCATTCTATTGTTTTCCTTTATTTCTTTGCATTGATCACTGAGGAAGGCTTTCTTATCTCTTCTCGCTATTCTTTGGAACTCTGCATTCAAATGGGTATATCTTTCCTTTTCTCCTTGACTTTTTGCTTCCCTTCTTTTCACAGCTATTTGTAAGACCTCCTCAGACAGCCATTTTGCTTTTTTGCATTTCTTTTCTTGGGGATAACCTTGACCCCTGCCTCCTGTACAATGTCATGAACCTCCATTCATAGTTCTTCAGACACTCTGTCTATCAGATCCAATCCCTTGAATCTATTTCTCACTTCCACTATATAAATGTAAGGGATTTTATTTAGGTCATACCTGAGTGGTCTGGTTGTTTTCCCTACTTTCTTCAATTTAAGTCTGTATTTGCCAATAAGAGGTTCATGATCTGAGCCACAGTCATTCCTGGTCTTGTTTTTGCTGACTGTATAGAGCTTCTCCATCTTTGGCTGCAAAGAATATAATCAATCTGATTTCATTATTGAGCATCTAGTGTCACAATTTCATTATTTCAATTTCATTATTGAGCATCTAGTGTCACAATTTCATTATTGTGACATCTAAGTGATGTCCATGTGTAAAGTCTCCTATTGTGCTGTTGGAAGAGGGTATTTGCTATGACTAGTGTCTTCTCTTGGCAAAACTCTGCTAGCCTTTGCCCTGCTTCATTTTGTACTCATGGCCAAATTTTCCTGTTACTCTAGGTATCTCTTGACTTCCCACCTTTCCATTCCAGTCCCTTAAAATGAAAAGGACATCTTTTTTGGATGCTAGTTCTAGAAGGTCTTGTAGTTCTTCATAGAACCATTCAACATCAGCTTCTTCATCATTACTGTTTGGGGCATAGAATACTATGCCATAGACTTGGAATACTGTGATATTGAATGGATTGCCTTGGAAATAACAGAAATCATTCTGTCGTTTTTGAGATTGCATCCAAATACTGCATTTCGGACTCTTTCTTGACTATGAGGGCTGCTCCGTTTCTTCTAAGTATTCGTGCTCATAGTAGGAGATATAATGGTCATCTGACTTAAATTCACCCATTCCAGTCCATTTTAGTTCACTGATTCCTAAAATGTTGATGTTCACTCTTGCCATCTCCTGTTTGACCACCTCCAATTTTCCTTGATTCAGGGACCTAACATTGCAGGGTCCTATGCAATATTGCTCTTTACAGCATTGGACTTTATTTCCATAACCAGTCCCATTCACAACTGGGTGTTGTTTTTGCTTTGTCTCTGTCTTTTCATTCTTTATGGAGATATTTCTCTACCTATCTGCAGTAGTATATTGGGTACCTACCGACCTGGGAAATTAATCTTTTAGTGTCCTATCTTTTTGCCTTTTCATACTGTTCATGGGGTTCTTAAGGCATGAATATTGAAGTGGTTTGCCATTCCCTTTCCCAGGGAATGTCCCTTAACCACATTTTTGTCAGAACTCTCCACCATGACCCATCTGTCTTGGGTGGCCCTACAGGGCATGACTCATAGTTTCATTGAGTTAAACAAAGCTGTGGTCCATGTGATCATATTGGTTAGTTTTCTGTGATTGTGGTTTTCATTCTGTCTGACATCTAATGGATACGGATAAAAGGGAACTCTAAGCAAGTTGAGAAGATAACCCTCAGAATGGGATAAAATGACAGCCAACAAAACATCTGACAATGGATTAATTTCCAAAATATGTAAGCAGCTCATAGAACTCAATGCCAGAAAAACAAACAACCCAATCAAAAAGTGGTGAAAATACCTAAACAGACATTTCTGCAAAGAGGACATACAGATGGCTAACAGACTCATGAAAATATGCTCAACGTCACTCATTATTAGAGAAATACATATCAAAATTACAATGAGATTTCACCTCACTCTGGTCTGAATGGCCACCATCAGAGAGTCTATAAGCAATAAATGCTGGAGAGAGTGTGGAGAAAAGGGAAGGCTCTTACACTCTTGGTGGGAATATAAATTGATACAGCCAAATTGAAGAAGGATGGAGATTCCTTTAAAATCTAGGGATAAAACCACCATATTACCCAGCAAACCCACTCCTAGGTATATACCCTGAGGAAGCCAATATTGAAAAAGACACATGTATCCCACTGTTCATTGCAGCACTATTTACAATAGCTAGAACATGGAAGCAACCTAGACGTCCATCAACAGACAAATGGATAAAGAAGTGTGGTACATATACACAGTGGAATATTACTCATTCATAAAAAGGAACATATTTGAGTCAGTTCTGATGAAGTGCATTAACCTAGAACCTATTATACAGAGTGAAATAAGTCAGAAAGAAAAAGATCTATATCGTATTCTAATTCATATATGCGGAATCTAGAAAAATAGTAGTGAAGAATTTATTTACTGGGCAACAATGGATAAACAGACAAAGAATAGACTTATGAATATGGGGAGAGGGGAGGAGAGGCTGAGATGTATGGAAAGAATAACATGGATACTTACATTACCATATGTAAATTAGATAGCCCATGGGAACGTGCTATATCTTTCAGGAAAGTCAAACATGGGCTCTGTATCAACCTAGAGGGTTGGGATGGGGAGGGAGATGGGAAGGAGGTTCAAAAGAGAGGGGATATATGCATACTTATGGGTGATTCATGTTGACGTTTGCCAGAAAACAATAAAATTCTGTAAGGCAGTTAACCTTCAATGAAAAATGAATAAAACAAAATGAAACACATACAGACACACAATGGTGTCCAAGAATCTATGCATTCTACTTATTTTTAAAACAATATAAACGTAAGAAAAATATAGAGCATACACCCCCCAAAAAAAGATCAAGTCTGTACATTCTGAAATAAAGTTTATGGTTTTAAATTAAAAAAATCTTGTGTGGGGATAATGGTGTAAACTAAGACTGTCCCTGGCAAACTGAAATGCAGGCTTCCCTAACCTAAAATGTGATCTTCTAGCTCTAGGTTGCTCTGTCTACAGTATCCAGCTCTACATGTGGTTTCCACAATTTGTAGACAAATGCTGTCCTGTATAACTTCAGATCAAAACAAATGCATGATATTGCTCAGTGAGTTGTCCTTGAGAGGGCATAGAAATCCTAGGGTAGGGGATTTTCCAAATCTAAACAGAGAGGATGTGGTATTAGTATAGTAAAGTAAATAGTAAAACATAGTCCCTTGAAAAAAAATGCACAGAACTTGATTTCTCCTCCTCAAAAACCAAGTTACTCTATAAATCTACATTACTTCATTGAGCTGATCATTATTTCCTGATCTATAGTGGGAAAGAGTAATTCGAATAGATGTTTCTGTTCTAAAAATATTTCCAGCACAAACATTCTGAGTCTGAGCAACAGTTGTAAGACTTTCATTCTTCTAATAAATAACAGCATAAGCTAAAGTCATTTATATACAAATGATGTAAATTTTTAGGCCTCTCTTATAATGATTGAAGAGAAAGGTTATAGAAACCGGCACCACCCTTTTCCCCCATTCATTGTCTGTTGTTCATGCACCAAGTGTGCTTGATCTCTTTTCAAAATAACATCATTGAAAACTCCAGTATAAGATTTTTTGGTTAGAGTATGATAAATGTTAGAGAAGCATATGACCCCTTTTATTGATCATGAAATGAAAATAAGGGCACCAGGGGTTTTATTCATTCCTAAAGCATTATTTAAGCCATATTATCTGTAGGATTCTGTGCTATTTGCACTGAAAGAAGAATATCACCCTGGGGACCCTAACATGCTTTCTGGCAGTAATAATGGAAGCTCTAGAATTGTTCTCTCTTTGCCAGTGCAGTGATGGATAGTGTTAGGCCTTGTAAGTCCATATACTTGGTCTGATTCTATTATTGGAAGGTTATATGACTTAGGATGGTTAAGCTAAGATAAAGATTAGTATTAAGATGAAGGATAACTTTGGAAGAAAAACAATATGTTTCTGTTTATAAATATGTAAAATGCATATATAGAGTGGAACTAATATATTTAAAACAATTAGAAATAGTTCAGTTCAGTTCAGTCACTCAGTCATGTCCAACTCTTTGCGATCCCATGAGCCGCAGCACACCAGGCATCCCTGTCCATCACCAACTCCCAGAGTTCACCCAAACCTATGTCCATTGAGTCTGTGGTGCCATCCAACCATCTCATCCTCTGTCATCCCCTTCTCCTCTGCCCTCAATCTTTCTCAGCATCAGGGTATTTTCAAACGAGTCAGCTCTTTGCATCAGGTGGCCAAAGTATTAGAGTTTCAGCCTCAACATCAGACCTACCAATGAACACTCAGGACTGATCTCCTTTAGGATGAGCTGGTTGGATCTCCTTTTGGTCCAAGAGACTCTCAAGAGTCTTCTCCAACACCACAGTTCAAAAGCAGCAATTCTTCGGTGCTCAGTTTTCTTTCAGAGAAGGCAATGGCACCGCACTCCAGTACTCTTGCCTGGAAAATCCCATGGACGAAGGAGCCTGGTAGGCTGCAGTTCATAGGGTCACTAAGAGTCGGACATGACTGAGCTACTTCACTTTCACTTTTTACTTTCATGCATTGGAGAAGGAAATAGCAACCCACTCCAGTGTTCTTTCCTGGGGAATCCCTGGGACGGGGGAGCCTGGTGGACTGCCGTCTATGGGGTCATACAGAGTTCGACATGACTGAAGCAACTTAGCAGCAGCAGCAGTTTCCTTTACAGTCTAACTCTCACATCCATACATGACCACTGGAAAAACCATAGCCTTGACTAGACGGACCTGTATTGACAAAGTAATGTCTCTGCTTTTCAATATGCTAAGTTGGTCATAACTTTCCTTCCAAGGAGTAAGCATCTTTTAATTTCATGGCTGCAATCATCATCTGCAGTGATTTTTGAAGCCCCTAAAAATAAGGTCAGCCACTGTTTCCACTGTTTCCCCATCTATTTGCCATGAAGTGATGGGACCAGATGCCATGCTCTTAGTTTTCTGAATATTGAGCTTTAAACCACCTTTTTCACTCTCGTCTTTCACTTTCATCAAGAGGCTCTTTAGTTCCTCTTCACTTTCTGCCACATGGATGGAATCATCTGCATATTTGAGGTTATTGATATTTCTCCCGGCATTCTTGATTCCAGCTTGTGCTTCATCTAGCCCAGCATTTCTCATGATGTACTCTGCATATAAGTTAAATAAGCAGGGTGACAATATACAGCCTTGACGGACACCTTTTCCTATTTGGAACCAGTCTGTTGTTCCTGGTCCAGTTCTAACTGTTGCTTCCTGACCTGCATACAGATTTCTCAAAAAGGAGGTAGGTGGTCTGCTATTCCCTTCTCTCAAAATTTTCCAAAGTTTACTGTGGTCAACACAGTCAAAGGTTTTGGCATAGTCAATAAAGCAGAAATGGGTGTTTTTCTGGAACTCTTTCCGATGATCCAGCGGATGTTGGCAATATGATCTCTGGTTCCTCTGACTTTTCTAAACCTACCTTTTTCCGATGATCCAGCAGATGTTGGCAATTTGATCTCTAGTTCCTCTGCCTTTTCTAAACCTAGCTCGAACATCTGGAAGTTCACAGTTCACATATTGCTCAAGCCTGGCTTAGAGAATTTTAAAAACTACTTTACTAACGTGTGAGATAAGTGCAATTGTGCGGTAGTTTGAGCATTCTTTGGCATTGCCTTTCTTTGGGGTTGGAATGAAAACTGACCTTTTCCAGTCCTGTGGCCACTGCTGGTTTTCCAAATTTGCTGGCATATTGAGTGCAGCACTTTCACAGCATCATCTTTCAGGATTTGAAAGAGCTCAACTGGAATTCCGTCACCTCCACTAGCTTTGTTCATAATGATGCTTCGTAAGGCTCACTTACTTCACATTCCAAGATGTCTGGCTCTAGGTGAGTGATCACACCATCGTGATTATCTGGGTCATGAAGATCTTTTTTGTACAGTTCTTCTGTGTATTCTTGCCATCTCTTCTTAATATCTTCTGCTTCTGTTAGGTCCCTACCATTTCTGTCCTTTATTGAGCTCATCTTTGCATGGAATGTTCTCTTGGTGTCTCTAATTTTCTTGAAGAGATCTCTAGTCTTTCCCATTCTGTTGTTTTCCTCTATTTCTTTGCATTGATCACTGAGGAAGGCTTTCTTATCTCTCCTTGCTATTCTTTGGAACTCTGCATTCAAATGGGTATATCTTTCCTTTCTCCTCTACTTTTTGCTTCCCTTCTTTTCACAGCTATTTCTATGACCTCCTCAGACAGCCATTTTTCTTTTTTGCATTTCTTTTTCTTGGGGATGGTCTTGATCCCTGTCTCCTGTATAATGTCATGAACCTCTGTCCATAGTTCATCAGGCACTCTATCTTTCAGATCTAGTCCCTCAAATCTATTTCTCACTTCTACTGTATAGTCATAAGGGGTTTGATTTAGGTTATAGCTGAATGATCTAGTGGTTTTCTCCACTTTCTTCAATTTCAGTCTGAATTTGGCAATAAGGAGTTCATGATCTGAGCCACAGTCAGCTCCTGGTCTTGTTTTGGCTGGCCGTATAGACCTTCTCCATCTTTGGCTGCAAAGAATATAACCAGTCTGATTTCAGTGTTGACCATCTGGTAATGTCCATGTGTAGAGTCTTCTCTTATGTTGTTGGAAGAGGGTGTTTGCTATGACCAATGTGTTCTCTTGGCAGAAATCTATTAAACTTTGCCCTGCTTCATTCTGTACTCCAAGGCCAAATTTGCCTGTTACTCCAGGTGTTTCTTGACTTCCTACTTTTGCATTCCAGTACCCTATAATGAAAAGGAAATCTTTTTTGGGTGTTAGTTCTAGATGGTCTTATGGATCTTCATAAAACTGTTCAACTTCAGCTTCGTCAGAGTTACTGGTTGGGGCATAGACTTGGATTATGAATGATATGATGATATGATATTCGATACTATGGCATCGAATGGTTTGCCTTGGAAACAAAAAGAGATCATTCTGTCATTTTTGAGATTGCATCCAAATACTGCATTTCGAACTTTTTTGTTGACTATGATGGCTACTACATTTCTTCTAAGGGATTCCTGCCTACAGTAGTAGATATAATGGTCATCTGAGTTAAATTCACCCATTCCAGTCCATCTTAGTTCACTAATTCCTAGAATGTCGATATTCACTCTTGCCATCTCCTGTTTAACCACTTCCAATTTGCCTTGATTCATGGACCTGACATTCCAGGTTCCTATGCAATATGCTCTTTACAGCATCAGACCTTTCTCTGTCACCAGTCCCATCCACAACTGGGTGCTGTTTTTGCTTTGGCTCCATCCCTTCGTTCTTTCTGGAGTTATTTCTCCACTGATTTCCAGTAGCAAATTGGGCACCTCCTGACCTGGGGAGTTCATCCTTTAGTGTTCTATCTTTTTTGCCTTTTATAATACTGTTCATGGGGTTCTCAAGGCAAGAATACTGAAGTGGTTTGCTGTTCCCTTCTCCAATGGACCACATTCTGACAGAAATAGATCATACTTCAAATCTCAGCTCTACTGGTAATGGTTTTATGATCTTAAACCAAGTTATAGACCAAGGTACTTATTCTCTGAGCCTTAGTTACTTCATTTATAGAATGGACTATTAATTCTAACTCAAAGAATAGTTGCAAAAATTAAGTAAGGAGAGCTCCAGCAGTCACTGTAGTGTCACAGATCTCATACCAATTACTTGTTCTTGACTGAGAATCTTAGACCACCTGCGTCAGGAAGATCCCCTGGAGTAGAAACGGCAACCTACTCCAGTATTCCTCCTGGAGAATCCCATGGACAGAGGAACCTGGCAGGCTACAGTCCACGGGTTCAAAAGAGTCAGACACAAAGTGTTGTTTTTTCCTAAACCTTGTTTTTTATTAGGCTTGCATAAACTAACACATGTCATCTCTCCCTGTACCTTGTGATCAGATGTAAGCATTAATAACTAATTCACAAGCTGTGCTAATTCAGAAGATAGGGAATATCTTTTTGGACACCAGTTTCAAATGTTCAATACTCATCAGAGCAACTGTTTTGCATATTTTGAGAATACAACATTCCTTTTTATTATTTTTAAGTTTATAATTGTTTTTGAATCTGGATAAAAGGCTATATGCCCAGTCTAGTCATGAGCACTTTATTTAACATAATATGTGTTACTATCTTTGACAGAATAAATGAAAAATTTAGAACACCCTACATGGCTGGAACATACTACGTTCCAGAAGTCCTCCAAACAACTGATAGTGAGGGATAAATGGGTGGGAGAGACATTAGATTGTGAAAAGAGGGCTTGTGCAGCACATTAGGCTCCTGCTGAGGTAGATCAAGAAGTGTCTTACCATCTCGAGATTGTGTAATACATCTCAAAATGCCCATCTGGGGCATCATTTTGATTTGTATTCCTATAAAGTCAACTTCAATTTCCAGAGCTATCTTCTGTCATTTTCTGTTGTTATACAGTGAATCAAACATTTGTGGCTGACTATAGATTTCTCTTGGGAAAAAAAGGGAAAGAATGTGATGATGAGGAGGAAGGAGAAGCAAAGTGGATTTGTACCTAGGTGTTTAGGATACTATAGTAGTTGCAGTGGTGTTTAGTTGTTTTTAACCTCCAGACTTTAATTTTAAAAATTCACTAATTTTCTCAATTAACTTTTTTAAAAAGTGAACTTGAGGAAAAGAAACATAGGGTTCTAGAAATTTTTAATCTTGTATTATGAAGTTGAGTTTTTACTCATTTATCTTGTCTTAACTTATCCCCAATATGTCCTCCAGGCTGGGAGAAATATATTCCCATGGAATACTATCCAGTTTACAATCTCTTTCCAAATACCCATATACTAAAGGGATTAATTCCCAAAAAGAGAAGTAAAATTTCCAGTTAAAAATGTACTGAATTTTAACATAGTATCTTCTGATTGAAAGAATATTTGTCTAGCTCCGTGACCTGCAGTTTTTCAGTTCCTAATTTTTTCCTACTTTTCTCTATTCTTATGTGTAATCCTAGTGACACCCATCATTTTTAGCAAGCAACATATAATCCGGATTTTTAAAGCCTTGCTCTACTGAAAGACTGAGTGTTCAGTATTGGGAAATATGTATTAGTGAGCATAGACTGTATTTATCTAATAGTTGTCTGGTAGTTTTCCAAACACACCAATCTTTTGCTTATTTTTAAGTCATTGATTTTTGGACCTAAGATACTAAAAGGAATATGAAATTTAAAACAGATATCGTACCTTTAGTGGATTTTTGCCCGTAATACATTTGCTCTTATGCTGCTGCTGCTAAGTCACTTCAGTCGTATCCGACTCTGTGTGATCATAATTCCAACTGGCTCTATTGTCTGTTTTCCTAGATTACAAAGATTTAGAAAGAGATAGTTCAGTTCAGTTGCTCAGTCGTGTCTAACTCTGTGACCCCATGGACTGCAGCACGCCAGGCCTCCCTGTCCATCACCAGCTCTCAGAGTTTACTCAAGCTGATGTCCATTGAGTTGGTGATGCCATCCAACCATCTTATCCTGTCATCCCCTTCTCCTCCTGCCTTCAATCTTTCCCAGCATCAGGGTATTTTCAAATGAATCAGTTCTTCACATCAGGAGGCCAAAGTATCAGAGTTTCAGCTTCAGCCTCAGTCCATTTAAATCAGGTCTACTGGCAGTGTCCAAAGTGGAGAGCTGACAGAATAGCAACTGATCAAGTAAGAGACACACTCAAATGTCCAGATTAAAGAGTTTACAAAAAATGACATTATTGTTGACATGGAAGTAAATTCCTTATACTCAGAAAAATAAATTTATGTTCAATTTATTATGCTTAAGATATGAATGTCTTACGTGTTAAATTTTAAAAATGAACTTTGTCAGTCACTTGCTGGTTTCTACTGGATATATTTTTTCATGTTTATAAATTCTCTGATGTGACTTCAGATATTTTCTTCAGTAGTAACAATATGCAAACATATTTTCTTCGCTGCAAATTAGAAAGCACATAAAATAGTATTATGATAATGGTATAGACAGTTTAAGTCCTTAAATATTTCCAGGCAACCCTCTTTCAAGAACATCACATGATGATGTTTCCTTTGATAAATACACTATTTCCTGAACATCTATTTCATGGATCGGGAATATTGTCTAAAACTAAGAGTGCAACTGTAAATAAGACATTAATACTAACCTGGAAGAACAAAAGTCTACATAGGACCTAGGTCCCCATTGGTAGTCACACTGAATGCCCTTTTGCCCACTTAAAACCACTAAATGAGATAACATAGGTGGAATTTTGTGGCACCTGAGAGAGACTCAATCAATGTTTGTTGATATTGATCCACTCACAGTTCCATTTTTTCTTCTCAACAACCCAATGAGGCAAAAATTACCACTATCCATCCCTGTTGACCTTCAACATGTTGCTAAATCTCTTAAACTCAGATTCATTGACTGTAAGATAGATATACAGATACCTAACTTATGGAGTTATTGTGAAGATTCAACAAAAAATGAAATACATATATGAAATACATAGCACACAGTTTGTGTTGAATATTCTTTCCTATCCTTTTAAATATGTAATTCCAGAGTTTCAGATGAAAGAGCCAGAACATCATGTTGGAATCTGTTTTGTTTGCTCTTTGGAGTTTAGTTAAGTCATTTTCATATTTTAAGCATCATTTTTAATTTTTTTGCAAATTAATGCAAAATAATCTTGCAGTGTCCTGTTGGGAGCATTGGAATAGAACAAGTTTCCAGTGGTGCTAGGATTTTATTTTGCTGATGCTTATTTAAAAAAAAAAAAAAATCCAGGTTGTTGCATTGGATTTCTATAAAGCAGAATCATAATTCACATTTGGGCTCTATACTGTGTCAGCTTGCCTCTGTATCCAGAGTCTCCTAATGTAAGCACATGGGCATCCCTGGTGTCTCTGTGATTTAAAAAAAAAAAAAGAAAAAAAATCTGCCTGCAAAGCAGGAGACATAGGTTTGATCCCTGGTTTGGGAAGATCTCCTGGAGAAGGAAGTGGCAACTCACTCCAGTATTCTTGCCTGAGAATTCCCATGGACAGAGGAGCCTGGCAGGCTATAGTACATGGGGAAGCAAAGAGTCAGACATGACCTAGTGACTAAGCACACACATATACAAAGTAGGCATGTGCCATTTTAGACACTTCATAGTTTCTTTTGGCTTTTGCTCTTCTCCAGTTTTTAAAGTATCTAGATGGGGTGTAACATTCAAGATAAACCATGTGGTTAGTGTGTGTGGCCAGGGCAGACTTTTCAAGAGTGTGTAGTTGATCAAGAGTAGGATGGAGAATCTAAAAAAAATATTGTACAAATGAACTTTACAAAGTAGAAATAGATGTAGAAAACAAACTTATGGTTACCAAGGGGTAATGCGGGAGGAAAGGGGAGAGAAAGAGAGATTGGAAACTTGGGACTGACATAAACGCATTACTATATATAAAATAAATAACTAATAAAATCCTACTGTGAAGCATAGGAAACTCTATTCAGTACTCTGTAGTAGAATTTTCACTCTGGGAAAAGAATATTTAAAAGAGTATATCTATGTATATGTATAAATTATTCATTTTACGTATACCTTATACTAACACAGCATTTAAGTCAACTATACTCCAATGAAAAATTAATTTAAAATAAAACATTAAAAACACAATTAAAAGGCAAACTACCATCAGGAAAAGCATTTGCAATATGGAAGAGATATCTTGATATATGAAGAGCCCTAGGAAAAATAAAATTGATAATCAGTTCAGTTCAGTCACTCAGTCATGTTCAGCTCTTTGCAGTCCTATGGACTGTAGCACAACAGGCTTCCTTGTCCATCACCAACTTCTGGAACTTGCTCAAACATAAGCAATTAACTGAAGAAAAAATACAAATGCCAAAAAGAGAAAATACTGAACTTTGCTATCAATCAAAGAAATAAAACAATTTACGATTAAAAAAAAAAAAAGAATAGGATGCAGGAGAATGTGAGAGTTTGTCTATGAAGTTTGGTGAGCCTGGAAGTGGTCATCAAACAAGTACCAGGAAGCACAGATCAGAAAACAACTGACAAGAGCTACATACAGGAAAATAGATTTTGGAGAGGGACATTCAGATGCTAAGAGTATCAGGGGAGTAATAGAGTTTTAGTTATGAAGTTTCTCAAATTCTTGGTAATATGTCTAGATATGAAAAGAACAGTACAGCTGTATTAACAGCGATTTAGTTAAAATAACTGAAATGCGGGACATTTTTCATGATGAGTAAGATAAGAGTCTGCCCAGGCCAAATAACAAGGCTGAAATTAAAAAATAGTTAAGTTAATCAGCAAGTGGTTTTTGAGTTCTACACATTTATTTCACACTATATTAGGCCCAGGAAGCTACAATAATATAGGTAAAATTTTTCTTCATGACTTGGTGACAATATTGAGGATTTAAGATTGTGATATAGCATTTAGTCTCATTAATACATCTGAGGACTTCACTGTGCTTTACCATCATTTTAGTCCTCTTTAAAACACCTTTCTTTCATTTTACTATTTGATGAGATATATAACTTGACTGCTCAAATAAGTTTCTGTTTTCAGGCAAGAAAACTATCGTACACAGAGACCATGTTGTTGTTGTTGTTCGGTCGCTGAGTCGTATCTCTTTGAGACCCCATGGACTGCAGCACACCAGGCTTTCCTGTCTTTCACTATCTCCCAGAGCTAGTTCAAACTCATGTCCATCAATTCAGTGATGCCATCCAACCATCTCATCCTTTGTTGTCCCCTTCTCCTCCTGCCTTCAGTCTTGCCCAGCATCAGGGTCTTTTCCAGTGAGTTGGCTCTTTGCATCAGGTGGCCAAAGTCTTGGAGTTTCAGCTTCAACATCAATCCTTCCAATCAAATATCCAGGATTGATTTCCTTTAGGATTAACTGGTTTGATCTCCTTGCAGTCCAAGGGACTGTCCTCTCCAACACCACATCTCAAAAGCATCAATTCTTCAGCACTCAGCCTTCTTTATGGTCAAACTTTCACATCCATACACGACTACTGGAAAAATCATAGCTTTGATTAGAAAGACCTCTGTTGGCACAGTAACATCTCTGCTTTTTAATATGCTGTCTAGGCTTGTCATACTTTTCTTCAAGGAGTGTCTTTTGATTTCATGGCTACAGTCACCCTCTGCAGTGATTTTGAAGCCCAAGAATACAAAGTCTGTCCCTGTTTCCATTGTTTCCCCATCTATTTGCCATGAAGTGATGGGATTGGATGCCATCACTTTTTTTTTAATTTATTTTAATTGGAAGCTAACTACTTTACAATATTGTGATTTTTTTTTTTTTTTTGCCATACATTGACGGGAATCAGTCACAGGTGTGAAGGATCACTCCCATCCCCAATCTCCATCCCATCCCTCTGCGTTGTCGCAGTGCACCAGCATTTAGTGCCCTGTTTCATGCATCAAACTTGGACTGGTCGTCTATTTCAAATGTGGTAATAATATATGTTTCAATGCTATTCTCTCAAATTATCCCACCCTTACCTTCTCCCACAGAGTCCAAAAAGTCTGTTCTTTACATCTGTGTCTCTTTTGCTGTCTTGAATATAGGGTTGTTGTTACCATCTTTCTAAATTCCATATATATGAGTTTATATACCATATTGGTGTTTTTCTTTCTGATTTACTTCACTCTGTACAATAGGCTTCAGTTTCACCCACCCTATTAAAATGGACTCAAATGCATTTTTTATAGCTGAGTAATATTCCATTGTGTATATGTACCATGGCTTTCTTATCCATTTGTCTGCTGTTGGACATCTAGGTTGCTTCCATGTCCTGGCTATTGTAAACAGTGCTACGATGAACACTGGGGTACACGTGTCTCTTTCAATTCTGGTCTTCAGTGTGTATGCCCAGCAGTGGGATTGCTGGGCTATATGGGAGTTCTTTTTCCATTTTTTTAAGGAACCTCCACATTGTTCCAGAGGCGGCAATGGCACCCCACTCCAGTACTCTTGCCTGAAAATTCCATGGATGGAGGAGACTGATAGGCTGCAGTCCATGGAGTCGCTAAGAGTTGGACATGACTGAGTGATTTCACTTTCACTTTTCACTTTCATGCACTGGAGAAGGCAATGGCAACCCACTCCAGTGTTCTTGCCTGGAAAATCCCAGGGATGGGGGAGCCTGGTGGGCTGCCATCTATGGCATTGCAGAATTGG
This sequence comes from Cephalophus harveyi, assembly GCA_006410635.1. Lineage (NCBI taxonomy): Eukaryota > Metazoa > Chordata > Mammalia > Artiodactyla > Bovidae > Cephalophus > Cephalophus harveyi. The sequence continues at coordinate 61,113 of SJYT01068161.1, forward strand.
ACACGACTGAAGCGACTTAGCAGCAGCAGTAGCCACACTGTTCTCCATAGTGGCTGTACTATGTTGGTTTGCATTCCCACCAACACTGTAAGAAGGTTCCCTTTACCCCACACCCTCTCCAGCATTTATTGTTTGCAGACTTTTTGATAGCAGCCATTCTGACTGGTGTGACATGGTACCTCATTGTGATTTTGATTTGCATTTCTCTGATAATGAGTGATGTTGAGCATCTTTTCATGAGATTGTTCAGTTCAGTTCAGTTACTCAGTCGTGTCCTACTCTTTGGACCCCATGAATCGCAGCACGCCAGGCCTCCCTATTCATCACCATCTCCTGGAGTTCACTCAGACTCACGTCCATCGAGTCCGTGATGCCATCCAGCCATCTCATCCTTGGTCATCCCCTTCTCCTCCTGCCCCCAATCCCTCCCAGCATCAAAGTCTTTTCCAATGAGTCAGCTCTTCTCATGAGGTGGCCAAAGTACTGGAGTTTCAGCTTTAGCATCATTCCTTCCAAAGAAATCCCAGGGCTGATCTCCTTTAGAATGGACTGGTTGGATCTCCTTGCAGTCCAAGGGACTCTCAAGAGTCTTCTCCAACACCACAGTTCAAAAGCATCAATTCTTCAGTGCTCAGCCTTCTTTATAGTCCAACTCTCATATCCATACATGACCACAGGAAAAACCATAGCCTTGACTAGACAAGCCTTAGTCGGCAAAGTAATGTCTCTGCTTTTTAATATACTATCGAGGTTGGTCATAACTTTTCTTCCAAGGAGTAAGCGTCTTTTAATTTCATGGCTGCAGTCACCATCTGCAGTGATTTTGGAGCCCAAAATAATAAAGTCTGAGATTGTTAGGCATCTGTATATTTTCTATGGAGAAATGTCTGTTTAGTTCTTTGGCCCAGTTTTTGACTGGGTCATTTATTTTTCTGGTATTGAGCTGCATGAGTTGCTTGTTTATTTTGGAGATTAATTCTTTGTCAGTTGTTTTGTTTGCTATTATTTTCTCCCATTCTGAAGGGCTGCCTTTTCATCTTGCTTATAGTCTCCTTTGTTGTATGAAAGCTTTGAAGTTTAACTAGGTTCTGTTTGTTTATTTTTTATTTATTTCCATTACTCTGGGAGGTGGGTCATAGAGGATCTTGCTGTGATTTATGTCAGATAGTGTTCTGCCTATGTTTTCCTCTAGGAGATTTATAGTTTCTGATCTTACATTTAGATCTTTAATCCACTTTGAGTTTATTTTTTGTGTAAAGTGTTAGAAAGTGTTCTAGTTTCATTCTTTTACAGGTGGTTGATCAGTTTTCCCAGCACCACTTGTAAAAGAGATTGTCTTTTCTCTATTGTATATTTTTGCCTCCTTTGTCAAAGATAAGATGTCCATTGGTACATGGATTCATCTCTGGGCTTTCTATCTTGTTCTGTTAACCTATATTTCTGTCTTTGTGCCAGTACTATACTGTCTTGATGACTGTAGCTTTGTATTGTAGTCTGAAGTCAGGCAGGTTGATTCCTCCAGTTCCATTCTTCTTTCTCAAGATTGCTTTGACTATTCGAGGTTTTTTTGTGTTTCCATACAAATTGTGAAATTTTTTGTTCTAGTTCTGTGAAAAATACCATTTGTAGCTTGATAGGGATTGCACTGAATCTATAGATTGCTTTGGATACTATAGTCATTTTCACTATATTAATTCTTGCAATGCATGAACATGGTATTTTCCCATCTATTTGTATCATCTTTGACTTCTTTCATCAGTGTTTTATACTTTTCTGTATATAGGTCTTTTGTTTCTCTAGGTAAAGTTATTCCTATTTTATTGTTTTTGTTGCAATGGTGAATGCAATTGTTTCCTTAATTTCTCTTTCTGTTTTCTCATTGTTAGTGTATAGGGATCCAAGGGATTTCTGTGTATTAATTTTGTATCCTGCAACTTTACTATATGCATTGATTAACTCTAGTAATTTTCTGCTGGTGTCTTTAGGGTTTTTTACATAGACGATCATGTCATCTGCAAACAATGAGAGTTTTACTTCTTCTTTTCCAATATGGATTCCTTTTATTTCTTTTTCTTCTCTGATTGTTGTGGCTAAGATTTCCAAAACTATATTGAATACTAGTGGTGAGAGTGGGCACTCTTGTCTTGTTCCTGACTTTAGAGGAAAAGCTTTCAATTTTTCACCATTGAGGATAATGTTTGCTGTGGGTTTATCATAAATGGCTTTTATTATATTGAGGTATGTTCCTTCTATGCCTGCTTTCTGGAGAGTTTTTTTTTTTTTTATCATAAATGGGTGTTGAATTTTGTCAAAGGCTTTCTCTGCATCTATTGAGATAATCATATGGTTTTTATCTTTCAATTTGTTAATATGGTGTATCACATTGATTGATTTATGAATATTGAAGAATCCTTGCATCCCTGGGATAGAGCCCCCTTGGCCATGATGTATGATCTTTTTAATATGCTCTTGGATTCTGTTTGCTAGAATTTTGTTGAAGATTTTTGCATCTACGTTCATCAGTGATATTCTCCTGTGGTTTTCTTTTTTTGTGTGGCATCTTTTTCTGGTTTTAGTATTAGAGTGATGGTGGCCGTATAGAATGAGTTTGAGAGTTTACATTCTTCTGCAATTTTCTGGGAGAATTTGAGTAGGATAGGTGTTAGCTCTTCTCTAATTTTTGGTAGAATTCACCTGTGAAGCCATCTGGTCCTGATTTTTTTTTGTTGAAAGATTTTTGATTACAGTTTTGATTTATGTTCTTGTGATTGGTCTGCTAAGAGTTTCTATTTCTTCCAGGTTTAGTTTGGAAGGTTATACTTTTCTAAGTATTTGTCCATTTCTTTTAGTCATCCATTTTATTGGCATATAGTTGCTGATAGTAGTTTCTTTGATACTAGTTTCCTTTGTTTCTTTTCCACTTATTTCTGCCCTGATTTTTATTTCTTTCTTTCTTTCTGCTAATCTTGGGGTTCTTCATTTCTTCCTTTTCTAGTTGCTTTAGGTGTAAAATTAGGTTGTTTATTTGTTTTCTCTTTTTTCTTGAGGTAAGCTTGTTTTTCTATGAAGGTTCCTCTTAGCACTGCTTTTACTGAATCCCATAGGTTTTGGGTTGTCTTGTTTTCATTTTTTTTCTATGCAAATTTTGATTTTTTTATTTCTTCTGTGACCTGTTGATTATTCAGAAAGGTGTTGTTTAGCCTCCATATGTTTGTATTTTTAGTAGTTTTATCCTGTATTGGACATCTAATCTTACCTCATTGTGATCAGAAAAATGCTTGAAATGATTTAAAATTTTTTTAATTTACCAAGACTAGATTTATGGCCCAGGATGTGCTCTATCCTGGAGAATGTTCTGTGTGCCCTTGAGAAAAAGGTGAAATTCATTGTTTTGGGATGAAATACCATATAGATATCAACTAGGTCTAACTGGCCCTTGTATCATTTAAGGCTTGTGTTTCCTTGCTAATTTTATACTGCCTTGATCTATCCATAGGTGTGAGTGGCGTATTAAAGTCTCCCACTATTATTATGTTACTTTAACTTCCCCTTACGTATTCCTTAGCATTTTCCTTACCTGCTCCTATGTTGGGTGCACATATTTATAACTGTTATATCTTCTTGGATTAATCCTTTGATCATTATGTCATGTCCCTCTTTGTCTCTTTTCACAGTCTTATTTCAAAATCTATTTTATCTGATATGATTGCTACTCCTGCTTTCTTCTGATCTCCATGTGCATGAAATAAGTTTTTCCAGCCCTTCACTTTCAGTTTGTATGTGTCCTTTGGTTTGAGGTGGGTCTCTTGTAGACAGCGTGTATAGCGGTTTATATATATGCTAGATATAGCCAATCTTTTAAACAGTACATGAACCATGAACCTTCAGATGTTCAAACTGGATTTAGAATAGGAAGAGGAACCAGATATCAAATTGTCAACATTTGGATCATTGGCAGGAGTTGGATCATTGTAAAAGCAAGAGAGTTCTAGAAAAACATCTACTTCTGCTTTATTGACTATACCGAAGACTTTGACTGTTGGATCACAACAAACTGTGGAAAATTCTTAAAGAGATGGAAATACAAGACCACCTGACCTGCCTCTTGAGAAACCTGTCTGCAGGTCATGAAGCAACAGTTAGAACTGGATATGGAATAGCAGAATGGTACCAAATCAGAAAAGGAGTACATCAAGGCTGTAAATTGTCACCCTGATTATTTAACTTATATGCAGAGCACATCAGGAGACATGCTGGGCTGGATGAAGGACAAGCTGGAATCAAGATTGCCAGGAGAAATATCAATAACCTCAGATATGTAGATGACACCACCCTTACAACAGAAAGGGAAGAAGAACTAAAGAGCCTCTTGATGAAAGTGAAAAAGGAGAGTGAAAAAATTTGGCTTAAAACTCAGCATTCAGAAAACTAAGATCATGGCATCTGGTCCCATCACTTTATGGAAAATAGATGGAGAAACAGTGAGAAACTTTATTTTTTGGGTCTCCAAAATCACTGCAGATGGTGACTGCAGCCATAAAATTAACATGAACTTGCTCCTTGGAAGAAAATCTATGACCAGCCTAGACAGCATATTAAAAAGCAGAGACATTACTTTGCCAACACAGGTCCATCTAGTCAAAACTATGGTTTTTCCATTAGTCATGTATGGATGTGAGAGTTGGACTATAAAGAAAGCTGAGCACCAAAAAAATTGATGCTTTTGAACTGTGGTGTTGGAGAAGACTCTTGAGAGTCCCTTGTACTGCAAGGAGATCCAGCCAGTTCATCCTAAAGGAAATCAGTCCTGAGTGTTCATTGGAAGGACTGATTTTGAAGTTTTAACTCCAATCCTTTGGCCACCTGATGTGAAGAGCTGACTCATTTGAAAAGACCCTGATGCTGAGAAAAGTTGAAGGCAGGAGGAGAAGGGGTGACAGAGGATGAGATGATTGGATGGCATCCTCAACTCAATGGACATGAGCTTGAGTAAACTCCAGGAGTTGGTGATGGATAGGGAGGCCTGGCATGCTGCAGTCCATGGGGTCACAAAGAGTCAGACATGAATGAGTGACTGAACTAAACTGAACTGGGGTGTTTTGCCTTGGTTTATCCTGTTTGGGATTCTCTGGGTTTTTTAGACTTGGGTGGCTATTTCCTTCCCCATTTTAGGGAAATTTTCATCTTTTATCTCCTCAAGTACTTTCTCATGCCCTCTATCTTTGTCTTCTTCTGGGACATCTATGCTTCAAATGTTGGGGCATTTAACATTGGCCCAGAAGTCTCAGGCTGTCCTCATTTCTTTTAATTCTTTTTTTTGTTTGTTTGTTTTTCCCTCTCTGCTTCCTTTATTTCCTCCATTCTATCTTCCACCTCACTTATCCTCTTTTCTGCCTCAATTATTTTACTGTTTGTTCCCTCTAGAGTGCTTTTTACCTCTCAGTTATTGCATTATTCATTATTGATTGACTCTTTATTTCTTATAGGTCCTTATTAAACATTTCTTGCATCTTCTCAATCCTTGTTATTAGTCCATTTATCTGTAACTCCATTTTATTTTCAAGATTTTGGATCATCTTTGCTATCATTATTCTGAATTTTTTTTCAGCTAGAATCCCTATGTCCTCCTCTTTGGTTTGGTTTGGTGGGCATTTATCATGTTCCTTTACCTGCTGAATATTTCTCTGCCTTTTCATTTTGTTTAGATTAGTGTTTTGGGGGTGCCCTTTCTGTAGGCTTGAAGTTCATGGTTCCTCTTAATAGCAGAATCTGCTCCCTGTGGGTAGGGTTGAACTAGTGGCTTGTCAAGGTTTCATGGTTGGGGGAGCTTGCATCTGTGTTCTGGTGGGTGAAGCTGGATTTCTTCTCTCTGGAGTGCAATGAAGTGTCCAGTAGTGAGTTTTGGGGTGTCTGTGGGTTTAGCATGGCTTTGGGCATCCTGTCTTTTAATGCTCAGGGTTGTGTTCCTGTTTTGCTGGAGAATTAGCATGGTATGTCTTGCTCTGGAACTTGTTGCCTCTTGGATGGAGTTTGGTTTCAGTGCAGGTATGAAGACTCTTGGGTGAGCTCTTATCTATTAATGTTCACTGGAATCAGGAGATCTCTGATGTTCTCAAGTTTTGGAGTTAAGTTTCCTGCCTCTGACTTTCAGTCCTTCTCTTACAGTAGCCTCAAGACTGCTGCTGCTGCTGCTAAGTCGCTTCAGTCGTGTCCAACTCTGTGCGACCCCATGGATGGCAGCCCACCAGGCTCCCCTGTCCCTGGGATTCTCCAGGCAAGAATACTGGAGTGGGTTGCCATTTCCTTCTCCAAGCCTCAAGACTTCTCCATCCACACAGCACAGTTGATAAAATGTCTAGGTTAATGTTGAAACAGTTCTCCACAGCGAGGAATATGCAGCAAGATTCAAAGAGTTACAGAGAGGAGAGAAGAGAAGAAGGGGAGGGAGACAGAGGGGACCAGGTGGAGAAGGGGGGTGGGGGAGTCAAAAGAGGAGAGAGCAATCTAGCCAGTAATCAGTTCCCTAAGTGTTCTCCACAGCCTGGAATGCCCAGAGAGATTCACAGAGTTAAGTTGACAAGAGAAGGAAGAAGAAGGAGATACAGGTGACCTGGGGGAGAAAGAAGAGAGTCAAAAGGGGAGAGAGCAATCAAGCCAGTAATCAAATCCCTAAGTGGAAATGGATACTGAAGATTAGTTCTTAAAAGTACAAAATTGATAACAAATACCAAAAAACAAAGATTAAAAATCTAGAACAGAGGTTAGACTCTCAAAAATACAATATTAAAAATACAAAACAAAATAAATCACAAAACTATGTACATATGAAATTTTCTTTAAAAATAGTGGAGGGTTTTGCAAGGTTATAGAAGGTTATAAAAATGAAAATTAAAGGAGTAATAAAGAGCTTAATTTTTTTAATTAAAAAGTAATAATAGTAAAAATATATCTAGGAATATCTCTGGTGCTGTTGTGGGCAGTGTGGGGTCAGTTCAGTGTTGAATAGTTCCTTGTTCCAGCTTATACTTGTACTCAAGGCCTATAGTCAAGGCCTCTTCCAATCCACAGTCAATATTAATTGCTGGGTTTTAATTTATTGCAACTGTCACTTCGAGTGGTTCCCTCTTTGTTTATTTTGGCTTACTCTGTTTGCAAGTCTCTTCAGTGTCTAATCTCTACCCTGACAAAAGAGGGTGAAGGTGTTCACTTATTTAGGTTCACTTGTTCAGTTGTGTTGTGGGGAGAGAAAGTGAAAGAAAGAAAGAAAGAAAGTGAAGTTGCTCAGTCGTGTCCGGCTCTTTGCGACCCCATGGACAGTAGCCTGCATCAGGCTCCTCTGTCCATGTGATTTTCTAGGCAAGAGTACTGGAGTGGGTTGCCATTTCCTTCTCCAAGGAATCTTTCCAACCCATGGATCGAACCCAGGTCTTGTGGGGAGAGAGGGACACTGCAAACAAATACCGCTGGCGTGCGTGAAGAGTGCTTGCAGTATATGGATCACAGTGGATTTGCCACTGCCCAGGGTGTCATGTGCTTCCCAGGTCTACACTGCTCAGGCTCCAGGGTGCTCTGCAAGGGCACTGTCCAAGTGAGCCCTGCGTTTTGTGCACTTCCCAGGTCTAAGCCGCTCAGGGTCTTGGGTACTCCGCAAGGGCACAGACCAGGATGGGCTGTGGATTTTGTGCCCTTCCAAACAGCTCAGGTGACCAGGTGATTGGCGAGTGCACTGTCCCAGGTGGACCATGTGTCTTCATTATTGTCCCGGCCACTCAGCTTTCCAGGTGCACTGCGAGAGCACTGTCTCAGGTAAGCCGTGTGTCCTCTGGGGAGCTGATCTCAGGCTGCAACACTCCTGGCAGATGTCACCGGTCCAGGATCCCAGGAAGACGCAGCTAGCAACTGGGAGCCTGATGCCCTCTCTGGGGCCAAGACTGCTGTAGCCCCTTGCCTATCGGCTCCGGGTGTTACGCACCTGCCTCTCTGCCTCCAGGGCAGGGAGGGGCCTATATGCAGCAGGCTAGCTCTCCTTTGGTATTGGCTCAGTCCTTTGTTCTGTGAACTCTCCAGAGTGGCTGTCTCACTGAGTCACCTCCCTCAGATTGTTCCTCAGGGCATTCAAATCCATTCCTTACCCTAAGGACCAACGATGCAGCCCGCACCTCCCTGCCCAGCCTCCACTCGCTTATGGCAGACAGGAACTTCTGGGTTATTTCATTGCTGGCAGTTGCAGTTGTTAGGGGTGGGTGTGTGGGTGTGTGTGTGTGTGTGTGTGTGTGGGTGTGTGTGTGTGTGTTTCCTCTCTCTCTTCCCTCCTGGTTATGTTGTCCTCTGAGGTTCCAAAGCTCCCCACAGACCCACCAGTGAGAGGGTTTCCTACTGTGTGGAAGCTTCTCCTCCTTCTCGTGTCATCTGCCTGTGTTCAGAAGTTGCTTTGTGGAAGTTGCTCAACATTCAAATGATCTTTTGATGAATTTGTGGGGAAGAAAGTGGTCTCCCCATTCTGTTCCTCTGCCATCTTGGGACCACCTCCTCTGATCTTCATTTTTTGAATTTTTTTCCTAATTAATTTTTTATTGAAGGATAATTGCTTTATAGAATTTTGCTATTTTCTGTCAAACCTCAACCTGAATAGCCATAGGTTTACATATATCCCCTCCCATTTGAACTTCCTTCCCATCTCCCTTCCCATCTCACTCCTCTAGGTTGATACGGAGCCCCTGTTTGAGTTTCCATACAGCAAATTTCCGTTGGCTTATCCATTTTACATATGTCAGGGTAAGTTTCCACATTACTCTCTCCATACATCTCACTCTCTCTTCCCCCTCCCTATGTCCTTAAGTCTATTTTCTATGTCTGTTCATTGTTGCCCAGTAAATAAATTCTTCAGTACCATTTTTCTGGATTCTGTATATATGCATTCGAATATGGTATTTATCTTTCTCTTTCTGACTTACTTCACTCTGTATAACAGGTTCTAGGTTCATCCACCTCATCAGAACTGACTCAAATGTGTTCTTTTTTATGGCTGAGTAATATTCCATTGTGTATATGTACCACAGGTTCTTTATCCATTTCATCTGTTGATGGATTTCTTAAAAAAACTAGGAATAAAACCACCATATGACCCAACAGTCTCACTCCGAGGCATATACCCTAAGGAAACAAAAATTGAAAAAGACACATGTATCCCACTGTTCATTGCCACACTATTTACAATAGCTAGAACATGGAAGCAACCTAGATGCCGAGCAACAGTTGAATGTTGAGTTTTAAGCCAGCTTTTTCCCTCTCCTATTACACCTTCACCAAGAGGCACTTTAGTTCCTCTTCACTTTCTGCCATAAGGGTGGTGTCATCTGCATATCTGAGGTTATTTATATTTCTCCCCAAAATCTTGATTCCAGCTTGTACTTCATTCAGCCCTGCATTTCTCATGATGTTCCCTGCATATAAGTTAAATCACCAGGGTGACAATATACAGCCTTGACATACTCCTTTCCCAATTTGGAACCAATCTGTTGTTCCATGTCCAATTCTACTATTGCTTCTTGACCTGCATACAGGTTTTGCAGGAGGCAGATAAGGTGGTATGGAATTTTTATCTCTTTAATAATTTTCCACAGTTTGTTGTAATCCACACAATCGAAGGCTTTAGCATAGTCAATGAAGCAGAAGTAAATGTATTTCCGGAATTCTCTAGACTAGAGATCTCTTCAAGAAAATTAGATACCAAGGGAACATTTTATGCAAAGATGGGCCCAAAAAAGAACAAAAACAGTATTGACCTAACAGAAGCAGAATATATTAAGAAGAGGTGGCAAGAATACACAGAACTACACTCAAAAGATCTTAATGACCCAGATAACCATGATAGTGTGATCACTCATGTAGAGCCAGACATCTTGGAGTGTGAAGTCAAGTGGACCTTAGGAAGCATCACTATGAACAAAGCTAGTGAAGGTGATGGAATTGCAGCTGAGCTATTTCGAATCCTATAAGATGATGCTGTGAAAGTGCTGCACTCAATATGCCAGCAAATTTGGAAAACTCAGCAGTGACCACAAGACTGAAAAAGGCCAGTTTTCATTCCAGTCCCAGAGAAGGGCAGTGCCAAAGAATGTTCAATCTACTATACAGTTGCACTCATCTCACACGCTAGCAAAGTAATGCTCAAAATTCTCTAAGCTAGGCTTCAGCAATACATGAACTGAGAACTTCCAGATGTTCAGACTGGATTTAGAAAAGGCAGAGGAACCAGAGATCAAACTGCCAACATCTGTCACCTCATAGAAAAAGCAAGGGAGTACCAGGAAAACAGAGACCACCAGCACTTTTTTAATGACTGCAACAGGTCAAGGTTTCTTTCTGTTCTCTCTAGAGTTTTGTTTTTCCATAACGGAATACTTGACTGTTTTGCATCTGGAATTAGCTGTGAGATAGATTATGGTGTCTCTGATGGTAAAGGCCAATGCAGGAGGTGCAAGTTTGATCCCTGGATCAGGAACATCCCCTGGAGAAAGAAATGGAAACCCACTCCAGTCTTCTTGCCTGGAAAATCCTATGGACAGAGGAGACTGGCAGACTATAGTCCATGGGATTGAAAAAGAGCTGGACTCAACTTACCAACTAAACAACAACAAAAAGCTACATAGCAGCACTTCAGCAGTTTCAGGCCAGTGCCCTCTCCTTATAGACTGTAGAATATGATTCCTACTCCCAAAGTTCTGCAAGATCCCAAACTCAGGAAGTGATGAAAAGACTTTTAGAGTAGAAAGAGTTCAAATTATTCTGAATAAATACCCATGAGGAATGGATGCAAAAAGTTCATAAAAATTGTATATAAAGACTGCTGATCCTTCATAATGGAAAAGCCTGCTCCCCCAAAACCTTATTCCAGATCATTCCTTATATTTTTCACAGACATTCCTTGAATTAGAAGCTTTAGATTAATGAATATTGCATATATCTGTATGTCCAGTTTGTGTCATGCATATCAGAGAGAAGAATCTTCATGGGTCTCCAAAGTGACAGTTTGGGGCAGAGAAAGAAAGATGATCCTGGTTCCAATATGTGCATCACTGGATAGTTTCTCACAGAACTTCTAAAACACTCACTTGTCCATATAGTACTCTGGAAAGGGAGCAATCAGAATTGAGCAAGCATCTGACATGAAAGGAGACTTCAGAAAGTCCAAATTTCTCCTCTGGTGTTCTCCATATTTTTTGCTTATTTCTCTCCTTACACATGTTATGCATTTGGAAGTTATATTACCATGTCTCTGAGATAGTAGATACAAAGAAGATAGAGACTCCCAGCAAAGTCTGGGGGGGCTGTAAGTGAGGCAGCCTACTATAGAAGTGATGCTTGAGTTAGGAGTAGAAGTAAATAAATAAACTGAGGAGCAGGGCCAGCTTCTGTAACCACGTGTGGATTGAATCTTGGTCTTAACACCAATCAGCATGTGACTTCAGTTATTGATATTTTTTATTTGCTCATCTGTAAAATGTCAGTAATAGTACTTACTTTAATAAAGTTGATGAGGTGATTGAAAAGCATGATGTTTGTGAAGCACTTAATACAGCACCCATTGTAAAAGAAACACTCAAAAATTACTAGCCATTATCCCATGAATGAAATGTACTAAGAAATGTTCATTATTATTTGAGAAACAGAGTTTGAGGATAAAAATGAAAGGGAAGAAAATGCATGGGGAATATGGGATATGGAAGGACTAATATGTTGAGATGAGTCTTTAAGGAATAATGTGTACATCTGGCACCTGAAAATACAGGGGCCTTCCAGATACTGGGTCAGCATGAGCAGAGAGAATAGCGTATGAATAAAGGATTCCATAGTGTGGGTAGGGAACCACAAAATGGTTAGTATTGCAAGAGTGTACTGTGCAAGGCAAGGGGAGGTGGGAGATGAGATTTCAGAACTAGCTAAAGGCTGTCTCAAGAATGCTCTAATATTTTGTGTAAGAAATTTGTACCTGCCCCTTTGTATATTAGAATAACACTGATGGATTGTAATCAAGAAAGTAGCATGCTCTTTTCTCCTAGACTGTAATGAGAGCAAAGATTTAAATGATAAATATGTTACTCTTATAGTTCCTTCTTGAAACACTTTTATTGTGCTATTACTATTATTTTCCACTATGGTATTTATACCCTTTTCCCCTTTGGCTCCTGACTTTAATTGCATCCTGTACTCATGCTTTGCTTTTGATTGTCTTTTTTATTTGTCATTTAACAACAGACTTGTTCGAGTTGCTTATTATATAATTTTCCTGTAAGCACATTAGAGAAAGGGTAGATTTGTCCTCACACAAGCATTTAGATAGGAAATCATGCTCCTGTTCAAATGACTTTGTGAATAATTTTTTAATAAAAATACATTAGATTTATATTAGAAATGTACCCACTTTTACCAATAGTGTCTATCAGTTAGGACAAAGAAAGAACTCCTTTGATAGACCAGTATACAACAGCAGACATACAAGCCTCATATTCTGGAAAAAATGTTATTGTCTTTTGTCCCTAAACTAATGTTCCCTCATGACTATTTTTATAACTCATATTCTCTCCATGTGACAAGCATTATGGTTTTCTATAAGTCAAATAATCATAAATTTAATTTTAAACTTCAGAAAATGGAAAAACAATAGAGAGTTAGTGAAGGGGTTTGAAAGTATACTAGGGACAGCAAGGATAAAAACAAAATGATTTCAGGAAATCCTTAGTTCTTATTCTTAATACTAATGCTTGCATTCTGAAATTCAGTTAAGCAAGCTGAGAGATATTGAAAACGTTCCACATTGTGTTCTAGCAGATGGTTAAGTAGTGTTTTTTGTTAACTCGTTCTTCTAAAGCTCCTTCATCTGTATTAAAATTGTCCCAAAGGGAAAAGAGTAGTTTCAGAAATGTTTTTGATCCTTTATTATGGGGGAAAAAAATCCATTTTCTATGATTTCTGTCAAGTGCATAAACCTATTTAAAGGAATTAGCCATGATAATTCACTGCTTTGAATTCATTCCTTTTGCAGTATTGCTTCCCACACTTTCATTTTATCTCATGCAATTCAAGTGTCTTTATCTTGAAGTTTCATGATCAGAAATCTACTACTTAGTGTATTGTGTGTGTGTACACAAGAATGATTTCGACAAGTGTTGTGAAGAGCTTAGTTCCAAGCTCTTAGTCCATCTTAGTCTTCTCAGTCCTCTACTTTTATCCATGCTGCTATGAATACAGACAGACTGTGGGATAGCTGGAGTAAAGATTGAAGGCATGGATCAATATTCTATATCTGCATTGGTCAGAAAAGTCATCTGAAGGATTAAAAAAAAATGGTGCACACACACACACAAACCCTCTAATCTCACTGATGCTCAACACAGAAGTAGGAAGTTATTTAAATAACATGCCATGAACTCTGAATTTAGATACCAAAGAGGAGTTCAAAAATATCTTGAGTAACAGGAATATCAGTAAAATAGAGGACTCAACACACATTTGAATAAATCTATTTTAGCATTAGCAAGAAATCTGGTATGATTTCCTAGAAATATGCTTATTCTAGCCATAGAATAATCATATTTCCTAGAAATATGATTTCCTAGAAATATTTCCTAGAAATATTAGATTGGACCTTTTTAACTTTCTGGAAAAAAAAAAATCAAGCTTCTCTGAACTATATAGTGATTTTAAACTTTTTAAAAGTAAAATTCTTTGTAGAAGTAAAAATCTGAAATCAAAGAAACATAAATGAAATTTCTTTGTCTTGGAATTAAAATTGCGTCTGAATGTTCCATTCAATTTGTAATTTAATAGGCTGGATCCAAAATGTGGGGCTTCCCTGGTAGCTCAGTGGTAAAGAACCCACCTGCCAAAGTAGGAGACATGGGTTCCATCTCTGGGTCAGCAAGATCCCCCTGGAGGAGGAAATGGTAACCCACTCTAGTATTCTTACCTGGGAAATCCCATGGACAAAGGAGCCTGGCGGGCTACAGTACATTGTGTTGCAAAGAGTTGGACATGACTTAGCGACTAAACAACAACAATTCAAAATTTTACTTTCAAGCATTACAGATAGACCAAAAATTCACATCTATTCATCCATTTCATCTATCTTATTTGTTGTGATTGTATTTGAAACAGTAGATATAAACACTGGATAAATTAGTAATTAAATGAAGCATGTAAATAAAATGAAAATACAGATTAAATACAGGGTTCAGCACTCATCTGGATGGTTATGTTCTAGTGTTAACAAGAAATCTGATGTGAATTTCTAAAATGTGAATTGGGCCATTTTACTTGTCTAAAAACAATTTCAGAGTTTCCCCTATAATTTATGTAGTGATTTAACATTTGTTTTTTTCTCTTGTATTCTACCTTTCTAGAAGTTACAGTTTTTCATCTGTTAAATTTCACCATTGCAGTATATTTTTATAATTACAGAAATGTAAAGGTAATATACACAGAAATTAGGTTTTTATAAATAGTGGGTTGCCATTTCCTTCTCCAGGGGTCTTCCTGACTCAAAAATCGAACCCAGGTCTCCTGCATTGCAGGCAGACACTTTACCCTCTGAGCCACCAGGGAAGCCCTAAAATATTTAATCTTGAAAATTGCTTAATGTTTTTTATTATTTTGGACATTTTCAGTTTGAATTCTGTAGAACAGGGCCTAATTGTTCAAAACTAACCTATATTTATTATATTTGAGAGCATCAGTTCAGTTCAGTCGCTCAGTCATGTCCAACTCTTTGAGACCCCATGGACTGCAGCATGCCAGGCCTCTCTGTCCATCACCAACTCCCAGAGTTGACCCAAAACCATGTCCATTGAGTCGATAATGCCATCCAACCATCTCATCCTCTGTTGTCCCCTTATCCTCCTGCCCTCAATCTTTCCCAGCATCAGGGTCTTTTCAAATGAGTGAGTTCTTCGCATCAGGTGGCCAAAGTATTGGAGTTTCAGCTTCAACATCAGTCCTTCCAATGAAGGATTTCAGAGCATAGATGTTTCTGAATTTGCACTCTAAAAGAAGTCTCTTTATAGTATGTGACATAACAACAGAATATTCATACAAATGAACAGCAAAATTCTGCCCAGGTGAAAACATAGACACACATTTATATTTAGCTGTCTTCCATTCTGAGACACCATCCATATTGCTCACGAAGGTCTGTTCTCATATGTATTTAATGAGCATCAGGTTTAAAATAGACTGAGACCTTTCCTTCTCAAAACTAACACAGTTGGTGGCAAAACGAAGATTTTAATATTAACAAAAACTTGAGTTTGTCTATTTGGTGAATATTAAGTGATTGGAAGGAATTTTTCTTGTGGTTTTATTGAATTCACTGGTTCATTCAATTAAAACAAAATTTTGGCAAAATTATTTGTGTAGACATTCTATCCCACCTTTTAAACATATTTTCCTGTAGTGAGTTAGCCTGAGATGTCAGAGAAGCATTCCATTATCACTTCTCCTTTTCTTTTTTACCCTCAATAGTATAATTGTTTTTCTTGAGTTATTACTTTAAAATACTGCTGCTGCTGCTGCTAAATCACTTCAGTCGTGTCCAACTCTGTGCAACCCCACAGACAGCAGCCCACTGGGCTCTGCCATCCCTGGGATTCTCCAGGCAAGAACACTGGAGTGGGTTGCCATTTCCTTCTCCAGTGCATG
Source organism: Cephalophus harveyi (assembly GCA_006410635.1). Taxonomy (NCBI): domain Eukaryota; kingdom Metazoa; phylum Chordata; class Mammalia; order Artiodactyla; family Bovidae; genus Cephalophus; species Cephalophus harveyi. The sequence continues at coordinate 76,809 of SJYT01068161.1, forward strand.
AAAGTGAAAAGTGAAAGTGAAGTCGCTCAGTCGTGTCTGACAGCGACCCCATGGACTGCAACCTACCAGGCTCCTCTGTCTATGGGAGTTTTCAGGCAAGAGTACTGGAGTGGAATGCCACTGGAAAATAATTTTGACAGCAGTGTCCAAAGGAGCATGATCATATGGATCACTGAAACCTCATTCCAAAGTAGAGTACTTATGAAACATTAGAGGAGCATGAAAGACCTGGAACTAATGATTGATCCTTATTGGTTAGGTGCATGCATCCATATTTTTATTAAGCAATTTGATACAATTTCACACTTCCATTTGAAATTTATGTCTCTTTTCACTTTGAAGTTATACTTGTCTCCTAAACTACATGCCAGATGCCCTATTCAACACATGACAATTTCATAAGACCATTTCTATTCAAAATGAAGGATAAAACTTGGGCTTATTCATGCTACTCACTAGAGAAGACTGGACTATTTAAATATAGGTATTAATCATTTATTTTTATATGGCTTAACTTTTTAAAATTTTATTTATTCATTTGGCTCTGCTGGGTCTTCATTGTGGCAGGCAGGACCTTTTAGTTAAGGCATATGGACTTTTAGTTGTGGCATGTGGGATATAGTCTTGAACCAGGTATTGAACTCAGGCCCACTGCATTGGGAGTGTGACGTCTTAGCCACTGGACCACCAAGGAATTCCCTAACATTTTTTATGACATAAAAAGAGTATAAAATAAAAACATCCAGAATATCTTCTAGCAGAGTTGTTATACATAAACATTCATGAAAACATAAAAGTTGTGCTTTTTTTTTAATAATAGCATTTCAACTGACAGCCCTCACTGTGCTATGCACATAATATATGGATTTATGATAGCAAAAAAATAATGTTCTTGAAAGAAGACAATCAAATAGCCAACAGGTACATGAAAAGTGCTCGACATTACTAATCATCGCAAATTAAAACCACAATGAAATATAATCATCCCACACCTGTTAGAATGACTATTATAAAAAAAAAAAGTTACAAGTATTGGTGAGGATGTGGAGAAAAGGGAACCTTCATGCACTGTTGGTGGAAATGTGAATTGGTGAAGCTTCCATAGAAAATGGTATACAGGTGACAGTATAATGCACAGTGTGATGCACAAGTGATGTGGAATGTTGGTCGCTGTGTGTCTAAAGATTCAAAAAATAGTCCCACCCTTCCTCCTTCAACCCAGTGACCAGAGGGGTAAGGAAAAGAGGTTCAGCTACAGCCAGCTTTCTAAGACAGGTATTAACTGATAGGCATTTCAGCTGGTTATATAATTTAATTTATTTTTCTACAGTCAATCTCAGAATTGAGACTTCTCCCATTTAAAATTATAGCTATAAAATATGTAGCAAGACTTTAACACTTCAAATATGAATACATTTATATCTATCCATCTAAAATCGCCATTGCCTGTAAAATAAGTTCTGTTTCTTTGACATGCCACTGATGATTTTCACTACCAGTGATGTTGCTTTTCTCCCTTCTCTTGCCGCTTCCTTTCACTTGCCCTGCATTTCAGTGGAACTGGACTATTCACTATTCCCATAATCACTGTAGTTACTACCGGAGCCATACTTTTCTCACACTCTTCCTTCCATCTGACATACTATTCCCTCCATGTCCGATACTACCAGTCGTTCAGAGCATAAGTTAAAGCCACCTCCACTTGGAAGTCATCTATTCTTCATGATCAGAAGGAAGTAAATCTCCTTTTCAATATCAGCAGCATGTTTAGCATTCCCTTCTTTTCTCGTTTTCTTTTCTCATATATGCTATGTTTATCTGCATTTGGATCCTCTCCTGTTAGAAACTGTAAATTTCTTGGAATCAAGAATATTGTCTTTCCCCTCTTAAAGTTGCCCTTAGCACATAAGTTTATATGTATGGTTAGTTTGCAATACATTTTTAATGGATGTCCTCCTTCTTCAGTAAGTATTTTAGTAAAAAGACTTTAAAAGAGTGAGACTTGAAATTGTATAGGCAAAATGCTTTCCAACTCTGTACATGCTTTTATGTCTATTAATAAATCTAAAATTTTGTTGTGATAGTTTTAAAATGATATTATATATATATACACACATATTGTGGCTGCTATTGTTTAACTGTGAAGCTGAGGCTTTTGAAAAAGGATGAATTTGGAAGGGTGAAAAAGAGTCAGGTTTGGCAGTCCTTCCTTTCTTTGTTTTAATTTTTAGCGAAATGCCTATTGGAAAAATTCATTTTCCTAGTGTTAGCAGCTGGGCGTCCCTTGGAGTTCAGTCAGTCAAGAATCTGCCTGCAATGCAGGAAGCCTGGGTTTGACCCCTGGGTTGGAAAGATCCCCTAGAGGAGGAAATGCAACCCACTCCAGGATTCTTGCCAGGAGAATCCCATGGAAGAGGAGCCTGGCATGCTACAGTCCACGGGGTCACAAGAGTTGGACATGACTTAGCCACTAAACCATCACCACCACCACATCATTAATCATTAAAAGCTGTAGATTTTATCCTGACACCAGCTTTTATTTACCCAGGCAAGTCCTCCCTGTTTTGTATTTGTACAGTTTTCAAACCCATGCAGCATTTTAATGCTGTTTTTAATTGTCCTTTTATTCTATCCTTTCAAGTTAATTTTGGATCTTAATCAGTTCTGCCAGTAAACAGATTAACTATCTCCCTCCCTTCCCCCACTCTCTCATCCTTAGCTTCAAGTAATAATCTCACAAGAGAAGCTTAGTTTCTGTCTTTAAGGAATTCATTAATAAAAATGAATAGAAAAGGAACTATAATGGAGAACTCTCTTCTGATTGGCATCAGTCGAAATCAGCACATTGTGAATCCTCCAATATGACCATAATCCTCTATCTTATCCACAAAAATATCATGAGAGCACTTCACTGTTTTACTGTAATCAACATGTATTCTTTTTATTTTTCTCAAACTGATATAACAATAAAAAGGATTTAGTAGACCAATCAAGTAACTTAAAGACAATATAGAAGGCCCTGTTAATTCTTTCAAAAATAGTAAAAACTGATAGTTTTTATCTAATATGCTAGGTTTATACCAAATAAGTGACTTTCCTCTAAATATTTGTTTTAAATTTTTATTGGGGTATATTTGATTTAAAATGTTGTGTTAAAGTGTACAGCAAAGTAAATCATTGATATATGTATACATACGCACACACACACATCATTGTAGTTTGAATTTGTATTTCTCTAATAATTAGTGATGTTGAGCATCTTTTTGTGTGTTTTTTAGCCATCTGTATATCTTCTTTGGAAAAATATCTATTTAGGTCTTCTGCCTATATTTTGATTGGGTTGTTTGGGTTTTTTGGTTTTTTTTTTTTTGAGCTACATGAATTTTTTGTGTATTTTAGAGATTAATCCTGTGTTGGTACTTTGTTTGCAAATATGTTCTCCCATTCTGAAAGTTGACTTTTTGTCTTGTTTATGGTTTCCTTTGCTATGCAAATGCTATTAAATTTAGTTAGATCCCATTTGCTTAATTTTTTTTTTAATTTTCATTACTCTAGGGAGTGGATCAAAAAAGATCTTGTAGTAATTTATGTCACAAAGTGTTCTGCTATGTTTTCCTCTAAGAGTTTTATAGTATCTGGCCTTACATTTAGTACTTTAATCCATTTTTAGTTTATTTTTATGTGTGGTATTAGGGAGTATTCTAATTTCATTCTTTTACATGTAACTGTGTCGTTTTCCTAGAACCATTTACTGAAGAGACTGTCTTTTCCCCATTGTTTATTCTTGTTTTCTTTAGCATTGGTTAGGTAACAATAGCTGTGTGGACTTATCTCTGGATATTTTTATCTTGTTCCATTGACCTGTATTTCTGTTTTTGTGCCAATACCATACTGTCTTGATGACTGTAGCTTTGCAGTATTGTCTGAAGTCAGGGAGCCTGATTCCTCCAGCTACATTTTTTCTTTCTCAAGATTGCTTTGATTATTTGGAGTCTTTTGACAAATTGTAAAAATATTCTATTCTCAGTTCAGTTCAGTCGCTCAGTCATGTCCGACTCTTTGCGACCCCATGAATCGCAGCACGCCAGGCCTCCCTGTTCATCACCATCTCTCGGAGTTCACTCAGACTCACATCACTTGCAGTCCAAGGGACTCTCAAGAGTCTTCTCCAACACCACAGCTCAAAAGCATCGATTCTTCGGCGCTCAGCCTTCTTCACAGTCCAACTCTCACATCCATACATGACCACAGGAAAAACCATAGCCTTGACTAAACGGACCTTAGTCGGCAAAGTAATGTCTCTGCTTTTGAAAATGCTATCTAGGTTGGACATAACTTTTCTTCCAAGGAGTAAGCGTCTTCTAATTTCATGGCTGCAGTCACCATCAGCAGTGATTTTGGAGCCTAAAAAAATAAAGTCTGGCACTGTTTCCACTGTTTCCCCATCTATTTCCCATGAAGTGATGGGACCAGATGCCATGATCTTCGTTTATTCTAGTTCTGTGAAAAATGCCATTGGTAATTTGATAGGGATTGTGTTGAATCTATAGATTGCTTTGGGTGGTATAGTCATTTTCACAATCTAAGAACATGGTATATCTGTCCATTTGTTTGTGTCATCCACGATTTCTTTCATCCATACCTTATAGTTTTCTGAATAAAGGTCTTTTGCCTCCTTAGATAGGTTTATCCCTAAGTATTTTATTCTTCTTGTGATGATACATGGGATTGTTTCCTTAATTTCTCTTTCTAATCTTCCATTGCTAGTATATGCTTCTAAATATGGTGCACTGGGATGACCCACAGGGATGGTATGGGGAGGGAGGTGGGAAGGGGGTTCAGGATTGGGAACATGTGTACACCCGTAGTGGATTCATGTTGATGCATGGCAAAACCAATACAATATTGTAAAGTAAAAAAAAATAATAATAAAATTAAAAAAAATAAAAAATACATAAAGTAATTCATTTGGTCTTTTTTGTCTCTAATTTTAATTATTGTTACCATAAAAAGTAAAAATAAACAATATAAGTTGTATCATCACAGGAACTGACAGATGATACTGATGAACCTATTTGCAGGGCAGCGATGGAGATGCAGACATAGAGAACAGACTCATGGACACAGTAGGGGAAGGAGAGGGCAAGGTGAATTGCAAGTAGCATGGAAACATATATATTACCATTTGTAAAATAGATAGCCAGTTGGAATTTTCTGGGTGACACAGGGAGCTCAACCCAGTGCTCTGTGACAGCCTAGAAGGGGGAGATGGGACGGGGTTCAGGAGGGAGGGAACATGTGTATACCTGCAGCTGATTCATGTTGATATATGGTGGAAACCAGCATAATATTGTAAAGCAATTATCCTCCAGTATTTTTTTTTTAAACTTTCAAGTTAAAAAGCAAACATGATAGTGTTTACTGTGTGAAAGGCACTATGCTTTCTGCATTAGGGATGATATCTCATCAATCTTCATTAAAATCTTATGAAATAAACATACTTATTATCCCATTGCACAGAAGGGAATCTGGGGGTCAAAGTTCCACTCATGTACTCAACAATTACTGACCTACTGCCTGTTCTGTCTCTTGCAGAGATGTTTCGTATGGTCCGTTGAATCTGTGTTTTGATGGGGTATGGGATTTCCATTAATTCACTGGAGAAATCCTGTGCAGCTGATTAAGGAGCAAATCAGTGGGTTGCAACTGTGACAAGTGCTACAGAGAAATCCAGAGCAGTATGAGATTATATTGTACACCTGATCTAAAATGGAAGTTTAGGGAGTCCTGAAGAAGAATTTGACAACCAAGGAGAGGTTGGCAGTGGGGTGGGAGAGGTGAGGACAGAATCAGAAAGAGAATCACAATGTCTGCAGAGGTCCTGACCTGGGAAAAGAGTCTGACACATTTTAGAAAAATCAAAGATGGCTCATGTGATTGCAGTACAAGGAAAAAGGAGTAGAGAAAGGAGACTCTGGCTCTTTCATGGCCTTCTTGCAGACCACCTATTAATTTTAGATTTTAGCCTAAAGAAAATGGGAAAACAAAAGTATTATTTGCTTATTTGTATTTTGTTTAGCTAGTGAGCTAGAATCAGGTTCGTACTGTAAAAAGGTCACTTTGGTTGTTCTTTAGTTACTGGACTAGAAAACAACACAAGAGGATCGATAGATAACAGTTAAGACGCTTTTGTAGGAGTGAAGGAGAAAGATTGCAGTGCCTTGGAACAGGTAATGACACAAAGGACAGTGACAAGTGAATTGGGTCGAGAAGTCTAGGAAATAGAACTGGCAAGACTTAGTAATGGATTGAGTGAGACGATGAGAAAAAAGAAAAAAGTCAAGGCTTGTTCAACTGGGTAGAAGGATGTTAATTAAATAGTTGCCTAAGGACAAACAGCTAATGAGGGTTAGGGATTTGGACCTTGCTCAAAACGTGGGTTTTCAACATTATGATCCTCTGTAACATACCTTAAAGTGGTCAAACATTTCAGTATTTGAAATTCTGCAGTATATGTTCCACAATATAAATACTTGCACATGTGAGATAACGTACAAGAGAGACGTGTACAATGCAAAATGGACTGTGGAACAGGTTCAGTTTCTGTGGTTCAAAATTTGCTGTTCTGACTCTTTAGCTGCAAAATATGAGGCTCTATCACTTGTGTTTCATTCTATAGGCTGGTGCTAGCAATAATAATCATAATGAGTTTACTCAAGATAAAATGAAAAATATGCATTCCCTAAGATTCTTACATGAAAGAAAAACTTTTTTCCAAAATCATATATTTTCCATATTATTTTATATATTACTATGTCTTATTGAATAATACTAAAATTTCAGTGTCTCAAGTACTATATATTTGTGCAGATCAGGGGAATTAGGCATATCTGAGATCAGGTAGAATCTCTCCTTTTTTGAATGTAAATACCTTTAGAAATATGAAGTAATAAATCATAATCCTTAATCGTGGTCTTTTCCCTTTTGGGTTAAAAGATAATCAAGGCATTAATTATAACCATAGGATTTCATCTTAAAAAACATTGCCACCAGGAGGTAACTTTGTGATTAGGCTGGTGCTTTATTTATTTTTCCTTCTCATCCTTAAATTTTTGTTTGAGATTTGCCTTCCAAAAGTGAATTTCATGTTTCTTTGACAGCTCAGGATACTATGTGATGTATTATATTTTTTTTAGATGTAACTGCACACTTTACTAAGATGAAATGAGTGAGTGATAAAATATTTAATTATCTTAAATGTTTCTAGAGCACCACAGATGGTGACATGGTTTTGACTCCTTTACAAGCCTACTATGGTGTACGTAGCTATTTCTCCAGTTATTTCCTTTTCCAAAAGAGGCAAATCCAAGTTATACCATGTTATGCTGGGTCTGTGGAGGATAGCTTCATCTGTGGCTTTAACTGCAATCCTCAGAATGATCACGATAAGGTGCACAGGCCATGGATTTCCGTCCTTGGGGGACATTGGGCAGAAAGTGGTAAATACCAGTTAAGAAATAGTGAGTTGTTTTGCAGAACAGAAACTTCAGCATCCCTGTAGACAAGGGCTCAGAATTGAGTGAATCAAGAACTAATGATAGTTTCTGAGAGTAAAGGCTAAGAAGCAGCATTTTGAGAGCACATATTATGATTAATAACATTATCACTATGGAGTGGTTAAGAGCACAGACTCTGGACCCTCACCTCCAGAGACATAATTTAGTACCTTTGAAATCGTGGCTAAGTTATTTAACTTCAATGAGTTAATCACGGGGTGTTGGGAGGCTTAATGACATGACACATAAAGAGCTCAGTGCAGTACATGGTAAATGGTTAGCACTGGAGAATTGTTAGCTGTTATTATTGTTACCTTATGCACTTACCCAGTTAGATCCTTTAATAAGCAGTGATAAGTGCTTAGTAGAAGAAATAGGACAACTGGTATAAGAGCAAACCTCGTTCACACTTTGCCTTTCTGTCCCTTCTCTTTCATATGTACATCCATTGTCTATTTGACTCATTAACATAGTATTCTTTCCTTTTCTACATGTATATATGCCATGATCCATCTAAAATTATAACCAAGGTAGTCTTGACTTTGAAGCTTATCAGAGCATGCATGTTAGGATCACTCTTGTAGAAGTCCTCATTTGTTTAAAAACTACATTGTTCAGGTTCATCATTTTAATATCAAGTATATTGAGAATATATACCATGTAATGAAGCTCCACCAAAGGAAGCAAATTCTCTACCACAAGATTCATCATACCTTTAAAACCATGGGATTGTGATCTCAACTAATGAAAGACAATGAATTGTAATGCGAATATATCACTGACACAAGAACGTACATAAGGGTGACAGTGATCAAGATTCTAAAGAAATATAGATGAGCCTCATTACTCTCAGCAGAGGACCCTGGCTCCCTGAACAAAATCTCTTGGTTGTCTTTGTAAGAAGAGTGTATGTTTAAAGAAAAGAAAGAATGTAAATGCATCTAACTGAAGCATTTGCTTCTTTGGTTCTAAAAACAGGGAACTGGCAAGGATATGGAGAAAGAAGGACCTTGTGAATGGTTGGTAGGATATAAACTGGTATAACCACTGTGACAAGTAATGTGGATGGAGGTTCCTCAAAAACTTAAAACTACTGTATAATCTAGCAATCGCACTTCTGGCATATAACTAAAAGAAATGAAATCACTACCTCTAAGAGAGATCTATACTTTTGTGTTCATTGTAACATTATTCACAATTACCAAGACATGAAAGCAACCTATGTGTCCATCAACAGATAAATAGATGATACAAGTGTGATATGTGTGTGTGTTGTGTGTATTGAAAGGGATGAAATATTATTGTCATATAAAACAAAGAAATTCTTCCATTTTTACAATGTAGATGGACCTTGAAGGCATTGTGATAAGTGAAATGAGTCAAAGAGAGAAAGATAAACCTTGTATGATCTCACTTATACGAAGAATCTAAAAACATCAGACTCATAGAAACAGAAATAGGTTTCCAGGGATAGGAGGTGGTGGGAGAAATTGGAACATATTGGTCAGTGGATACAAATGAACAGTTATAAGAAGGATAAGTCCCAGGGCTCTAATGTAGACTGTAGCATAATGATTAGGGCTGCTGCTGCTGCTGCTGCTGCTAAGTCGCTTCAGTCGTGTCCGACTCTGTGCGACCCCATACACGGCAGCCCACCAGGCTCCCCTGTCCCTGGGATTCTCCAGGCAAGAACACTGGAGTGGGTTGCAATTTCCTTCTCCAATGCATGAAAGTGAAAAGTGAAAGTGAAGTCGCTCAGTCGTGTCCGACTCTTAGCGACCCCATGGACTGCAGCCCACCAGGCTCCTCCGTCCATGGGATTTTCCAGGCAAGAGCACTGGAGTGGGGTGCCACTGCTTCTCCAATGATTAGGGCTAGCAGTTGTATACTATGTGCTTGAAAACTTCTGTGAGAATAGATCTTAACTGTTCTCACCATAACAGTAACAAATAAAAAGGTAATAAACTTGAGATGAAGGATGTTTAACTAACCTTGTTGTGGTAGACGTTTTGCAGCCTATACATGTATCAAATCATCACAGATGTATACCTTAAACAGTCCTATAGGTCAGTTATAGCTTAATCAGCCTAGAAGCAGCAAAACAATACAACAGGGAAGATGAAATAGAGGAATAGGTGGTAAGCATTGAAGAAGGAAATAGGTTAATAGAGAAAAAAGCAGGTTGCATAACAGATGATTGATCTGTTTGCTTTTATTACTTTTTTCCTCTAGTTTTCAGATATAATTGACATACAGCACAAGGTGCCTAGCATAATGATCTGAGTATACATCGTGAAATGATTACTGTAATAAGTTTCGTGAACATCCATTATCTAATGTAGATGCAACATGAAAGAAATAGAAAATGTTTTTTCCTTGTGATGAAAACTCTTAGGATTTACTCTCTCACTGACTTTCATATATAACAGACAATAGTGTTAATTATATTTATCATGATTTTTAATGTTTTAATTATATGTACATAGGATAAAAATTATAAAAGCATACAAAGCCAAAATTTAACAGTAGTTGTATCTTAGTGGAAGGATTTGGGAGTAGTCGTTCATTTATTCATTGTTTGCTATTTTTCAATTATTACACCATGTATTTCTTATGTTTTTAAAGAAGAAAAGAAACAGAAATGCAAAGTAAGCTGACCAAATGACAATTAGTAAGGTCCATTTATTTTTGTAATGTGTACAACTGATTGCACTCATCTCACATGCTAGTAAAGTAATGCTCAAAATCCTCCAAGCCAGGCTTCAGCAATACGTGCACCGCGAACTCCCTGATGTTCAAGCTGGCTTTAGAAAAGGCAGAGGAACCAGAGATCAAATTGCCAACATCCGCTGGATCATGGAAAAAGCAAGAGAGTTCCAGAAAAGCATCTACTTCTGCTTTANTGTACAACTGAACAATATTTTTGTATGTTCAGAAAATGTCTCAGAAGTTCCCAGGGAAAATAAAAGAGCTTATAGAATTCATACAAGTCAAATAGAGATATACTTACAAAGGCATTGCCAGTGGTGAGAAAGTTTTTATAAAACAATAATAAAATATAGTCTAATCAATGTAAAGTTTGAAGATTATTCTCAATAAGAAACAATGGATGAAATTAGGGGGTGTCTGTGTTCAATGAAGTCAGATGCAATTAACACAATCTTAAATACAGCAAGTTATCAGTCTAATTTTCACAGTCACAGAATTTCTGAGAAGTTATTTGCCTGTAAAAAATGTTCAATAATATGTGACTTGAATAGTAAATGGTTTGCTCATTTAATAAAAAATGAATAATTTACTCCTCATCAAGGAAAATAAATCAATGGGATAATATGTTCCTTTCTCCTTTGTTGTTAGAGAAGAGAATTTTATAGAAAGCATGTTAACTAAAAATGTGTGTTGCAAATGGACAAAATCAATGTCCAATACCCTTGTAAGGGCTCTGTCTTGGCTGTTTCTCAATGGTCAATGACTAGACTTGCATCAAAAATAACCTGATCAATTTGACCTCTGACCACCAAATCAAGCTCTTTGGAGTCACAGAGAAGTCTGAATTTTCAATAAGTACCCAAGGTAAATTTGATGTTCATGAGGTTTGAGAACATTAAGGTAAACTCCATCAATCATTAGCAAAGATTTCACATTTCTCTTTAAAAGCAAAAGCCTTCTTTATTTAACTGAACATTGTTTTAATGGTAAACTTTCTGATGAAGATGGACTAATATAGCACAAAAAGGCCAGTGAGTTTATAATTCTGTGCTCGTATATGGACTTTTTGAGATATGCCTCAAGGTCATTTTCATTCAAATTATTTCATATATTCTGAATTAATATGTGAACTGGGAAAACCTTAAAATACCTTGTTCTCAATTTGCATAACTAATAGAAATAAAATATTCTTGTTAATCGCTGAGGCATATGTAGTATGTTTCAGCTGATTAATTTTACTTTAATGTGATTCCTGTGTTTTTCTTCACTCCATCAAACAGTCATGGTTGAAATAGAAAAGATTCTCTGAGATATTTATGTCCGTTTAGCTATTATATCCAAAGTTATATTACTTTTACTTTCAGGGTTTTTTGTTTGTTTTCTTGTTTCCTTTCTATAGTATTTCTAAAAGACATAATTTCAACTTAGGGAAAAAAAAAAAGCCTCTAGATGGTTTAAGAAACTTTCCAAATTCTTCTGAGGAGCTATAAGACATTTTCCTAAAAGCACATGTTTAAGAAATGTCCTTGTGTGCTCTATTGATAGCATCCCTGTTACTTTGTATAATTACACTATTCACACAATTTTTGTATCTTTGACTTGTGAAATATAAAATAATCACTTAAGTATGAGCATTTAATATTCCAGAAATTTCTTGAGCTTTCCCTGATATATCAGACATATATATCAGATAAATCTGTTCACAAAATATACATGCCCCTGAGTATATTTTTGGACTTTAAAAACAAAATAATAAAAATCAGAGTTTAGAGGAAATCAGAGTATATAGTAGTAGTATATAGTAGTAGTACAAATTAATTTCCTGAGGATTGTGTCAATTTTTATGGGCTATGTTATGCCACAGTCACATATAACCCCAAATTTCAGAGTTTTGAAAACAGCTGGGATGTATTGTTTGCTGATGGCATATTTCCGTCAAGTTATACTCAGTTCAGGATCCTGGCTGTCAGAGGAGTCACTACCTGAACATTGCTTAATACTGTGATAGGGAGAAGGAGCTAACAGTATGAACCAGGCATTGGATTTTAAAGTTTCCTCCTATAATCAATGCTTGTTATTGGACAAAGCAAATTGCATGACCATACCAAACCACAGTGGACAAGAAGGTGCAATGACACCACATGTCTAGGAGAACCAGAAATATTTGACCAACAGGACAGTGACTACCCCAAGGAATCTCACTTACTCGGCATGGCTTACAGAGCATTTGTATGATAGTCTTCCTTCTTTTATCCCAGACATCAAAACTATCTTCCATACCTGGGTTTTTGAAATGTCAGGCAAAGGTGTTGTGCTTTATAAGCTTCAAAGGCATTAGTGAAGATTTGCAAGCTTATATCATTAGCACTATTTGCTGAGAGCTGGTTTGGGAGAGAAAAAGAGTATAGCTCTAGAAGCCAATATGATGGGAGAGGGGACCTTCATGAAAGACCTAGGCTTTGGTGAACAAGGAAAGGAGAAAACTAGATTAATGGAACCAAAGTCAATATTCCCAACTTTATAATATTCCTGAATCAATTCTTTTAATCCTTGTATAAAAAAATACATTTTTCATTATATTAAATATATTTGAGAGAGGGGAAAATAGCTCTACAGTGATAGCAATGAAAAGTTAAACTGTTAAAAATGAATTTGCCTGCCAGAGTTTACCCTGCTGCTTTAACAAATTATGAAAGGATCTTCTGTGCCAAATATGCTATGTTTGTCCTCCAGAACCCCCTCTTTATCATTAAGGGCTTCCCAGGTGGCTCAGTGGTAAAGAACCTGCCTGCCAAGTGGGAGACATGGGTTTAATCTCTGAGTCAGGAATATTCCTCTGGAGAAAGAAATGGCAATCCACCCCAGTACTCTTGCCTGGAAAATACTATGGACTGAGGAGCCTGGTGGGCTACAGTCCATGGGGTCACAAAGAGTCAGACACGACTGAGCCACTGAGTATGCGAACACCTTTCTATAGGTCCTAGAAGGCTGGCATGTGTGGTTTGCTTGTTGTTTGGCTTTCTGAGTTTAGATAATGAAGACACTGTTAAGATATGAACAGCGGGGAGATGGATGAGGTTGGGATATTGAATCTCCAGTTCACTTTCAGCCAGGTCTTCACAGAATGGACTTGTCTCTTTACTAAAAGCTACAGCTTCTGTCAGGTGGCCCCGTTCATACAGGCACCTGTGCTTTCAATGTCTCAGTGACCGTTTCCTTTGGGTAAAGCCTTGGGGTAGTAAGGACTTCCTGCTCTTGCTGTTCCGGAAGTGTTGCAATATCCTGTTTGTTTCTCACACCTTGTCTATCTTTATAATTTTTTTTTTCTTTATTCATCTCTCCCATAAAACAATCATGCCTGTTTCCTGCCATGGTCTTGACTAATCCAGTAACTATCCAGGTGTTTGATATGTGTTTAGATCCAAAGTCAATAGTCGGAATGACAAGATTACAAGAATCTTGGCAGAAAATAATCTCCATTAATATTTCATATTCCTAGGCTCCCAAAAGTTCCTAAAGAGATCAAGATGATAGTGGGGGGATAATCATCACTATTACTTGAAGAATGAATTTAAGTCCTGACCTTTATCAAGTTAAAAAAAAATATTTGAAGTCCTTGTAATTGCATGTTATTGCTCTGGATAATCATTCAAATGTTTCTGAGATGCTATAAAGCAGGCTATTGATTATGTTAAGAACAGAAAGTGGAACTCAGCACTGATAAAACTCCAGGTTGAAAACCTTGGTAACTGCTCTTTACTCTGGATCACTGCTGACAGAGACAGTATACCTAAGAGTAAAATAAATGACAAGAATGTTAACCAACCTATCAGTCACTAAGTATTTACTCCTCTATTTCTATAGACTTATCCAGTACTTTTTCAAGTTTTGTTCCATTATCTTTTATATTGATTTTATTACTCTCTGTTGACCCTATATGGATCCTCTATGGACTTCCCTGGTAGCTCAGACGGTAAAGCATCAGCCTACAATGCGGAAGACCTGAGTTCAATCCCTGGGTCGGGAAGATCTCCTGGAGAAGGAAATGGCAGCCCACTCCAGTATTTTTGCTTGGAAAATCCCATGGATGGAGGAACCTGGTAGGCTACAGTCCCTGGGGTCATAAACAGTTGGACACGACTGAGCAATTTCACTTTCACTTTATTGACCCTATTGCACATAATAACTGCAATATTACTGGTCTTTTGTTTATGGCTTTCCTCCCTAGTCTGATGCTCCATTCTTCAAGAAGAGAGTTGTTTGATGCACAAAAATAGAGAATATATTCTCATTATAACCCTATGAATTAGGAATAAAGATCAAGGGATAGATATATAAGCCTACATTCCAGCAACCAGTTTACATTGTCTTCTGTTACGTTCTCATTCTGTGTTCTTTAGTCTTCTGCAGAAATCTTGCAGTGAGATGGAATGATACTTGGGAATCAAACTTCATGACTGAGCTCATCATAACTTTTGTGGGCAGCCCTGTATTATTTGTTGTCTTATTTAGCACTTCTTAGACTTGGAAGATGAAGCATCACAACTTTTGCTAATTTAAGTATCGTCTTGACTAGCAAAGCACAATAGTGATTCTTTTTAGGCTTAATGATATCCCTGCCATAGATGTGATAGATGTAATTCTTAGGTTATGTCATTTTAAAATTTCAAGATCACCAAATTACAATACATTTAAAATAATTTATGATAAACTATAACTGAGTTATTTTACAATAAAATTAAGTTTTTTCTTTTAATTAATAGTTCTTAGTGCTTATACCCTGTAGCATTTGGTCTCTAGTGCCTAACTCTTTTCCTTAGTGTCTTTGTTTTAATATTTATGCATTGAATGTTCACTGTGTGTTTTTTACTATAAACAAATCCACATGTGATATACTTCTTTTTCCCAAAAGTTATATCTGCTGAAGGAAAAACAAAAAGTGGTCATTTATAAAGGGAAATATTTTTTAAGTGAATGGAAATGTAAGAAGAGAAAAATATAGAGGTCACACCGGCTTAGGAAAGAGTGTGGGTTGAGTCTAAGCTGTCTATCTATAAAATATATTCTTGGTAGGTTTGCTCAGTAGGTTTTCCCTCTTATTTTTTCTTTTTTCTTTTTTTGTATAAATGTTCTATTCCTTATAGAACATTTGCATAGAAAAAAGCTATTAAATAATTCAAAAAGGAAAAAGAAGAAAGGATATCAAAGCTATGAATAAAAGTAGAGAATAAAATAGAGGTGAGTTTAAATGATGGATTAGAGAAGGAAGAGAAAAGAAAGTTCGTATCTGTTTATTTTAGTCTTCTCATTTGAAGAAATTGTGATGATTTTGGACCAAAGATAAGAAGAGAATAAAACATTTATGGAGAATGTTGAAACAAGACCTCCAGCTTGAAGAAACCTAATACAGGGGGGAAAATGGCATTTCTCAAGTTTCTATTTGAGATTTACCTAACCCCCCCTTTAGAAATAGGGCTCCCCTGGTTAGCAAACCCCATGGACTGCAGCCCACCAGGCTCCTCTGTCCATGGGATTTTCCAGGCAAGAGTACTGGAGTGGGGTGCCATTGCCTTCTCTGTCATCAACATGATTCCAGACTTTATGAGATCTTTCTTCTCTTACTGGGTCATAAGGCCTTAGCTAAAAGGACTATTTTTAATTTATCTGATTTTCTTGCAGATAGATTTACAAATGTTATCTGTGAAATGATTAAGAAAGGAAATGCCTTTATAGACTGGTCTCTATTCAGTGATCTGAACCTTCCCTTTAGTATAGGCATGGAGTATGGTAGCTGAGAGAAGAGGAGACAGATTACCAGCCTGACTTTTTAAATTGAGGGAGTCTGTCTACTAGATCATATTTTATACACTTTCTCAACTCTAAGTTGTATGCAATGATGTCTTCCCAACAAACCATCCCCACTCTTTCCTATCTCACCTTTTTATAATCCACTTCTTTTCTGAAAGTTGATAGCCATTTTGAATGCTAAAATGCATATTTTAATTGGGCTAATGCATGTCATTTCACACTCATTCTAGTTCTCAATTAAAATAAGACTTCATATAACATTTGTTTTCTCTGAATGGAACTGTGTTTAATTTTCTGTATATTTGATAATAAATTGGAAATATAGTTAAGCTGAAGTTAATGTTTCTTTTAGCTGCAATGTTCTATTATGGAAATTAATCAAACAAATACAAACATCAGAATCCTTTATCTTGAAAGTACAATTAATATAGTTGAACTGTATCTTATAACAACATTTTTTTTCTATTCTAATTTAATGATTAATGTGACCATAAAAGCAAAGAAAATTGAAACAGAATTCAGGTCTGAAAGTGTTCAAACTGCCCTTTGTTAGTTCTGAAGCTGCAATCAAATTAACTTGTGTGAATAAATGTATTGTTTGTACATTTAAATTGCCACAAAATCAATCACAATTAAGCTAAACTGGAAATTATTACAGTTGCCTCTCTGAGCAGTAACAGGAATAGTTTTGCTTTGTGATTCTTCCATCATTAGTTCCTTTTCTTTTCTTTTTCTTGAAATTGCAGTTGAAATGCTCCTAATTTATTTTGTTATTAAAAAAAATAAATTGATGCTCATTAAGACAGAATAATTTATTGAAATCCTATACAACTTCATGTCAAATAAAGTCTTTTAATGTCAAAGAGGGCTTTTACTAGAATTAAATAAGTTTCAAGAAGTTTGACCCATAACTAAATTATCTACCTCCTATAACTGGTTTCTTTTAAGGAATATATCAAAGCATTGCGTACACTCTATTTCATATTAAAAGTCTATAACATATCTCATCTATTACCTTCTGATCTCTTCCAGACAAACCTGATCCCTCTTTTCCTATGACTCTTACAGTATTTTGTTTATTACATTCACATTATAGTTTATTCACATTATATAATTGTTATTTCGCATTATATTTTGATTATTTGATTGCATGCGTATCTGGATGTACATATGCTGAATTCTGAGAGTAGGCACCAGATTTTAATCATTGCGTTTTCCTATCACCTACATGTTTATGGAGAGAGTGAAGGAGGAAGGGAGGGATGGACTGAGAGCTATATTTCAAAGGGAAAAATGTCATATCAAGTATTTTAAAGTGAGAGACTTGACATTTCTCCATTTATCATTTGAAAAGAAATCAGCCTAAATTAGAGTTCACTTTGGATATAACACTTAAGAAAACCCATTTAAGATAATTGAACTTCTGTTTATTACATAAAACTGCATCCATAAATGTCAGTGTTTCAGCCACAGGGCCTTTTGGTCATAAAATATACTACAAGTAACCTCCATGAACCAGGAAAATGAATATAATTAGTCTTTATATTTCTAAATTCAAAGATTCTTTTCCAGACCTGTATAGCAGTTCTAAACTACAAATTCTTTTTTTGCTAAATGGCATTTGGATATAACACTTAAGAAAACCCATTTAAGATAATTGAACTTCTGTTTATTACATAAAACTGCATCCATAAATGTCAGTGTTTCAGCCACAGGGCCTTTTGGTCATAAAATATACTACAAGTAACCTCCATGAACCAGGAAAATGAATATAATTAGTCTTTATATTTCTAAATTCAAAGATTCTTTTCCAGACCTGTATAGCAGTTCTAAACTACAAATTCTTTTTTTGCTAAATGGCATAATCAAAGGCCATAATGCTAGAAAGTCCATGTAATTTCAGTCTTGGCTAAGATATTCAAATTGTGTTTCTCTCTCCTGAACAATAGTTTTATAGATTGGTCATTTCCAGTAGTTAAGGGACTTAATTTATGATTGGACTTTGCTGGCTCTTACCTTCTCTTTCTCCTCCTTCCTTTCTTCATTGTTTACTGGGCCAAACACTAGACAGATGCTAGGAAAATACAGAGCAATTAATTTTGGTTTCAACCCAGTTAGGGAAAATACTGTATGTGATAGACTGGCTCTGTGATGATTTGTAGTGATTCCTGACATGATTTGCATGCCTTTGTGGAATCTCTTCCCCATCAGTGTGGGTTGAACTTGGGGTTCAACTTGTGGGTTGGACTTGCTTCAAATAAATAACATTTGACAGATGTAATGAGTGGCACTTCTGAGACTGGGTTTTTTAAAGAGACTGTGGCTACTGCCTTGGCGTTTCTTTCTTTCTCTCGCACTATTTGTTCTGAGCTAATCAAGTTGCCAGCTGTGAGAAGCCCTATAGAGAAGTTCACTGTTATGGTGGAGAACCAGGGCCCTCGGTCCAATAGCCTTCAAGAAACCAAGGCCTGAAAACCATATGAGTGTGCTTGGGAGTGAACTTTCAGCTTCCATTAAGTCTGGCAATGACAGTAATCCCAGTTGACACCTTGACCACAACCTAAGGAGTCACCTTGAACCAGAACCATCAACTGAGACAGTCTTAAACTACTCACCTAAAGGACAGTTGTTGTTCTTTTAAACTATTAAATTTTAGGGCAATCTGTTGCCCAGAAATAGATCACTAATATGATAATAAGTGTAAAGATAAACCCCTTTATTATAACTGTATGCTGAAGTCCTCTTGTAGGATAATGTGGGGAGACAAAAGAAGTCAGATCCACTTAGGATGGTACTGATGTCAGAAGTCTTTTGAGTTCAAACTTGAAAGAGATTTTCCCTATGAGAAAGATCTTGAAATGGAAGTAAATTATTCCAGGAAATGGGAATTGTACAAATAGAGGTTCAAAAATGTGGAACAGTATGGCATGTAGAGTAACCAAGTACTTTATCATCCTTATGTATGGTACCAGAACATGGGATGCAGTACGGAATATGCATCTTTTATGCCATACTAGTAAGCCTGAATTGTATCCTGTAGGCCCTGGGATGACACACTGAAAACACAGTTTGCTCCTTTCACCCATCTTGTTCATATCACTGACACTCTGACCTGGCCCCTCTTCTGTCAAGTCTACAAACAACCTCAGGGGCCTCTTTTACACTGTGTTCCAGGAAGCTGTTATCCATTGATCAGCACTGGAATAAAATATATGCATATAAGTCTTTGAGAATTAAAACAAACTACCTAAAATCACACACACACACATACACACACTGGAGGAAACCATCTTCCCTCCTCTCCTGCCTTGGAGATAACTTACTCAGACCTTTCTAGTGACTTTTGGAAATCAGACATATATACCCAACTCAGTGTGTGAACAATTTGGAGCTTTATCTACCTCATTTTGTAGGTACCTCAGGGGGTTGAAAAAGCAGTGATTCAATACCTAGTTGTTGAATTGAACCGCAAATCTTGTTCAACATCTTCTACTATCCTCAATTTTTTGCCTCTCTTCCTCTTTATTTCGCTTCTCAACTTAAATGCATGAACTCAGGGACAATTGAACACCATGGGCAGCATCTTTGGTAAGGGTAAGAAGCCACCAAAAAACAGACTTAGAGCAGATAAAGTCAAAGGCCTTTAGTGGCGGTGGGACTGGTCATTACTGAGTTTCGTCTAAAGAACTTGAAGACTATTTTTACCACTATTTTCTACTCTAAAGCTAAAGGATTCCTTGTGTGTGTGTGTGTGTGTGTGTGTGTGTGTGTGTGTTCAGTCATATTCTAGTCTTTGTAATCCTGTGGACTGTAGCCTGAGAGGCTCCTCTGTCCATGAAGTTTTCCAGGCAAGAATCCTTGGGTTGTTGCAAATTTCTAGCATTTCAAAACTCCCAATTGCAAAAGGTAGGGGACATTGGCTTATTGAACATCTCCAAATAATGTTATCAGTTATGCAGAGCTCCACAGTATTAGTTTGCCACTGCATATTATGAAATAGTTAAGGGAATGTGGACCTCATGCACTTGAGTAAGAATGTTTCTTGATACAACTTCTTAATCTGACTTATAACCCAAAGTCATATCTTTGGAACTAATATGTAGCCTTTAGGCCATGGTGGGAAGAAAAGGCTTTATTATAACTATCACTTTTTTGGTCTAACATGTAACTCTTTTGTGAGATTTTGGGACGAAAGAGTCCAGGGTGCACAATGGATTCTGAATGCACAGTCCCTTTGCAGCGTGTTCTGCAAGCTTGCAGAGGTAGAATAATAGCAGGATACTCTATTTCTATCTCATTTTTCTTTAAACAGATAAAAGTGCTAAGCCAACATTAAAAACTTACTGAGCTGTTAAGATGATTTATTAGAATAGTACTGTTTCCATTTTCCACTGCTGTGATACAATTGTCAGAAAAGTATGTAAGTAAATAGTGTGCTTTATTTCCACCAAAGTTATTTAACAAGCTAGACAGAAAGTTAAGGCAAGATGAAGAGTCATGTTCTTTCCAGCTACCTGTTCATATTGCTAGGATTGCCTTTTGATTGCAAAGATAATAGAACTAAGAGGTACTAATAGTTAACTATTTAATACTACTTTATGTTCTCCCTACATTCAATAGATATTAATTTCATTAGGGTATACATGAGGGTAGATATCCTTGAAAGAGTCAAGTCAGTGGTCAGGAATCATTCATAGATGACAGGTGTGTGTGGGTGCTTAGTCGTGTCTGACTCTTTGTGACCCCATGGACTGCAGCCTGACAGGCTCCTCTGTCCATGGGATTTTCTAGACAAGAACATTGGAACAAGTTGCCATTTCCTTCTCCAGGGAATCTTCTCAACCCAGGGTTTGAACCTGCATCTCCGCATCTCCTGGATTGCTGGCCAGTTTTTTACCACTGAACCATCAGGGAAGCCTTCATAGATGACAGAGGTAGTTTCAAATTCACATCTTATTCCAGAGATTGTGTTCCTTCTACTATAATCCATGGCAACTCCATTTGAGTCCACTGTAACCCCAATGAAAAGCAGAGTCAAGCTTTATAATAGCCTCACTGCTCTGATTAAAGCAAAATAATCGTCCATTTTTTGAGTCAATTGAGGTTGATAATGGAAAACCCCACTGCACTGTCAAGTAGTTGATAAGGTCCATCGCTTTGATCAGATGACTTTCTCAGCAATTAACCATTTGGCTGAACCAGAGAATTTATTAGACACTAAAATAAACTTCTTTGGGGAAATGAGAATGCTAAAACAGCCCCATAGCTTCCTTCTTCTATAGAGAAGCAGTTATGCTGCTTTATCAAGCAGAGGGTGAAGGCAGACAAGATCCCCACTCTGCCCTCACTTATTATTCACATTGTGACTTCCTTAAACACTTTTCTCAAAGATTGCCCAAGGAATCCTCTCACATATCAGAAACCCTTGTTCCTGATCCACAGATAAAATATAAAAACCAAATAGATGGCTGTTTTGTTTATTGTTCTGTGAAATTACATTATTAGGAGAGGCATCATTTTAAATTAGGAAGTGATACATGGCTATAACTGGTTTCAACCCATTACCTTTTTATGATTAAGGAATATTTTACCGTGTTAGGAGATCCTGGGGAAACGAACATATACATTTCATGCTGTTCCTGTCCTGGGTGTGCCTGATTGTATTATATCCTCAGAGTCGGTGCAGAGGGAGCATAGAAGTGATATTGTTTGGGGGCATGTAGAATATAGTCTAGAATGTATTATTAAGATACTTATCTTGGACTGATTTTACATTCACATAAAACAATCTATGGAATAGAATCATGATATGCGTGGCAAGAAAGCATTTTTAGGGTAGAAACTCACAATTGAGGCTTTTAGAATGAAACAAACATTTGCAGAATCAGTCTCTGTCACTTATCACTTATGTGAATTTCTGCAAATGATTTAACCTTCATAAATAAGCAGTGTCTGTTTCCTAAAAGGCAAAATGAAGGTTACTACTTCATAGGGTTATGGTGAGGGTTAAGAAGAGAATCTGCATCAAATGCAAAGGATATGATGGGCGTTCAATAAACACGAGTAGCTCAGTGCCTGAGTGAAGAGATCTTATTCACCCATATCAGCTTATGTATCTCCTAAGAAGTAACACTTAGAATAGCAGCTGGGTTATCTGACTTGTAAGAAACCCACCCAAGGTTCCTGCTATTCATCTACCTGAGAGCCCTGAAAATCGAGTACTTAGTGAGTCTGTCTTCTCTGGTCTAAGTCTTTTGGTATCTTCAGTGTCTAGCACAGTGTCTGGCATACAGGAAGGATCCTTCTGCAGTGTTTTTAATGGTGGTAGGGGCTTCCGCAATGGTTCAGTGGGTAAAGAATCCTCCTGCCAATGCAGGAGATATGGGTGAAGCCAGTTTGATCCCTGGGTCAGGAAGATTCCCCTGGAGTAAGATATAGCAGGCCACTCCTGTATTCTTGCTTGGGAAATCTCATGGACAGAGGAGCCTGGCAGGCTAGAGTCCAAAGGGCTGCAAAGAGCTGGACATGACTGAGCAACTAACCATATAGACACATTTATGGTAAAAGTCATATAGTGTAAAACATACTATTTCACTGATATTTAACTATACATTTCAGTGGCACTAAGTACATACACACTGCTGTGCAACTCTCGCCATCATCTGTCTCCTAAATTTTTCACCTTCCTAAACTGAAACTAAAAGACGCTTACTCCTTGGAAGAAAAGTTATGACCAACCTAGATAACATATTGAAAAGCAGAGACATTACTTTGCCAACAAAGGTCATCTAGTCAAAGCTATGGTTTTTCCAGTGGTCATGTGAGAGCTGACTGTGAAAACAGCTGAGCGCCAAAGAACTGATGCTTTTGAACTGTGGTGTTGGAGAAGACTCCTAAGAGTCCCTTGGACTGCAAGGAGATCCAACCAGTCCATTCTGAAGGAGAGCAGCCCTGGGGTTTCTTTGGAAGGAATGATGCTAAAGCTGAAACTCCAGTACTTTGGCCACTTCATGCGAAGAGCTGACTCATTGGAAAAGACTCTGATGCTGGGAGGGATTGTGGGCAGGAGGAGAAGGGGACGACAGAGGATGAGATGGCTGGATGGCATCACCAACTCAATGGACGTGAGTTTGAGTGAACTCTGGAAGTTGGTGATGGACAGGGAGGCCTGAGTTGGTGATGGACAGGGAGGCCTGGCGTGCTGCAGTTCATGGGGTCACAAAGAGTTGAACACGACTGAGCGACTGAACTGAACAGAAACTGAAACTCTGTCCTTATTAAACACCAACTCCCCATTCTCCCTCCCCACCCCCCAGCCCCTGGCATCTACCAATGTACTTTCTGACTCTATGAATTTGACAGCTCTAGGTACCTCATATAAGTGGAGTCACAGTATTTGTCTGCACCTGCTGTATACTGGAATACATTTTTAAGGTTAACTTATATCCCACAAAGATTGTACCTTCTCCCCACCCCCACCCTGTGCTATGCAGTCGGTTCTCATTGGTTATCTATTTTATACATAGTAGTGTGCATATATTAATCCTAGTCTTCCAATTTATCCCCCTCTTTCCCTCTTTGATGTCCATAGATTTATTCTCTGTGTCTCTATTTCTGCTTTGCAAATAGCATCTGGGCTATCTTTTCCTAAATTCTACATATATGTATCTTTTATGGTTTTTTTTTTAATGAAAGAAAAAAACTAGAAAACTGAAAGATTTCTTCGAAATCCAAAGCATGTGAGACATAGGGAATCACTGAGCATGTTTTCTAAAATGCCCCTGTGTCCCAGCCTTTGGTTACTTATCACAGTATTTGACTGTTCAAAAGATTGCTAATAGGCTATTCTTGACTCCCCTCCCCTGCAGACAGAGGACACATTGGCATGTCACTGGGAGTCTTTACCAGTTAATGTTGTTGGGCTGAATGATGGCGAGAGGAAGACTTTACACTCACTTGGTGTTACTCTCTATTACTTATCACAGTATTTGACTGTTCAAAAGATTGCTAATAGGCTATTCTTGACTCCCCTCCCCTGCAGACAGAGGACACATTGGCATGTCACTGGGAGTCTTTACCAGTTAATGTTGTTGGGCTGAATGATGGCAAGAGGAAGACTTTACACTCACTTGCTGTTACTCTCTGTCTCCACCTCCTAGGATCACGTAAACTTTTGTTCCATTCTGGAGATCTGTCAACCATGCAGCATTGTCTTCCGAGCTTTATTCAGTCTTTATTCAGCATTTATTGAGGTCCTACTACCTCAATACCTGTGTAAAAATTTTCTAATTGTTAGATTCTGATTTCATTAAAGATATTTTAATGAAATTGTGATGTACATCATAAATTGTGATGTACTCTTTGATTTTCTTGGAGAAGGAAATGGCAACCCACTCTAGTATTCTTGCCTGGAGAATCCCATGAACAGAAGAGCCTGGAGGGCTCAGTCCATGGGGTCACAGAGAGTCGGACATGACTGAGTCACTGACACACACATGGCATTCACTCAGTGCTTCAGCCACAGTGATTTTTTTCCTATTTTCTAATTTGCTCTAGGATGCCAACAAGCCTATATACACACTTTTTCCTCCTATTCATCTCATTACCCTCACATGAAGTGCCCTGTCCTCTAAGAAACCTTTGTTGAATTCCCTAGCTTTATTTTAAGGGTTCTCTCTGCATGATCTCATAGCACTTTATTTCTCATAGCTTATATAAGGTAATACGGTAATCATATATGTACCACTCAGTGTTCCCAACTAGATACAATGGCTGTTGATAGTAGAAATTGTGATTGATATCTTAATTTTTTGTGTAATTAGTTATTGGTATCATATCTGGCTTATATTAGGTACCCATCTATTTGGTGAATAAATGGATGAATGAATGAGATGAACATTTAATGACCTTTCCCTTCGAAAGGATACCAATATGGCAGAGAGAGTGAGAGCGAGAGAGGATACCTTTTAAAAGAAAATTATAGTAAAATATAATAAGAGTCACAATAAAAATCTGAACCGCATACCATTAGGTTCTAGAGGAGAGAGAGGAAGAAGAAACATCTGAACCGGATCTTCACTGTCAAAGAAGAGTCTGATGAGTCGATGATAGTCTGTGTGCTTTTTGCTGCGGTGAACAGAAACAGTGCAGGAATGAAGACAAGAAGATGCTTGGGACATTTTCCTCTCATTCAAACACTTTCAGACAATATCGACTGAGCCTCATCCTTTCCAGTGGACCTTAAACCTCCATTTTAAGTCCTCTACTTCTCAGGAGCAGCATCTCTGCCCTCATCTTTTATAAATATGGCAAGGAATATAAAAATATCATTCCAATATACTATATATTCTATTTTTTTAAGATTTATTTTTATGTGGACCATTTTTAATGAATGGTCACTTTTAATGACTATTATTTTCAGTTTTTATTGATTCTGTGACAACATTGCTTTTGTTTTATGTTTTGTTGTTTTGGTCCCAAGACACACAGGTTCTCAGCTCCCTAACCAGACATCAAATCCCCACCTCTCCTTGAAAGTTGGTCTTAACCACTGGACCCCCAGGGAAGTTCCAGCAATATACTATATATCTTAAAACCTCTATTGATAGTGTTTCTCCAAAGCTGAACACAAAATTATACAAAGCCAGATGTTATATGAAATTGTTTTTCTCTCAGTGGTAGAATTGTGCTATTCCATACAAAGCTTTGTCATCTTTATCACTTTCCAAATTAATATGGCTGTAAATACAAGCTTTGAGTCACTGAACTTACTATTTTATTTAAAAACATCAGTTTAATAATTATTTTTCAGATATTGGAGATCAGTTCTAGTATTATAAATCCCCTGTATATTTGAAATGACAGCATTTTTCTAGTAAACTAGGCAGTTACTTATCCTCCAGAAATATAAAGAAAATAGACTGTATTCTTGGATTTCAAAACTGTCACCTATCTGATTTCTAATATGCCTCACACACCTCTATTATTGATTGTCTGAATTTAATGAACAACTGTGTTCATTTTCCTAAGTTCAGTTTTTTAAATTAGGAGGAGGTACTTTAAATTCCTGACTTGAGGCAGCTTTTCAAGTATATTTTCTATTTAGCTAGTGACCTGTCCACTATTTTATAATAACAATTCACATACATCACATCTTTTAAGATGCATGTGTTCATAAATAGCCATATATGTATAGACATTTGGGGATGTGTTTTATTTAGTTTTTATAAATATTTATTGATAGGATATATTTTTAATTATTGCATTATAGTGTTTGTGTATTCATCTTCCATTTGACCTTCATAATGGCAACAAGAAGAACTTTAAGTAGTTGATTCAGTGATACAATTCCAAGTATCTTAAATGTGTTCAACTTCAAAACGAATGACTTTACTCTTCTGAAGTAAAGCAATTTCTAGTTACAGATAAATTTAATCTTGAAATGAAAATATGGCAAAAGTGGATCTCAAAAAGAAACAGGCTGAATAGGGATCTCAAAAAGAAAGTGATTTATCTGCATTTAGCAGCAACAAAAACCCATAGTCAGACTCTGACTCATGTCAATATATGGCAAAAACCACTACAGCATTGTAAAGTAATTAGCCTCCAATTAAAATAAATAAATAAATTTAAAAGTAAAAAAAGAAATTGCTCTCTGAAGGAGTTCCTGTTTTGACATTTCTGTCCAGCCTTCGTGTTGTGAAACTGCATTTGATTCACAGGCGGTAGGCAGCTGGTGCACTGGATATTAAGACATTACTCCCTGGAGAAGATGTCTTAGTCGATACAATTTCTGGTTTTATTGTTTTGAATCACTAAACACAGTTTTCCTTTTGACTTGATTCTGAGTAGAAAAAACAAATAAGAAGGCTCTAATATTGGAATAGACCCATATCAATGTGATCATGTGATGGAAATGTTCCAGATCATGGTAAAGTAGAAGGCCTGCAGCCTCATGCAGTATTGAAAGCATATACAATAGTTTTTTTCACATAGTGAGCTCTATGAGTTTCTTTTTCATTACAAAGTTACAGAATATAAAGACATTAAAATATAAGCTATGGGAATTAAAGGAGTTGGAATTATATATTAATCAAAGACATCAATGTTACTGCAGTGTGCTACAAATTTTAAAAATAAATATCCATTGAATACCTACTACACGTGAGAGATTAAGTATGCTATTTTCTCCCTACTATAGCTTTATAAGGGAGATGTTATTATACTTATTTTATAAGAAAAAATGGAGAAATTTATACATTTGTCTAAAATCAAAGAACCAGTATGTGGGGGGAAGGGCTCAGAAAAAATCTGTGTAGTGCTAGGAGCTGACCACTTAACTACTATATGAGGCTGCCTCTTGTGTAACCCCAATCTTTATATATGGAACACAGTAACATGAGTATAGGTATATGCAGCCCCGTATTTTACAAAGCATGTGAAAGAAAATCTAGCCTGATTGTAATTATAGAGATACTAGTTATGGTACAAAAATATAAATAACTAGTGTGCCGGCAGTGCTGAAATGGCATGCAGTTAAGGACCATTTGTTGCTCCATAAAATATTACTCCAAAATCTTATGGCTTAACAGCAACTACCACTAATGTAGTTCCCAGTTCTTCTGTATGGTCCTTTTAATTTTGGCTGGGCTCTGCTGATCTTGTGTATAGTCAATCAGTATAATAAATGGGGGCTTATCGTTCTCATTCTCATGGTTGACAGTTAACTGGCTATTGACTGGGGGGCCTTGGTTCTCTTCCACTTGGTCTCTTTTCTATCATCTAACTTGGGCTTATTCACATGGTGGCAGCAATCTAAGAAAGGGCTGTTGAGGACTAGGTAAGGATTTGCACAGCCTCACTTTCTTCACTTTTAGACAAAGGAAGTTTCAAAGCCAGGCCAATTTCAATGGTAGGACGAGATATTCCTCTTCTTGATAAGAGGAGCTGTATAAAATATTGTCATTCTTTTTGCCATCTGACCATGGATTATATGGAAGTGATGATACCAAGTGGCTTAATTTCCTTAGAAGTTAGCATGACAGGCAATGTAAAAAAGAAAACAGCTGATGAAAATTAATAGCATGAGTCCATGATACCAACCTTAACTCTACTGTACTCAGAAAGGAAAAGTTTTACAAAGATTTTATAGATTGCTATATCATCTCCAAATTTTCTTTATGGTCTACACTTTTCTATAACTATAATTACCTTAACTCCATAGTCATCAGGAAAATTGGAGCAGGAGAAAGGATGTTTGGTATTTACCTTGAGAAATCTTAAATTTTAATTTGTTGATGCATATCACCACCAACTATATCATCTCCAATCATTACAGAACCTTTAAAATACACTTAGGGTTTTTAGCCATTTTGTAGCATTCATATCTCAAAATCTTAAGTCACAGAGACTTTATATTCCAGATGGAAAAATTCAATCCTTTTCAATATGGCCATAAAACAAAGATAAATACAGGAAGGTGAAAGTGAAGTTGCTCAGTCGTGTCCGACTCTTTGCAACCCCATGGACTGTAGCCTACCAGGTTCCTCCATCCATGGGATTTTCCAGGCAAGAATACTGGAGTGGGTTGCCATTTACTTCTCCAGGAGATCTTCCTGACCCAGGGATTGAACCCAGGTCTCCCGCATTGTAGGCAGACGCTTTACCATCTGAGCCACCAGGGAAGCAGTTACCACTGTAGGGCTGTTGTACTTGGCACCCAGGCTATGAGTTTGACACAAAGAGAGCAAAGGGGTAAGGGTAAAATTTCCTGAGCTCTAGAAAAGCTTTAAGGGCTTCCTGCGTGACTCAGTGGTAAAGAATTTGCCTGCCAGTGTGGGAGACGCAGGTTCGAATGTGGGTCAGGAAGATCCCCTGGAGAAAGAAATGGCAACCCACTCCAGTATTCTTGCCTGGGAAATCCCATGAACAGAGGAGCCTGGTGGGCTACAGTCCATGGGGTTGCAAGAGCTGGACATAAAAAACTAAACAACAACTTAGCAACTAAACAGAAACAAAGAGTTTTATACCTACTCCCTTTGAATATGGTTTATATGTCCTTCAGAGAGAACATGTCAGGCTTCCCTAAGCTCAGTTGGTAAAGAATCCTCCTGCAATGAAGGAGACCCTGGTTTGATTCCTGAGTCGGGAAGATCTGCTGGAGAAGGGATAGGCTACCCACTCCAGTATTCTCGGCCTTCCCTTGTGGCTCAGCTGGTAATGAATCTGTCTGCAATATGGGAGACATGGGTTCAATCTTTGGGTTGGGAAGATCCCCTGGAGAAGGGATAGGCTACCCACTCCAGTATTCTGGCCTGGAGAATTCCATGGACTATATAGTCCATGGGGTCACAAAGTGTTGGACACGACTAACCAACTTTCACTTTCACACAGAGAACAAGGACACCATGGTCCAGTCCTGTGACCCATAGCCCATCAGTAATTCCTGCCCCAGCCTCAGTAATGGCAGTGAATGTAAATAATCCCCTTGCTATCTCTCATTCTGTCTCCCCTACAAACAGTGATATACATGTGCTAAGCAGGAATCAATATGTAGAAAAATGCATCATTGTCTAATAGGTAAAGCAAGGCTTTATAGCTAGCTAATAAGTTTAAACTGAAAATTGTTTAACCATGATGGAATAGTCCTATTGTAACTATACAATTGTGTTGCTAATTATCAAGAAGAAAATGTCACCTATGCTTCCTAAGACAGACTTTGTAATGAAAAAGAGCCCTATTAGTGGGTAGGCCTAAATAAGAAGTTTGACAGTTTTAAAAAATAGAGGATTACTTCTAGCGTATTTGGCCACTGTCTGATTTGTATTTTCATGTCATTCTAGTCTGATATTCGGGGCTGTAATTTTATTTGGCCAGTAAGATTTTCTTTGTGCTGTTGTTCAGTCGCTAAGTCTGACTCCTTGTGACCCCATGGACAGGCCTCTCTGTCCTTCACTGTCTCCCAGAGTTGGCTCAAACTCATGTCCATTGAGTCGGTGATGCCATACAACCATCTCATCCTCTGTTGTCCCCTCATCCTCCTACCTTCAATCTTCCCCAGCATCAGGGTCTTTTCCAGTGAGTTGGCTCTTGACATCAGGTGGCCAAAGTATTGGAGCTTCACCTTCAGCATCAGTCCTTCCAATGTGAAACCGATGCTTTCCTTTAAGACTGACTGGTTTTATCTCCATGCAGTCCAAGGGACTCTCAAGAGTCTTCTCCAGCACTACAAATCAAAAGCATCAATTTTTCATTGCTCGTTCTTCCTTATGGTCCAACTCTCACATCTGTACATGACTACTGGAAAAAGCATAGTTTTGACTATATGGACCTTTGTCAGCAACGTGATGTCTCTGCTTTTTAATATGCTATCTAGATTTGTCATAGCTTTTCTTCCAAGGAGCAAGCATCTTTTAATTTTGTGGCTGCAGTCACCATCTCCAGTGATTTTGGAGCCCAAGAAAATACATCTGACATTGATCCCATTTCTTCCCCCATCTATTTGCCATGAAAGGATGAGACTGGATGCCATAATCTTGGTTTTCTGAACGTTGAGTTTTAAGCCAGCTTTTTCGTTCTTTTATTTCACCTTCATCAAGAGACTCTTTAGTTCCTCTGCTTTCTGCCAGTAGAGTGGTACCAACTGCATGTCTGAGGTTTCTCTGTGAGGTTACAAATATGGAAATAGGAGAACTATAGTAAATGACTAAAGGACTGAACTATATAACCCTCCCAGTTTGAGGCCAGGGACTCCCTAACTTTTGCTGCTACCATTGCCAAACTTGCAAATGTATCAATTGCCTTTGATGATATTTTAAATTTTTCCTTTATAATTTTTCTACAATGTAATTACATATTTTTTAAAGTATGACTTGTGAACTTATTATATATTGATGGCCCACTTATTACTTTTTATTATTCATTTCCTTTTTCATCCCATATTTCAATAAATTTTGAAAGGAATTTTATATGTATATATGACATTTGTTTATTTAATTTTGTTCTCTTATAATATTGATTTGATTGGCAATGTTGCAAATTTAGTTTCTTTAGATGTGTATAAGAGACAGCAGAAACAGTGCAGGAATGAAGGCAAGAAGATGCTTGGGACATTTTCCTCTCATTCAAACACTTTCAGACAATATCGACTGAGCCTCATCCTTTCCAGTGGACCTTAAACCTCCATTTTAAGTCCTCTACTTCTCAGGAGCAGCATCTCTGCCCTCATCTTTTATAAATATGGCAAGGAATAATATAAATTTCATTTTTTTTCAAGTATACATTGAGATTTATATTCAAATTTAATAAAAATCAGTCACCCCTTTAACTTTTATGTCTCTAAAACAATAAGGAATATAAATTTTAAAACTGCTAAAATTATTTCCTGAATATCATTTTTAAATTGCTGCATTTACCCTTTTTGCTAAATTTCATTTATTTCAGAATTATAAGACTGCAAACTGATATTTCTTTCCCATCTATCTCCATGTTTTAATTTTTGTTTTTATGGAGAAGGAAATGGCAACCCACTCCAGTATTCTTGCCTGGAAAAGTCCATGGACAGAGAAGCCTGGTGAGCTACAGTCCGTGGAGTTACGTGACTGAGCATGTGTGCATGAGGGTAGAGGGTGATGGATTGGTAGCAATAAACTGATAGAACTAAAATATATATATATATATATTAGTCAGTCTCATTCTACTTTGCATTGTGTGATTAGCTATAGGATGTCTTAATGGAGTCAGGTTGGCCTATATAAATATCTTTTCAACAGTCCAGTTTAGGCCAATAACCCCTCTGAATATATTTCCACATCAAAGAAATGAGGCTAGTGATAATAAATATAATATACTTACTAACTATAACTGAGTATTACAAAAATAATATATATGAAAATTCTATCAGTCAGTGAATGTTGAATAAATATGCATTTCTTTGGAAATAAATAAATTTGGAAAAAAACAAGAAGTCATGAATAAGGTTTTAATAATAAGCAAAACACAACAAGCAAATTGTTTTTATACCATTGGCTAATCGGAGACAAAGATGGAATCTCTTCTGTTCGTTGCAGTAACCCTAATACCAAAACAACCTAACCTATAAAAATAACACAAAAGGAGACAGTAAAATAATAATGCAATAATATTAATTCAGCAATTTTGTAAAACAATAATGTACTTTAATCGTGAAGAATTTACTCTGTAAATGTTGAGTTGATTAAAATTAGGAAATAACTTGTGTAAATTAATCGCATTTGTAAATCAAAGGAAAAATGCATATGAGTATTTGTATTGGTGCTAAGAATGCATTTGTTGAAATCAACAATATTCATTCTAGATTTTAAAAAGATAATTTAGCATTTAACATGACAGAAGAAGGTTTGTATTGATGGAACAGTGCAGGCATTTTCTCTTACAATCAAAGATTCCTCTGTAATCAAGACATTTTCATAAAACCTAAAAGTTTGTAGACTCTAATTATTTACATTTATTAAATATTTTCTATATGCTAAGTACTGAATCTAAGTGCTCTGTTTTAAGCCTCTCACATAATTTGGAAGGGTAAGTACTGTTTCTGTCCTTGTTTTGCAGATGAGAAAATGAGGCAAGTATATCTTAGAGAAATAAAATAAATTTCCTAACATTATGTAGTTAAAAATGGGAAAGTTAGGACTCAAGTCCTAAATTTAGGATCATTCTCTTTAATGCTCAGGGCTTTCAAACCCAACAAGAACACTAGATGGATGTTGATAGCACTAGAAAATGGATGTTTAGGGCACTAATGGATGTTAAGGAGCACCAAATACATTGTTGAAAGAATTTCATAGCTGCCAGTTTAAAACTGTAAGCATAATGAGGGGAAAGTAGAAACCCTCTTAGGCATTCTTAGAATGATGGTTCAGTATAGTTTTCAGTGCTTTAATTCAAAGGTTATAATTCAGTCCCCTTGCTCCTGCTCTAAGTATTAACAGGTACAGTTATCTAAGAAGACAAATATAAATTCATATGTGTTCATTCACAAACATCCATTCAGAATCTACCTTATGTTACATGTTTTCTTCAGGATGAGGGATACAGAGATAAATACAACTGAGCCTCTCCTCTTTAAGATGCTCATAGTGTAGAGGGCTAAATAGGACTGTAAATATCACACAGTATGATCCATGCAACAGTGGAAATCATATATGATACACAGTATCACAAAGATTGATAAAGCATCTGAAAGTGAGGGTATGGATTAATTACTTTAAGGAAGTCTTGAAGTTGGCATTGGAGTAGGGCTTTGAGAGGTCTGTTAGAGTTCACCATGAAACGTGAAATAGCTTAACATGTTTTTCAGGGAATTATAAACCAAAATTACATAATAAAGGGATTTTTTTTTCTTTACAGAATCATCATCCCTTAATAATTCTGTAATATATACATTTCTATATTATTAAATAATCACTTTTCAGGCCACATTTTGGATGTCATTAATTATCACTGCTCTAAAACACAAATAAAATGTGTTAAAGAGCTTTTATTTTATTCATTGTGACATAACTATAGCACCACACTTAAAAACATGTTCTACCATATTATATATAAATAACTAGATAACTAACTATATGTCTTCAATTTCCACTGAACATAATTATTGAAATTAAGATTTGTAAGGGATATAGAAAGATGTCATTCATTTCCTTGATTATGGGTAAATAAGTTGCTAAAGGTCATTCAATCAAGAAATAAGCAGAGGAAGTTGAAGTCAAGTCTTCTTGTTCCTTTTAATTTCTTCCTTATCTTTTTCCACAACCCCTAACCCTAGCTATTATATTTTTTAAAATTTAGGATTATAATATATAAGAATATTATAAAAACATAATCCAACAAGAAAATGATGTAGAATGCTTTTGAAATACATATATATGTGATTAATATCCCACATATATGTGATTAATAGTCCCTTGGACTGCAAGGAGATCCAATCAGTCCATCCTAAAGGAAATCATTCCTGAATGTTCATTGGAAGGACTGATGCTGAAGCTGAAACTCCAGTACTTTATCTACCTGATGCGAAGAACTGAGTTGGTGATGGACAAGGAGGCCTGGCGTGCTGCAGTTCATGGGGCTGCAAAGAGTCGAACGTGACTGAACTGAATTGAACTGATATGTGATTAATGCTTCAGTACTTTATCATTTTATGTTAAGAAGGGAATATTTAGCAAGCTACAAATGTGACAGATAGTCTGATATAGTAGAGATGACTTTCCCCGTACCAGTGTTTGCCACTAAACTATTACACTTAGAAAAGCCAAGTGAAGGAAGATAGCAGTGTTTAAGTGTGATCTGTGGACCACTACATTAGAATCACCTGAGCTGATGTCAGTCCTACTCAGGGTCCACTTGATAATAACTTTTAGAATGGAACCTGAGGATTTAATCTCTACAGAATCATTGGCATGTATCTTTCTTTGAAATCTTCATTTTCTTTAGTTTTCTTGTGTAGTTCAGTTCAGTTCAGTCGCCCAGTCGTGTCTGACTCTTTGCGATCCCATGAATCGCAGCACACCAGGCCTCCCTGTCCACCACCAACTCCCGGAGTCCACTCAGGCTCACGTCCATCGAGTCGGTGCTGCCATCCAGCCATCTCATCCTCTGTTGTCCCCTTCTCCTCCTGCTCCCAATCCCTCCCAGCATCAGAGTTTTTTCCAGTGAGTCAACTCTTCACATGAGGTGGCCAAAGTACTGGAGTTTCAGCTTCAGCATCATTCCTTCCAAAGAAAACCCAGGGCTGATCTCCTTCAGAATGGACTGGTTGGATCTCCTTGCAGTCCAAGGGACTCTCAAGAGTCTTCTCCAACACCACATTTCAAAAGCATCAATTCTTTGGCACTCAGCCTTCTTCACAGTCCAACTCTCACATCCATACATGACTACAGGAAAAACCATAGCCTTGACTAGATGGACCTTAGTTGACAAAGTAATGTCTCTGCTTTTGAATATGCTATCTAGGTTGGTCATAACTTTTCTTCCAAGGAGTAAGCATCTTTTAATTTCATGGCTGCAATCACCATCTGTAGTTCTGTATGTAACTGCAATTGTATCAAATTCTCTATTGCACATTTCTGTTTGAAGGCATGGAGCCATTTATTATACATAGTAAATAGTCATTAAAAGGACAGTGAGGAAGATTGTGTCTCTGGAGCCTTCCATTTTATTTCTTTATT
Organism: Cephalophus harveyi; assembly: GCA_006410635.1. NCBI lineage: Eukaryota > Metazoa > Chordata > Mammalia > Artiodactyla > Bovidae > Cephalophus > Cephalophus harveyi. The sequence goes on from SJYT01068161.1 coordinate 112,087, forward strand.
TTCTTTCTGTCTAGTCCACAAATGAACTAATCCACTATCAGAACATTACTTGTGCTTTCTTCCATGTGGAACTTGAAAGAAGTACTATTTTCTTTTTCAATTTCTCTTGTGGCTAATTTTCAAATTAATCTGAATATTTATTCTCCCCCATTTGTTTTGATCTCTTTTTGTCAATTGACCCCATCTTCTACTTGGGAAAGAAAGAAAAGGAGAGGGGAAGGACAATACATGAAAAGCATGAATGCCAGAAATCTCTGCATGTTGATGATTCAGCTACTTCTTAGATCAATATTGGAACTTTAGATCTGAAATTTTTAATTTAGAGTCAAAGTCTTAAAATACCAGCTGCTGCTAAGTCACTTTGGTTGTGTTCGACTCTGTGTGACCCCATAGAGTCCTTTGCAGTCCTTCTTCAGTCCTTGGTACTTTCTTCCATCCTTGGAATGGATGCTGAGAGAGTAGAAGCATTTCTTCACCAAGTGTGTAATTGCATGGATACACTTTTTCTAACACCTCAACTAATACCATTTGTCCCTTTAAGGACCTTACATAAATAACTTTATGGACCTTACATAAATAACTTTATGCAAAGCAACCCTATGGGAACAGATTAACTCTTTTGTCTCTCCAAGTGTTGATAACTTTCTTTTTAGTTCTAAATTTATCCATGAAATTCATCTTTCCAGACTAAATTCCAGATTCCAGTTCACTACCTCATTGTGTGGTGCCCTACATTATAATAATCTTTTCTTATTTACAGCTCTTCCTGTGAGATTGAAAATTGCTACAGACCAGAATTGGGCACTTATGTGTCTCTATATACCAGAGTCTAGGACCAGGTTGATTTTCATGGTTTGTGTTTTAATGGAGTGGAACCAAACTCCATGGAGCTACAGCCATTCCTAATAGAGCTTAGTTTAGCCCACTCCATTGACCTGAAATTTCCTTCCCTAACCATTCCTTGCCCAAAAAATGAAGGACAATATGGCCTTGCCAAAGTCCTTCATAGACTGACCATTTTCTCAACTGACTATTCTATAAATCTCACATCAGTACATAACTGAAACAGTCTGCTTATATGAACCTTCTACTATATTGCAGAAGAAAATTTCTTTTAGCAATGATTACTTCCCCTGCTAGGTCAGAGGTACAGTTGCAACCAACAGTGTTATGTACTTGATACTAGAAATAAATTTGTAAAAAGTTGGGGGTATATAATAAATCCATATGTGTATGTCCATGTATTTCTTTTATCTAATTGAGTGCAACTAATTAAGTGCATGCATATAATTGAATATGTACATATAATTCTAATCTCTAAATGTATAGTAGGAGAAGTTAAATTTACAAAGAACTTTATGGTATACTATCTGCATTTATCTTAACATTCACAGCTTAAATATAGTCTAATAAAAGCAACTTCTTAGACTGCAGTCCTCTGAGCAAAACCACTCCACTGTCCATTGCTTTCCAGATAGGGTCTGACCTTGTCTAAGATACTTGATGTGAAGAGATAATGTCGAATTTTTTTTCTTGATAGACATTTTGAGGGTCTCGCATATGGGATTTGGAGCTGGATATGCTGGGATGGGAGATAACCACTCATTGTAGTTCCTCTGAAGCACTTTATAATCTTGAGGCTCCCTATCTCTCTTTAAAACTAATTAATACTTCACAAAAGGTAGTATCTCTTGAAGCAAATTTAATTTAAAAATCTGTTTTAAGTGATAGTGAGGAGATGACATACTTTAGTAAGTGGTACATGTTCAAAATATTCTGAAAAACAGGATGTGTGTGTGTGTGTGTGTGTGTGTGTGTGTGTGTGTGTGAATGTTTTAAATTCAGGAACCACAAAGGGGAGTAACCATAGTAATTCTGTTCCTTTTCAGGAATGCTGTTGATTATAGTGATAACTCATATCCAAGCTTATTAATCTAGAATCTTTAATTAAAGTGGACAATGATGATGTATATTTATTTAACAGAAAATGTTTAAATTTACCAAAAAAGAATAAATTTTATGGCTTTAGTTTGGCAAACAGAGAAGCCAGGTTGTTTATATATCTGCTGTAGCTCCCAAGATCACTATGATAAGCATTTGGCCTAAGATTTGGATGCACTCACTGAATAATGTGAAAAATCCTCAATATTTAAATTCACTTTTGGATAAAGTAAAAGCTATACAGATAAATGAAGCCAATTTTGTTCAAGACTTTGACTTAATAGAGTGTATTGTATTGTGCAAAAATTAAAACCTGAACAGTCTTAAACTATGGTTGACCTTTCTGATTGTAATAGAGGTCATAGCCACAATTTATGTGACTTTACCAAAAATGATAAGGTTTTTGTTCATGCATTCACGTAACACTTATTTTGATCACCTACTATGTGCCATCCATGATAAATGTGAAACAGGTAAGATTACAACTCTCACAGAATTTATTGTCCGGTACTTTTTCTCCAAAGGCTAGACAGACAAATAAAGCTAATAAAATTGTTGCTACAGAAAGTGATGTAGGCTATAGAATGGCCCACTTTAGCTGAGATTGTGAGTGTATTTGAGGAAATATCATTTAAGCTGAAACTTGAAAAATGAGAAACTGGAGAGTATTACAAGGAAAAGGACATCATATTCAGAGATGCTGAGTTGGGGGAAATCTTGGAAGAGTGTTAATGTGACAGCAGTTGAGTGAGTTTCAGGGAGAACATCGTGAAATGAGAGAGCAGGCAGGTGCGGTGGTGCTTCATGCAGGGCCTTGCAGGCCATGTTAAATTTGATGGGATTTATCGTCAATGGAATAGGATGCCATTCTGGGAAGTGTTAACATTCAAATTTCAGTTTAAATGCATCATCCTGGCTGGCTGTCTTCAAAAAAAGTTTATAGTATGTCGAAATAGAAACAGACAGGCGGGGACCTAAAAACAGAATTAGCATTTGAGTTGATTTATATTCTAAATGAATTTTGAAGAATTTACTATTATGAGGGATTTTGGTATATATCAATGTTTTCTTCTGTTCTGATGTTTATCACTCCTTCCTGATAATGTAGTGTGCTGTTGACACTTTAGAGTATAGTTAATGTCTAACCTCCCATATCATTAAATGCTATCCTACAGTATCATATTTAAAATGCAGAATTTCACTGTTTAGACATGCTATGCATTTATTTAAATAGCTCCTTATTTTTGGACTCTGGAGTTATTTTCAAAGCTATTGTATAATAAATATCTTTTCAATAATTCTCTACTTGCAAATCTTAATACATATCTTTAATGACTTTCTAAAGATATATTATTGGTGTAAAACCATCAGTTTCTCAGAGACAAGCATTCATCATTTCTGTGGCAAAACCCACAAAACAGTGAAGCTGAGCAGCGATGAAGCTATAGTAAGTCAGCATGGTTCACTCTTTCGTAGATGATTCATTGCCCTGTATCAGGAGTGCGCCCCCTTCCCTTATCCCTCCATCAGAAGATGACTCAAAATCAGCAGTCTAATAGATTATTACATGTCAGGCACTTGCAGGGTTTTTAGCAAATACAACTGTGAATATTAAATCCACGATTTTTAAGGTATACTTTCTCTAATCTCCTTCTCTACCAGCTCATGGTTTGGAAAACCACTACCAAACACCAGCCCCTTCAAACTGTTGCAATTCACTGAATGTTATATCCTCCATCAAATTCATACATTGAAACTGTAATCCCAATATGATAGTATTTGGAGGTGGGATTTTTTTGGGGGGGGAGTAATTAGATCATGACGATGGTGCCCTCATGAATAGGATTAGTGTCTGTGTAAGCAGAAGCCAGAGAGCTTACTAGCACTCTTTGCACCATGTAAGGACACAGCAAGGAGTCAGTCCTCTATAAACTAGAAATTGGTCATTAACCAAGAACTTGACCAAGATGGCACCCTGATCTTGGATTTTTACCTTCAAGAACTATGAGAAATAAATATTTGTTTTTAAACCACTCAATCTCTAGTAAATGGTTATGGTAGCCCAAAGTGTCTAAGATAATTGCAGCAGATTTTAAAAGCTAGGAAGCACTTGGTAAGGAAAACTATTCTGAAACATTTCTATATATTTATCTTTATATTCATGCATGCATGCTCATCTGCTAAGTCATGTCTGACTCTTAGCAACCCCATGGACAAGCTTCTCTGTCCATGGGATTTTCCAAGCAAGAATACTGGACTGGGTTGCCATTTCCTTCTCCAGGGGATCTTCCTGACCCAGGAATCAAACTTGCGTCTCTTGTGTCTCCTGCATTAGCAGATGGATTCTTTAGCACTGAGCTACCTGGGAAGCCCGTCTGTATATGCTGCTGCTGCTAAGTCGCTTCAGTCGTGTCCGACTCTGTGTGACCCCAGAGACGGCAGCCCACCAGGCTCCCCCGTCCGTGGGATTCTCCAGGCAAGAACACTGGAGTGGGTTACCATTTCCTTCTCCAGTGCAAGAAAGTGAAAAGTGAAAGTGATGCATGTGTGTTTAAATAAGCATACACATGCATACACATATACATATAATATTTTTCAACCCATCAATAGTTTTATGTGTTTATATCTCCTTCAAGGGCTGGGTCAGAATAAATAGGGGTGACTCAAACAACCTTATGGACTTTAGACATTAATAAAATTCAGGAAAAATTTAGGGACTCTCTCTACCCCTAAAACAAAAGCAAAGCATACTTTCTAAAGACATTATTTTTATATTTGATAGCTGGAAGTGTAGAATGGGAAACCATGGGGTAAAATTTGTGAAGTCTGTTCCCTTCATTTGTCAAAAATACTTTTAAAAAAGAAGAAAAGTTGCTGCTGTGTTTATGTGCAACTCTGATCCCATGGTAATATATGTCTTGGATGAGGCAGTTTTATAATTCACTTTATTAAGAGACTCTTTTAATATTGGATTCAAATTATTATTAAGTTAATGCTGATTAAATTATAATATTAATACCTCTTACATTTTTAAAAGCTTCTTTTCAAAGTGCTAGTCCTTTTGATCATCATAATAATCAACAGTGGCAGAATCCTGACTTCAAATGAATCTTATAATTGAGTATCAATTATAATACAGACATAAGCTTAGACTCTACAATGAAGTACATCAAAATAAGAACGGCTGGTCCACTCTCTACCTGCAGAGCAACTGCCGCCCCAAACTCACTCATATCTGAGCCCCCAGTTCTCAATTATTGTCCCTCAAGTATCTTCTGAACCATTCAGCAGTGTTGCATAGCTAGAAAAACACTGTAGCAATCTGTGCAGGCCAGATTAAATGAATAGAGTCCCCTCTGTGTTTTCTCTGGATAAGGAAAATCAGACCCGGTGAGAGCAATGATTTATCCATTACCACAGAGCTATGAGAAGGAGGGCTAAGAGGAAAGAGGGTTTAAGCCTACTTGTGTTCTTTTTCTACTATTCCTCAATTACATTTATATGCAGTTGTATATGTAAATTTTATGCGAAGGGAAGCAGATAGCATAGAATATGAATAAAACCCTAGCTGTGAAGACTTGGGCAAGTCACTTTCCAATTGTAAAATGGAAGCTTAAATTGCAGGGAAACCCCCAACATATCGAAAATTAAAGTATCATATTTATCATTTTAAGAAAAAGACAAAAATGAATTTAAAATTTATTATGAATGTTATATTTTAAATGGCAATTCAAATTTTCTAATGCATAGGTTGATACTATTTCCTCATTTTTGCCTCCAAATATACTTTTTATGTGAATTCTTAAAAGGCCAAGATGCTTTTTTCTTAATTTCTTTTTCAGAGTGTTCGTTGTTATAATATAGAAATGTAACTGATTTTTTGGTGTGTTGACTTTGTATCCTGCAGCTTTGCTGAATTCACTTATTAGTTCTAAGAGTTTTTGTGGAGTCTCTAGGGTTTTCTACACATAAAGTATCACCATAAATTCATGAGTAGAGATAATTTTACTTCTTCCTTTCCAATTTGGATTTTTTCTTTTCTTTTCTTTTTTGTCTGATTGCTTTGGCTAGGACATCAATTCTCTGCTGAAAATAAGTGGCTAAATTGAGCATCGTTTCCTTTTTTCATGATCTTAGAGGAAAAGCATTCAGTCTCTCATCATTGAGTAGGTTATTTGCTGTGTTTTTCTTATTATATTTCTTATATTTAATAATTTCTTATTACATTTCTTTATTATAATGAGGTAGTTTCTCCTTTACTTACTGTGTTGGGTGTTTTTTACATGAAAGAGTGATAAACATGTCAAATGCTTTTTCTGCAACAGTTGAAATTATTATAATCTGTTTTTCCTTCATTCTGTCAATGTGGATTTTTGTGTTAATTTTTTTCATATGTTGAACCACTCTTGAATTTCAGGGATAATGACACTTGGTCATGGTGTGTAATCCTTTTAATATGCTACTGAATTTAGTTTTCTTGAGGATTTTGCATTGATGTTTATAAAGGATATTGTCTATAATTTTATTTTCTCATAGTATCTTTGTCTGGCTATGACATCAGGGAAAAGGCTGAGCTCATGGAATATATTAGGGAATGTTCTTTTCATTTCTTGGGGGGGAAAAGTCTGAGAAAGATTGATGTTAGTTATTCTTTAAGTGTTTAGAAAATTCACCAATGAAGCCATCAGGTCCAAGGCTTTCCTTTTTGGGGGAGATTTCTGTTTACCAGTTAAGAAAGCAGTTTCATTTATAATAGCATCCAAAATATTACTTATAAATTAACAAAGGAAGAAAGACTTGTACAATTATAAACACAAGGCAGGGACTTCCCTGGCAGTCAAGTGGTTAAGACTCCATACTTCCACTGTAAGGGGCACAGGGTTTGATCCTTGGTCAGAAAATTAAGATCCCTCATGCAGCACATAGTGTGGCCAAAAAACTTAAAAAAAAAAAAAAAGAATTGCAAAGCATTTCTAAAGTAAGGAAGATAAAAATATTTAAGTGGTATTGACTTTCCCTTTGGAAAGATGAAAATATGTGGGGATGAACAGTGATGGTAGTTGCACAACTATGTGAGTGTGCTTATTGCCATTGAATTGTGCTCTTAAAAATGATGAAATGATAACTGTTGTGTTAAATATTGATGCAAATATTGATATATTTTATCAAAAGAAAAAAATTTTTTAAAAGCAAATAAATAAATGTAAAGGTATTCCATGTTCATGGATTGCAAGAATTATCCCAATAGCACATTTTGCACAAACTTAAAAATTCATCCTAAAATTCATACAGAATTTCAAGGGATTTCAAATAGCCCAAACAATGTTGAGAAACAAGAGCCAATTTGGAGGACTCACACTTCCTCATTTCAAAACTTATTGCCACTGTAGTAATCCAAACTGTGGTACTGGCATAAAGACAGACATATATACAGATGGAATAGAATAGAGACTCCAGAAATAACCCCTGGCATATATGGCCAAATGATTTTTGACAAAGATGCTAAGACCAATCAATAGGGAAAGGATAATCATTTCCACAAAGGGCGTTGATAAAATTGTGTATCCATATATAGAAGAATGAAGTTGGACCCTTACCAAACACCATATGAAAAAATTAACTAAGGTTGAATCAGGAACCTAAATGTAAGACCTAAAAACAAAACTCATAGAAGAAAACATAAGATTAAAAGCTTTACAACATTGAATTTGACTATGATTTCTTGGATGTGACCAATAAAAGCATAGGTAAAAAGAGAAAAAAAAAAACATATATATATATATATAAATTGGATTTCAGGAGAATTTAAAAACAAATTGTGCCCCCCAAGGCTACTAAGGCAAGCCACAGAATGGGGAAAAATATTTGCCAATCACATATCTGATAAGGGATTATCATACCAAATATATAGAGTATTCCTAAAACTCAACAACAAAAAAATCAACCTGATTCCAAAATGGTCAAAGGACCATCGTGATGGTTTCATGGGCATATAACAACTCACTGAGTTGTTGTATACATTAAATATATACAGCACTTTACATATCAATCATATCTCAAGTGGTTTTAAAAATGCCTAAGATGGTCAATTTTATGTTATATGATTTCTATCACAGTAAAAATTGGGGCAAAAGAAAGCCAAGGAGAAAATTATTTGGCCCCTTTAGGTCATTGTTAGATTTTTGCCATAAAGCTTAAAACGGAATATGTAATTCATTAAATCTCATTTTTTTCAGGAAAATCTGGTCTTTAAATTACTGATTTGAGCATGTTTTTATATAGCAAGTTATAAATTCATACTTTTTTTTTAATGCTCTCCCCGAACACCTGATTCATATAATGTTCTAGCATATTTAAAGGAACAAAGAAAATTCCTAGAGATGAACAGCTTGCATTGAGAATTTGTTCTTACAGCTGGCAGCCTTCAGGAGTGTGTGCCTGTGAACTCTCAGCAGCTTCTTGAATCTCGACTTTAAATTACTGATTTGAGCATGTTTTTATATAGCCAGTTATAAATTCATACTTTTTTTTTTAATACTCTCCCCGAACACCTGATTCATATAATGTTCTAGTATATTTAAAGGAATAAAGAAAATTCCTAGAGATGAACAGCTTGCATTGAGAATTTGTTCTTTCAGCTGGCAGCCTTCAGGGGTGTGTGCCTGTGAACTCAGCAGCTTCTTGAATCTCAGCCAGTGTTTGGGTCCCCTGCGTGTGACACTGAGGGGAAAGCTATTTGTAAGAGCACCAGACCTGTTTCAGCAATTAATTACTGTGAAGCAGTGGACATTTACTTCATTTTCAGAAGTGTTCTAAGACACATGTTGAAACTGTTGCCCAACAATTGACTTTTCAGATTGATATCAGAAGAAAAAATAATTGGAGTTTCAAGCTATCTGAGTAAACTGTCAGAGCTTATGTTGTGAGAAAAAGCAAATAAAATATACACCACACATTTCCCACTTACTGTGCTTGTTGTTCAGAATTTTCTAGTATAAATTCTAATCAAACTTCCCCTTACTATATCTTTTGGGTCTTCATCTTGGAAATAATGAGCCACTGGCAGTCCTGAAGCAGCAGCCTCATGCTCTCATTAATGCCAGGGCTTAAGTCATAGAAAATCTCATGGGACCCTTAGCTCTGACACTCTTTGTTTTGTTTTTTATAGTGTGCTTGTTTTCTTAGTTGAACAAAAAAATCTAAGTAGCCTTTTAGCTGGTTTGGGGGAACGTTCTTATCTCTAGGCCTGTGCAGTCCTGCTAACGACTCTTAGCACTTTTAATATGAGCAGTATCTTGTTATTTTTTTTTTATTAGCAACCCCATAAAACAAAAAACTATTCAACTCAGAGTGGTCCTTATAGCTCCTAGCTTATCTGCTTAGTAATTTGATTATATCCATATTATAAAATAAAATGAAAAATAAATTTTTAAGACAGCTGAATGGAATTTTAACTCTTTTTGTGCTCTATATTCTTTCTCCCTTCCCTCCCTCCCCCTCTTCCTGCCCCTCCTCCTTTCCTTCCTCTCCTCATCCTCCTCTTCTTTCTCTCTCTCTCTTCCCTTCTCTCAATATGTTTTTCATCTCCCTGGGTGTTTCATCATTAGTGGAATAACTTTAATGGACCAGATGAACTCTGACATCCATTCCACTCTGGCATGCAATGACTGTTTCTAGTGGCCACTAGGAGCAGGGTAACAACCATACCAGCATGCTCTTTTTTCATGGTATCTTGGGCACTCTTACTGTGTGATCATTGGTGCTGTTTCTATTTACAATGGCTTTAAAATATCATATACCTGTTCATGCACACACACACACTTGCATATCTGTCAAGTCAGTTTTGAAATAAATCTGCATTTTAAGCCTTCATCAAAATCTGAATGATATATTTCAGAATCTCATTAGGAAATATATTTAACCATTTAACATTGCCAAAAAAAGCCACATTAGTTTCAAATCAAGTCATTTAGGAACTCCACTATTAACAGCAAAGTTCAGTATGAATACATCAATAAGAAATGAATGGGATGGGTCTGATGTTTTCCTCCCAAAAGGAAAGCTGATAGGAGTATTAAAAATTATGTTGGCCTGTTTTTCTGAAAGATGGCCTTGAGTGAAAACTTAGAGAAGGAAATTATTTTATAGCAGAAGCACAGAAAATAAGTACCATTAGTAACTGCACACACAACATAAACTTTTTCTATTTGTTCTCAGAAAGTATTAATTTGAACACATGAACCATGATTTCTAGAAAAATGGTAACATGAAAAGAATTTTGTAAACAGGTACCCAGTGGGAGTTAAGGTCATATGAGGGAGGGGCTGGTTACTGGAAATCTGTCTTGTGTTCTTCATGTCATTCAGTAATGAGGAAAATATGACATTAAAGACAATGAAATTAATTTCTAGTAATGTTTACAGAATCTTTTGGAGAAAATGTTAGAAATTCAGCCACTACCTATGATGCAAATGCTCTAAATTCTTTTATTATTTATGAGCTTCAAAGCAGGCATTCTACATACAAGGGCTATGGGCTATGGAATGAAAGGCCATCTTCCTATTTGAATGACTTTCAGAAAGTTGGAAAACATCTGTGAGCCCAAGTCCCCGCCTTCTATAATGAAGGCTTTTCCAAATCTTCCAATCTATATTCCAAGTAATAATAATGATGATACTCAAGATGTTTTGAGTGTTTCTGATTTGTTATACAGGAGTTGCGGGGTTCAATCTCTGTGTTAGGAAGATCCCTTGGAGGAGGAAATGGCAACCCCCTCCAGTATTCTTGCCTGGACAATTCCATGGACAGAGGAGCCTGGATGGCTATAGTCTTAAGGAATAGGACACAACTTAGCGACTGAGTACACACTCTAAAAGTGTACAAAATGCTTGATAAAGTGATCTCACCAACCACAGGTAAATATTAATAATATTTCCTTGCTTTACACATAAATAAAATAAAAATTAAAGAGGATAAATGATGTATCCAAGGTCTCCCCATGAGTTACTAACCAGACCTGAACGCAGGCTGTATAGTTTCAAATGCCTTACCAAAAGTCACTCAGCGCTGCTTCCCTTTATGTACCACAGAGCTGCTCAAAGAATTTTAAGCATGATAGTGAAATAATCAAGTTACTTCTCTTTCCTGTCTTTCTCCCCTCTCTCCCCTACTTTTATATCTCCCACTACTCCATCCTGATTTATTTTGCCAAAAATATTATGTTATTTACTTTATTTATAAAGAAATTTTGTATAATGTAGAGGACCAGCTGCCTCTACACTATATTGAATGCACATTGTTTTCCAAATTGTTGTTCTGTTAGGATGCCTTGGCCAACTAAGAAGGTTTCTTTAGAGTGAATCTTATGGTCTTCTTGCTTCTGCAGGGGTTTATGGCTGAAACTCAGACACACATTTCTTTGTTGGATTGACCAAAAAGTTTGCTCTGGTTTTTCTACAAGAGCTTATAGAAAAACCCAAACAAACCTTTTGGGCAACCCAGGAGTAAACATTAAAAAGTAGTAAAATTAAAAAGTTATTTTGGTGGGCTCCAAAATCACTGCAGATGGTGACTGCAGCCATGAAATTAAAAGACGCTTGCTCCTTGGAAGAAAAGCTGTGATCAGCCTGGACAGCTTATTAGAAAGCAAGACATTAGTTTGCTGACAAAGGTCCATCTAGTCAAAGCTATGGTTTTTCCAGTAGTCATGTGTGGATGTGAGAACTGGATTATAAAGAAAGCTGAGTGCCGAAGAATTGATGCTTTTGAACTGTGGTGTTGGAGAAGACTCTTGAGAATCCCTTGGACTGCAAGGAGATCCAACCAGTCCATCCTAAAGGAGATCAGTCCTGAGTGTTCATTGGGAGGAATGATGCTGAAGGTGAAGCTCCAATACTTTGGCCACCTGATGTGAAGAACTGACTTATTTGAAAAGGCCCTGATGCTGGGAAACATTGAAGGCAGGAGGAGAAGGGGATGATAGAGGATAAGATGGTTGGATGGCATCACCAATTCAATGGGCATGAGTTTGAGCAAGCTCCTGAAGTTGGTGATGGACAGGGAAGCCTGGTGTGCTACAGTCCCTGGGGTCAAAGGGTTGGACACAACTGAGCAACTGAACTGAACTGAGTAGTAAACAATAATGTAAGGGAAAAGGCTAACAGTTAATTACAAAGACATGAAGCATCCTCTTAAAATAGGATGCTTCCTATTCCTCTACTTCCTCTCTCCCAGCTTCCGCCCTTCCCTCCAGCATGTGTCATTGCACACTTTCGCACTTGTTTTGTTATCTGATGCAAATTAGCAGGAACCCTTAAGAAAATTTGCAAGTATAGGCACCAAATCCAAGTTTCATTTCTCAAGTTGCTTGCTGTGCTGTGGCTTTAGAAACCTCTCCTCTCTGATGAGTCCGTCCCAGTATAGGGAACTGGGTGAGCTGCAGAACTTGAGTCCTTCTCTTTAATTCTGCTTAACCATCTGTGCCCAGATAGAGGCATTCATTAAGGAGTAATCATAGCTTTTGAATAGCACCTTTATACATGTTTGCTTCTCCTTTCTGCAACAACTGGCTGATTTATAAGGAAATTGATTTTCTATATCATAAATCATTAGCTTTATAACCTCACTTTGGCTGTTACTCTTTTCTATCTTTTTTTTAATATTTGCCTCAATTTTTATTCCTTTTATCACTCCTTCTCTTTATTTTTTTCTTTCCTTGTCCTTCTCTTCTATCCTGTTTTTCCTTCTTTCTTTACTATTTGTCTAATCTGATAGTTTATAAATCATTACTGTTGTCTAAAAAATACCTGAAAGTAGAAGTTGTTTTATTTGATGGGAATGTTAGGACTTCAAGCCCAGGAGGCAGCATCTCAGGTAGCCCTGAGAAGCTGCTTTGAGGAGGCAGAGGATGGAGTCAGGATATACAGGAGTTTGTAACAAAGGTGAGCAAACAGTGTGAACATCAAAGATTACCATTAATTAAGGAAAAACAGACATCTCAAGTTAAGGAATTTAGTGCTCTTCTATATATGGGAAGATACAAGAGTCTGGGATTATTGAAGTCATTCCTTTCATATGCATCTCAGCTATCCAAGGCCAGCATCCTGGGTTTGTTTTTTTTTTATTTTTCACGTTCTCTGGACCTCTTCAGAGCTCCTCAATCACTGGGGGTGGGGTGGGGATGGCATCTGCTGGATCACAGGCTTTATTTTCCCTTTTGAGGGCCCTCATTCACATTTGGAGGCCCCAAGTCACTGATGGCTGTTATGTCTTTGTTTATTGATATGGCAGGAGATATTCCATTTCACAAAACCATCACAAATACATATTAGAATATGTGTGTGAGTATGTGTGTGTGTGTGTGTGTGTGTACACACATACAGGTCCCTAGAAATAAACAAACAAAACAAGGTAAAAGGTGCTATATCCTAACCTGAACTCAATGCAGAGATGAAAAGATTAGATAAGGTTTTTGCTAGTGGCAATTCTGATTGTTTGGACTATAGAGTCATCATGAACTCTAGAAGACAAGCTTCAATAGGACAATGCAGTTGGAGATTCATTATTCTGACCAGTCTGATATCTTTCCTCAGTACTGATATTGTTGGGAAGAAAGGATTAAAACAGCTCCCTCTCAATGCCTTTTCATCTGAAAGCATGTTTATCCTGGTTGACTATTTAATTCAGACTTTAAAGAATAAGTAGGACATTAAAAGAACAGTTTGCTTAGGATATGTTGCATATAGCCTCCTGTTTTTTTGAGAAATGCTAAAGCAAATTTTCTAAAGTATAAAGAGAGTAAGAATCTGAGTGAAGTTAGATTAGAGAGTGTTGTTTTCACCTGCAGTTTTAATTGATTTGAAAAATATGGTTCTATTGTTCAGAGGCAAGAAGATAATGTATGCAGAGAATAGCAAGGTAATATACCTGGCTAGAAATGATCATAGATTAAGTATAGCTGGCAATCGTGGAAGGCAAAGTTGGACAGGTAGCTAGTAGAAGTCTAATTTACATTTGAGAAATCTTGGATGTAAATCAAAACTGATAGGCAATCATGGTACATCATTGAAATTTTGGAAACAAAGAATTAAAAAAGATAAGGAGGATTTTAATGCATTGCTAGTGCAGGAGAAAGTAGAGCCACAGAGAATAATTAGAAAGCTGTTGGCCTATTAGAAATTAAAGTACCACAGTGCCTTGCCAATAGCTGTCACTTAATAGATTCTTTTAGGTTTCATGAGTAAAGGAATGAACTAGCCTTTAATCTCCACATTGTTGGTGAAATAAAAAATGAAATGGAAGGAAGAGAGATCATATAACCAAATGAGGGAGAAACCAAATGAGGGAGATTTAAATATTGATAGAGAAGGAGGAGTCTGAAATAGCCTAGAATTCAATGGCTGAAAACTTCATAGAAAGAAATAGCTTGTATTCCAAAAGCAACTGACTCTAAAGCTGTTTTCCATGGATAATTAAAACAAACACAATTGCTTTGCCAACAAAGGTCCATCTAGTCAAGGCTATGGTTTTTCCTGTGGTCATGTATGGATGTGAGAGTTGGAGTATAAAGAAACCTGAGCACCAAAGAATTGATGCTTTTGAACTGTGGTGTTGGAGAAGACTCTTGAGAGTCCCTTGGACTGCAAAGGGATCCAACCAGTCCATCCTAAAGGAGATCAGTCCTGGGTGTTCATTGGAAGGAATGATGTTGAAGCTGAAACTCCAATACTTTGGCCACCTGATGCGAAGAGCTGACTCATTTGAAAAGACCCTGATGCTGGGAAAGATTGAGGGCAGGAGGAGAAGGGGACAACAGAGGATGAGATGGTTGGATGGCATCACTGACTCAATGGACATGAGTTTGGGTAAACTCTGGGAGTTAGTGATGGACAGGGAGGCCTGGCACGCTGCAGTTCATGGGGTCACAAACAGTCGGAGACGACTGAGCAACTGAACTGAACTGAACAATGATGCAGTAATTGTACTTTATTTTACCCTCTTGAATGAAAGAGTTTGTGTTTCTACTGTCATCGATGCTGTAAGAAGGGGACAACAGAGGATGAGATGGTTGGATGGCATCACTGACTCAATGGACATGGGTTTGGGTAAACTCTGGGAGTTAGTGATGGACAGGGAGGCCTGGCACGCTGCAGTTCATGGGGTCACCAACAGTCGGAGACGACTGAGCAACTGAACTGAACTGAACAACGATGCAGTAATTGTACTTTATTTTACCCTCTTGAATGAAAGAGTTTGTGTTTCTACTGTCATCGATGCTGTAAGGCTAGTTGTAATAGTTGTTATTTGTTATTCAGTGGCGAAACTGTGTCTGACTCTTTGCAACCCCACGGACAGCAGCATACCAGGCTTCCCTGTCCTTCACTATCTCCTGAAGTTTACTCAAACTCCTGTCCATTGAGTCAAAGATGCCATCCAACCAGCTCATCCTCTGTCGTCCCCTTCTTCTCCCTTTAGTCTTCCCCAGCATCAGGGTTTTTCCCAATGAGTCAGCTCTTCACATCAGGTGCCAAAGTACAGAACTTCAGCTTCAGCATCAGTCCTTCCAATGAATATTCAGTATTGATTTCCTTTAGGATGGACTGGTTTGATCTCTTTATAGTGCAAGGGACCCTGATAGAGATAAAATTAATAGATTTTCAACTAAGCATTAAGGAAAATCTGTTCAAAGAAGGAGCTGGTGAGCATGGTACTAGAAATACTGAGTTAAACTGAGGTGAAGGTGATAGCTCTGAATTCCCCAGAAAAAAAGAAAAGAATGGAGACACAGCTTTAGAGTTAAATACAATAGGTATTTCAAAAGGATAGCTCTTTTTGAAGAACCTGATTGTATTTCAATTAAGGAGACACCTACTTATATAGCAATGTTGTATACTAATGCAATGTTTTGAAAGCCTGAGGGAGAATAAAAATAAAATAGTTTAAATTAAATTGCAAGTTACTTTAATATACATTGATGTTCTTACAAAGGTTTAAGCCTGTACAATATTAAAGTATCAACAAACTTAACCAAGAGCTTCTGTATTAACCAAGTTCTTAATTAACTAAGTTAACCAGGTTCTCCTGGGCAGGGATTTGTTTCGAAGAACCTTTTTATGCCTCCTGAAGAGAAAGGCACATTCCTCCTGGTTGAGTTAATCTCTTAATCTAACTGAAAATTCAATCTCCTCTGACCTGCTCCATATGAAATTCTTCAGTTCAAGGGTTTCTATGCCAAATTGAAAGGTGTGGGCCTCCTGGAATTCTGCAGTGAAAACTAGGGCAGCTCCATTTCTTGTATTAACAGTTATGCTCCTGCATACCTTTCAACAGCTATAACTTCCTCCTCCAGAGGTCACTGAAAGTCACTGTGGATGAATGATTCAGCCTTGTCATATTTACAGTGGCAAAATGTCAATACACAAAGTGAGATGATGATAAACAGCTGATTGCCAAAATTTAGCCTGAATGCAGGCATTCAAATGAAACAAAATCCCCTGGATTATTTCAAAAGAATTAGGTCCTTTCTAATTATGCATCCCAAAATGGCAACATTTAGCTTCTCAAGCCAAGTTTGAAATAACTCAACATAGTAGTGTCATTTGTTCTTAATATCTATTTTTTCCCCTTTAAATGTAGTTTCATTCATTTCATTGTGACTGACAAATGTAAAATAATCTGTTGTAGGAATCTGTTCTTGACACTTTGAATAGCCTTTTCAGTAACACAATTTAGAGGAAATATCAATAAAATCTGCGATATCCCTGCATGCTCAGTCATGTCCAACTCTTTGTGACCCTTTTGGACTGTAGCCAACCAGGCTCCTCTGTCCATGGGAATTTTCAAGACATGAATGCTGGAGTGGGTTGCCATTTCCAACTCCAAAGGATCCTCCCAACCCAGAGATCGAACCTGCATCGTCTGCATTAGCAGGCAGATTCTTTACCCCTGAGCCATTGGGGAATCCCCTATGATATTCTTAGTTCCGAAATATTTGAAATAGAGTACATATTAGGCTTAATATATTTTTAAA
This sequence comes from Cephalophus harveyi, assembly GCA_006410635.1. Lineage (NCBI taxonomy): Eukaryota > Metazoa > Chordata > Mammalia > Artiodactyla > Bovidae > Cephalophus > Cephalophus harveyi. The sequence continues at coordinate 129,056 of SJYT01068161.1, forward strand.
AAAGAAAAAAATTTTAATAAATGAGCTGATTTGTCCTTTAAATTCCTATCACAAATAGTTTGGAGAATATATGTATTCCTTTATGATACAAAAGAACAATGTATTATTTGCTTAATATAAAAAAACTTAAAATGAACATTCAAGCAATGAAAGAAAGTTCAGTTATTATTGTGGTCTGAAAGAAAGAAAAATGTCATGCAGGAAACTATACTGAGTAATATAAAGAGTAATATGAGCACTTTTTTAGAAATGTAGTGGGCATAATTATGACTGTTCACCAGTAAGAAAAAATTATTCCTGCATGAGTATTGCCCATATTCACTTTTTCTTTAAGGGGGAAAGATGCTGGCCCAATGGATCAGCTTCTGCACTCTCCTTTATCCATCTGTATCTATATCTATCTATCCATCTATCCATCCAAATCTAGGTAAACGATTATCAGATAACTGGAGAAAGCAGGAAGTATGAATTAATCTCTGCATACAAAGCGAGGGGGAGAAAAGAGCTCATGCCCAGAAAAATATTCAATTTAATTTATAAAGTCTTACCTTCACAGTCTGTGTGTAAATCACTGTGCCAAGTGCTTAGAGGGTGTAAAATTGAGTAATGCCCAGTCTCTCATCTACAACAGGCTTGCACTTTTATAGGCAGGAATCTCATCACTATTATGCAAACTCTGCTACTTGACAAAATAGATTAAAATACAAGCATATTGCTTTGGGATTTCAGGAGAAGTGTCTAAGGTCACTCTTTTTTCTTTTTATAAAGCAGTGGAAGTTTTGGAATAATTCCTCAAAATTTCTGTCGTATCATTTTTGTTTAAAGATAAGGTAGGGCTTCAGTTTGTTTTGAAGAGTTTAAATAATGGCATTTAAGCTTCCCACATAGCTCAGTAGTAAAGAATCTACCTACAATGCAGGAGACACAGGTTTGATTCATGGGTCAGGAAGATGCCCTGGAAAAGGAAGTGGCAACCCACTCCAATATTCTTGCCTGGAGAATTCTATGGACAGGGGAGCCTGGCAGGCTATAGTCCATGGGGTTGCAAGAGTCTGACATGACTGAGTGACTAAACCACAACAACATTTTAAGCTGAACCAAGACCATCATTATTACTGTATCAGTCAGAATCCTGGTAGGACAAGAGGCACTATCCCTCTTTTCACATATTTTATCTTTTTTTTTTTTTTCAATAAACAGTAGGAGGAGAAAGAATTAAAAATAATAGAATTTGGTCATGGTTTTATAATGCTACTGTCAAGTTTTTATTTTTTCTAGGGTTGTATGGTAATCAGTTCAGTTCAGTTGCTCAGTCATGTCCAACTCCTTGTGACCCCATGGGCTGCAGCACGCCAGGCCTCCCTGTCCATCACCAACTCCTGCAGTTTGCCCCAACTCATGTCCATTGAGTCAGTGATGCCATCCAACCATCTCATCCTCTGTTGTCCCCTTCTCCTCCCACCTTCAATCTTTCCCAGCATCAGGGCCTTTTCAAATGAGTCAACTCTTCGCATCAGGTGGCCAAAGTATTGGAGTTTCAGCTTCAACATCATTCCTTCCAATGAACACCCAGGAATGATCTCATTTAGGATGGACTGGTTGGATCCCCTTGCAGTCCAAGGGACTCTCAAGAGTCTTCTCCAACACCACAGTTCAAAAGCATCAATTCTTTGGTGCTCAGCTTTCTTTCTACTCCAAATCTCACACCCATACATGATTACTGGAAAAACCATAGCCTTGATTAGACGGACCTTTGTTGACAAAGTAATGTCTCTGCTTTTTAATATGCTGTCTCGGTTGGTCATAGATTTCCTTCCAAGGAGTAAGCATCTTTGAATTTCATGGCTGCAGTCACCATCTGCAGTGATTTTGGAGACCAAAAAAATAAAGTCTGACATTGTTTCCCCATCTATTTGTCATGAAGCGATGGGACCACATGCCATGATCTGTTTTCTGAATGTTGAGCTTTCAGCCAACATTTTGACTCTCCTTTTTCACCTTCATCAAGAGGCTCTTTAGTTCTTCTTCACTTTCTGCCATAAGGGTGGTGTCATCTACATATCTGAGGTTATTGATATTTCTCCTGGCAATCTTGATTCCAGCTTGTGCTTCATCCAGTCCAGCATTTTTCATGATGTACTCTGCATATAAGTTAAATAAGCAGGGTGACAATATACAGCCCTGACATACTCCTTTTCCTGTTCAGAACCATTTCCAGTTCTAACTGTTGTTTCCTGACCTGCATACAGATTTCTCAAGATGCAGGTCAGGTGGTCTGATATTTCCATTTCTTTCAGTATTTTCCAGTTTGTTGTGATGTACACAGTCAAAGGCTTTAGCACAGTCAATAGAGCAGAATTAGATGGTTTTCTGGAAGGTGCTCATAAAATGAGAAAATAGACAAGGTGGCGTGACACTGACTCCATCCATGGGGGTTCAGTTCAGTTCAGTCACTCAGTTGTGTCCGACTCTTTGTGACCCCATGAATCGCAGCACGCCAGGCCTCCCTGTTCATCACCATCTCCCGGAGTTCACTCAGACTCACGTCCATCGAGTCCGTGATGCCATCCAGCCATCTCATCCTCGGTCGTCCCCTTCTCCTCCTGCCCCCAATCCCTCCCAGCATCAGAGTCTTTTCCAATGAGTCAACTATTCGCGTGAGGTGGCCAAAGTACTGGAGTTTCAGCTTTAGCATCATTCCTTCCAAAGAAATCCCAGGGCTGATCTCCTTCAGAATGGACTGGTTGGATCTCCTTTCAGTCCAAGGGACTCTCAAGAGTCTTCTCCAACACCACAGTTCAAAAGCATCAATTCTTTGGCGCTCAGCCTTCTTCACAGTCCAACTCTCACATCCATACATGACCACAGGAAAAACCATAGCCTTGACTAGACAGACCTTAGTCGGCAAAGTAATGTCTCTGCTTTTGAAAATGCTATCTAGGTTGGACATAACTTTTCTTCCAAGGAGTAAGCATCTTTTAATTTCATGGCTACTCAAGGCTATGGTTTTTCCAGTGGTCATGTATGGATGTGAGAGTTGAACTGTGAAGAAAGCTGAGCGCTGAAGAATTGATGCTTTTGAACTGTGGTGTTGGAGAAGACTCTTGAGAGTCCCTTGGACTGCAAGGAGATCCAACTAGTCAATCCTAAGGGAGATCACTCCTGAATGTTCTTTGGAAGGACTGATGTTGAAGCTGAAACTCCAGTACTTTGGCCACCTGATGCAAAGAGCTGACTCATTGGAAAAGACCCTGATGCTGGGAAAGACTCTGATCCTGGGAAAGACTGAGGGCAGGAGGTGAAGGGGATGACAGAGGATGAGATGGTTGGATGGCATCACCAACTCAATGGACGTGGGTTTGGGTGGACTCGGCGTTGGTGATGGACAGGGAGGCCTGGCGTGCTGTGGTTCATGGGGTCGCAAAGAGTCGGACATGACTGAGCGACTGTACTGAACTGAACTTATGTAACTCTAAGATATAAGGGGAAAAGTATCAAGTAAAAATATAATAGAAGACAATTTTCTTGAACCAAATAAAACATGAATTTGCAGATTAAAAAGGCACAGTTTATCCTAGGAAGAAAAAATCTACAATCTTGATATAGAATAATTAAAATTAAGACACCTCTAGGGGAAATTACTATGTTTTAGGAATAAAGGAAAATTTAGTGGTAAGAAAATTTAGATCTTAACAGGGGAAAAATATGTTTGGTGCCAGGTTTCTTAATGGGATCAGTCTCTGAAGGCAATGGAACAAGTATCTACCAATATCAAGTGGATTGGGTATGCAAGTGGAAAGTTGTAAAACAGGCATTCTGAATTATGTGGTCTCAGTGATCCAATCTTGAAAAATCTACATGATGACAAAATGTAGCACATTAGGAGATAAATGACAATGTCATGATGTATGGAATAGTGGTGAAACTCATGGAATAAGCAAATGATCTAGGTTTGATCTCTGGGTTGGGAAGATCCCCTGGAACAGGGCATAGCAACCCACAGCAGTATTCTTGCCTGGAGAATCCCCATGGACAGAGGAGCCTGGTGGGCTACAGTCCATGGGGTCAGAAAGAGTCAGACACAAATGACCGACTAAGCACAGCACAGTACGAGGAATATGATACAATCAGACTGTCATGTTACCAGCTTTTACAACATTAAAATAATTGTTTAATGAATAAAAAGTAGGAATTGAGGGAGGGATGGTGGCAGAAACTATGGTGTTAATTTTCATATCTTTCAAGAATGGAATGAATAGGCATTCACTAAAGGAGATCAGTCCTGGGTGTTCATTGGAAGAACTGATGCTAAAGCTGAAACTCCAATACTTTGGCCACCTCAGGCGAAAGGTTGACTCACTGGAAAAGACCCTGATGCTGGGAGGAATTGGGAGCAGGAGGAGAAGGGGACGACAGAGGATGAGATGGATGGATGGCATCAATGACTCGATGAACTTGAGTCTGAGTGAACTCCCGGAGTTGGTGATGGACAGGGAGGCCTGGCGTGCTGCGATTCATGGGGTCGCAAAGAGTCAGACACGACTGAGCGACTGAACTAAACTGAACTGACTGATACATAAAATAAGTAATATAAAAGAATCTTGGCATAGTTTAAAAAATAACTTTACATCTTTTTGTTTGGGGTCCTTTTTATAAACCTCATAAATATTACTTGGAGATTTAGTAATTTTTCAGTTGCTCTTTGGTACCTTTTGGCAAATTTTGAGAACACTAAATTTAGATCCAACCAGTCCATTCTGAAGGAGATCAGCCCTGGGATTTCTTTGGAAGGAATGATGCTAAAGCTGAAACTCCAGTACTTTGGCCACCTCATGAGAAGAGTTGACTCATTGGAAAAGACTCTGATGCTGGGAGGGATTGGGGGCGGGAGGAGAAGGGGACGACCGAGGATGAGATGGCTGGATGGCATCACGGACTCGATGGACATGAGTCTGTGTGGGCTCCAGGAGATGGTGATGAGCAGGGAGGCCTGGCGTGCTGCGATTCATGGGGTCGCAAAAAATTGGACACGACTGAGCGACTGAACTGAACTGAAATTTATACTGAAAAATTATATCTTGCTTAAGCAATAGGTTTTAAGATGGTCCCAGAATGTGAATATTACATGCAATCAACATTTTCTTTGAAAATCTCTTTAGAAAGTTTAATCTCCTGCTTTGGAAGAAATTGATATTTTCTCATTAGAGTACTAGGTAAGGTAGTAAGTTTGTGTGGAGGCATACTGTGCAAACAATATCTCCTTTTGCGTGCCAACTCTCTTATTCAGTTCTGTGAGATGCTTGCATTGCAGAGATACATTGTGATTGACCATGAGTGAGGAACAGATGGGAATCTCTCTTATGCTTCTTGAATGAAGGGGAAGGTCAGTTGAAAAGTCTGCACTACGTAAATTTTTACTCTTCTCTGGTCTCTTTATGTAAGTGTGTGGCTGTATCTATGTAAGTTAAATAAATGCTTCGTGGCAACTTAGAAAAAGATAGCATAAGAGTTGTGAGTTTCAGTTTTATTTAGGCTCTTGCTGAGGACTAAAGCCTGAGAGATAGCCACTCAGTAGCTCTGCAGATACTGCTTTAAAGAGGAGCCAATTTATGTATGGTTTTTGGCTGGGAAATTCATGCAGTCAAGTATGTTGCTGCTGAGTTGCTAAGTTGGGTCTGATTCTTTTGTGACTCCATGGACTGTAGCCCATCAGGCTTCTCTGTTCATGAGATCTTCCAGGCAAGAATACTGGAGTGGGTTGCCATTTCCTTCTCCAGGGGATCTTCCTGACCCAGGGATTGAATCCTGCATTAGCAGGTGTTGGCCTGCATTGGTAGATGGATTCTTTACTGCTGAGCCACCTATATATATATATATCTTAGTAAAAGATTACTGCTAATCACAAAGAATAGACATCTCAAATTAATTATTTTAGTGCTTTTCTGTGTATGGGAAGGTGCAAGAATCTGGGGTTATTGAAATTCCTCCTGAAGTATGCATCCAACTATTTAAGGGCTTGCTTTTGCAAGGCACAGAGTGCCTCATCTCTTTTTCATCCTGGATTCCTTTCTGGGTGCACTGTTGGTGGTCTGCTGCAGTGGATTGCAACTTAACCCTTGTAGAACTGAGTGGTGAGTAATGTTCTTTGTCTTGGTGATCTTAATTTTTAATGTATCCACATTAGATAATGTGACTCTATGGAAATATTTTAATTAAAAGCAGCAGGTAGTATAAGTTCATTTTGCAAAAGTTTTCATTACTCTTCTCTCTTCTCCTTCCTACCTCCCTTTTCATTCCTTCCTTCCTCCTTCCTTTCTTTCTCTATCTTTTATCTATTTGTTTTATATCTTTCTGTGTACATCCTTCTATTCATCCAACCATGTATACAGTAATGTGTGTGACATATATGTGTATGTGTGTTTTTAGAGAAATGTGTGTGCTTGTATATATATGTTTATGTATGTATGTAGGTACATATATATATGGGGCTTCCCAGGTGACGCTAATGGTAAAGAACCAGCCTGCCAACGTTGGAGACATAAGAGACAGGTTTAATCCCTGGGTCAGGAAGATCCCCTGGAGAAGGGCATGGCAACCCATCCAGTATTCTTGCCTGGAGAATCCTATGGACAGGAGCCTGGCGGGCTATCGTCCGTAGGGTCACAAAGAGTCAGACACGACTGAAGCGACTTGGCATGAGCTTGATAGATATATTTATCTGCTTTACCTGAAAAGATGTTTCCCAGATGGTAACCATGCTAATCTCCAGTAGGTGGGATTTGAGTAGTATTTTATTGTCTTTTTTCCTTCTATTCAGTATTCCTAGAATTGTTTTATGAGAAAGTATAATTTTATAAAACTGTTGAGTCATTCTTTCCTATTCTCTATACATAAAGAATTATATAAAATTGACTCCTAACGTGTTATACCATTATATCTGCAGGTAGAGCTGCACAAACACAGCATTTTTTACTTAGATCAGTAGGGAGCTGGCAAAAGCTGATTAGACAAAGAAGCGAGTCTTGGTCTCTCCGTGCTCCATCTCCTCCCCTGTTAGCCATCTCTGTTGATTTCTCCTATAGAGCTCTCAGTTCCCAAGCTTTACTGATTGTGTTCTTTTTGGGCTGCCATCCTGGAGACAACCTACTCTCCCTGGGGACCACTCCTGTCTGCTTGTCATTCTCAGCTTTCTAATCATTTCTTTTCATGTTCCCTCACTTTCTTCTTTCATTTTGCTTTTATGCTGCTCTCTGCCTCTCCTCCCTGCTTTCCTTCCACTTCTCCCTACTCTTTCTGTGGTGCCATGCTTTCTTTATTTTCTGATTTATTTTTATTGAAGTGTAATTGATTTACAATGTTGTTAATTCCTGTTATACAACAAGTGATTTGATTTTAAGTATATATATATTCTTTTTCTAGTATCCTTTTCCATTTGGCTTATCATAGGGTTTTTAAAAATTGGATGATAATTGCTTTATAATGTTATGTTGGTTTTTGTTGCACAACAGTGTGAATCAGCTATGTGTGTACATATATCCTCTCCTTCAGTCTCCCTGTTACCCCAACCCCATCCCACGCCTCTAGGGCACCACAGAGCAGCTGGCTGAGCTCCTTGTGCTATACACCGAATTCCACTAGGTATCTATTTTGTACATGGTAAATGAACAACAGTTCAGTTCAGTTCAGTTCAGTGACTCAGTTGTGTCTGACTATTTGTGACCCCATGAATCGCAGCACACCAGGCCTCCCTGTCCATCACCAACTCCTGGAGTTCACTCAGACTCATGTCCATCGAGTCAGTGATGCCATCCAGCCATCTCATCCTCGGTCGTCCCCTTCTCCTCCTGCCCCCAATCCCTCCCAGCATCAGAGACTTTTCCAATGAGTCAACTCTTCTCATGAGGTGGCCAAAGTACTGGAGTTTCAGCTTTAGCATTATTCCTTCAAAGAAATCCCAGGGTTGATCTCCTTCAAAGAAATCCCAGGGTTGATCTCCTTCAGATCCTGGTTGGATCTCCTTGCAGTCCAGGGGACTCTCAAGAGTCTTCTCCAACACCACAGTTCAAAAGCATCAATTCTTTGGCGCTCAGCCTTCTTCACAGTCCAACTCTCATATCCATATATGACTACTGGAAAAACCATAGCCTTGACTAGATGGACTTTAGTTGGCAAAATAATGTGTCTGCTTTTGAATATGCTATCTAGGTTGGTCATAACTTTTCTTCCAAGGAGTAAGCGTCTTTTAATTTCATGGCTGCAATCACCATCTGCAGTGATTTTGGAGCCCCCCAAAATAAAGTCTGACACTGTTTTCTCAGTTCCTCCTGCCTTCTCCTTCCTCTTCTGTGTCCATGATGCCATGCTTTCTATGCTATGACCTCAGTTTATTTCATTTGGACTTTCTTTTCTATTTTCTCACTCATAGGGTGAGGCTCCGGAGAAGGCAATAGCAAGCCACTCCAGTACTCTTGCCTAGAAAATCCCATGGATGGAGGAGCCTGGTAGGCTGCAGTCCATGGGGTCGCTGGAAGTCGGATGCGACTGAGCGACTTCACTTCACTTTTCGCTTTCACACAATGGAGAAGGAAATGGCAACCCACTCCAGTGTTCTTGCCTGGAGAATCCCAGGGACAGGGGAGCCTGTTGGGCTCCTGTCTATGGGGTCGCACAGAGTCGGACACGACTGAAGCGACTTAGCAGCAGCAGCAGCAGCAGCAGGGTGAGGCTCTTCTTGGCATTCCTAAGGATAGTTTCTTATTTTGCCCAGGAAGGACTGATGTAGTGGACTCTGCCATCAGAATCTCATCTCTTTCCAAAAAAATCATATCTTGGTTCTCAGGAATAACTGAAAGTATCTTTAGTAGAAGCTACCGGGCATGGGATCAAGGAAGAAAGGCTATCAGAGCTGTCCAATAACCAGTGGCAAATGGAGTGGCCTGCAGGCATACCCCACAGGTGCTTCTTCTCACATGTGCCCTCTCTATGCAGGTACAGTTGCAGAAGCGTTTCTGTACTTCACTGGCTTATGCTCACTCTCTTTACGCAGGATCTCAATCCATTGTTGACAGGGTCTTCCCATTATTTTTGAGAATTCCCAGAGGTATTTTCATGGGCACTCATGAGTTTACATGAGGCTCTGCTTCTTTTGTTCTGGACTGTAATCAGTGTTTGCTTCCCAAGAAGCCCCTTGAGAGAGCAGCTTGTATGACTGAAGTTGCCAGTACCTTTGTCCAAATACTAAAGACAAATGGATTTCCCGGGATGCTGCAAAACATTCTGAACCCAGGTGCAGACATTGCTCAGGGAAGAGAACCAGACTTGAGACCAACATTACGCTGTTGCCCTATTTCCTTCCTCTTTCTTCTTAAGCACTTACAGAAAGACCAACTTTCTCAATATCCTCCAAAAATGATCAATCAGACAAATTGGTCTTATTGAAATGAACTGAGGGCAGCTATCCACCAGTTCATTACGTATGATCAGACCTGCCTGAATCCTAGTTCAGACTTTCCTCCTGAATTTTTTCAATGCACAGTTAAGTCAAATGCCCTAGATAAATCCCAACCCTTTAAAAAAAATCAATAACAAATAAATATAATTTAAAAACATACATAAATAAATTAAGTCAGTAACAAGGTTTTGGGTTTGAATGATATGGAACAATTGCTAATTTACCTCAGTCTGAATATTTTATCAATAAAATGTTACAACCTCTCATGTACAATTAGCCTGAACAACAAAAAGATGTTCAATGAAAGCATCAGTTTATTTTAGTTACTTTTCTTCTTGTCATTCTAAATATTTTAAAATTTGTGAGTATAAATTCATTGAAAATTCTCAGGTTTTGTCTGCCTAGAAATGTCTTGGTTTTATCCTCATTATTTAAACATAATTTCTTAAGATATGACATTCTAGGTTGACAGTTCTATCTTTCAGCATTTTGAAGATATTATTCTGAGAAAATACTGGGAATTATACTGGGAAATAATCTGTTAATTTAATTTCAAGTCATTTATAGACAGTTTTGCTTTTTTCTCTTACTAGTTTGAAGGTCTCACTGTCTTTGGAATTGCACTTGGTCCTAAGTTATGCCGAGGTGTGTCTAGCCTGCTATTTGCTAGGCTTCTTGAATCTGAGGATTGGTACATTTCATCTTTCTTGGAAAATTCTTAAACATTGTATCTAACCTAAATGGGGAAATAATTTGAAAAAGAATATATATATATATGACTGAATCATTTTGCTGTACATCTGAAACTAACACAACATTGTAAATCAACTATACTGCAGTATAAAATAAAAATTAAAAAACCAAAACATTGTATCTTAAACATATTGTTTCTCCTTTTTTTTTTTTAAATCTCTGTTCTCTCTTCCATGAATTCCAAATAGATATTTTTGGAACTTGTGCTATTTTTCTTGCCTCTTCACCTCTCCATGTTTTTACCTCTTTCATCTTCAGTTCAGTTCAGTTCAGTTGCTCAGTCGGGTCCGACTCTTTGCGACCCCATGAACCACAGCGCGCCAGGCCTCCCTGTCCATCACCAACTCCTGGAGTTCACTCAAACTCATGTCCATCGAGTCGGTGATGCCATCCAACCATCTCATCCTCAGTCATTCCCTTCTCCCACCTCCAATCTTTGTCAGCATCAGGGTTTTTTCCAATGAGTCAGCTCTTCGCATGAGGTGGCCAAAGTACTGGAGTTTCAGCTTTAGCATCAGTCCTTCCAAAGAAATCCCAGGGCTGATCTCCTTCAGAATGGACTGGTTGGATCTCCTTGCAGTCCAAGGGACTCTCAAGAGTCTTCTCCAACACCACAGTTCAAAAGCATCAGTTCTTCGGTGGTCAGCTTTCTTTATAGTCCAACTGTCACATCCATACATGACCACAGGAAAAACCATAGCCTTGACTAGATGGACCTTTGTTGGCAAACTAATGTCTCTGCTTTTGAATATGCCATCTAGGTTGGTCATAACTTTCCATCCAAGGGGTGAGCGTCTTTTAATTTCATTGCTGCAATCACCATCTGCAGTGATTTTGGAGCCCCCCAAAATAAAGTCAGCCACTGTTTCCCCATCTATTTCCCATGAAGTGATGGGACTGAATGCCGTGATCTCAGTTTTCTGAATGTTGAATTCTAAGCCAACTTTTTCATTCTCCTCTTTCACTTTCATCAAGAAGCTCTTTAGTTCCTCTTCACTTTCTGCCATAAGGGTGGTGTCATCTGCATATCTGAGGTTATTGAGATTTCTCCCGGCAATCTTGATTCCAGCTTGTGTTTCTTCCAATCCAGCGTTTCTCATGATGTACTCTGCATAGAAGTTAAATAAGCAGGGTGACAATATACAGCCTTGACGTACTCCTTTTCCTATTTAGACCCAGTCTGTTGTTCCATGTCCAGTTCTGTTTCTTCCTGACCTGCGTGCAGGTTTCTTTCATCTTGTTGTGCTGTTTTCTGCGGGCTCAGCTGGGTACACACCAGCATCCAGGTGACACTGTTGGGTGCATTCAGTTCCTTGCCCACTGTTGGTCCGAGGACCTCAGTTTCTCTTTGACTTTGGCCAGAGGCTACCTTCAGCTCCTTCTTGCTTGGCTCTTTCCATATGGCATCTCACAATATGGCAGCTCTCTTCCTCAAAGAAAGCAACACAGAGAGAGACTCCTGGTAATATGGGCTACAGTTTTATGTAGCATAATCAAGTATAGACGATTGCCTACCTTCTGTTACCTTTGGTATATTCTGCTGATTAAAACAAGTCACAGGACCCTCCCACAGAAGGCATGGGAATCATGGGCTCACCCTAGATTCTGTCTGTCATAGTGCACACCGAAACCACGTAACCTCCAAAATAGAATTAGTCTGTATCCTAAAAGTTCTGTTTGTCTCCCCTCCCAATCATTTTCCCTTTTCTCCCTAATGATAACCACCCTGATGAAGTTTATGATAAAACAGCCTCATTTTTTAAAAGAAACCATATTTATTTATATTCCACCTAGGAATGCATTCCTAAATATTATGGATTAGTATGGGCTATTTTATTTATATTTTTGTTTGACTTCTTATCTATTTTACACTTACAGAAAAAGAAATTAAAACTCATATTTCCTCTGGTCCCCTACTGCCAAGCATAGCATGTTCCAGATACAACATGGAAATTCACTCATGCATGATAACTTTTTTCCCATTATGACCATTTCATCTTCCTGACCCCAGCAGCTCTATGTGGCACATGGTACTGCAGCGTGAGTGGTGTACTTTATTTCTTCCTCCAATTACATTGGGCTTCCCTCGTGGCTCAGATGGTAAAGAATCCTCCTGTAATGCAGGAGACCCAGGTTCAACCCCTGGGTCAGGAATCCCAGGAGAAGGGGACGGCAACTCACTCCTGTATTCTTCTCTGGGAAGTCCCACAGACAGGGGACCCTGGTAGGCTATGGTCCATGGGGTTAAAGAGTTGGACATGACTGAGCTACTAACACTTCCATGTCTTCATATACTCTCATCAGACAGTTTGCCTGTTAGTTTGCTTGGATGTTAAACTTCTCTATGGTTTGTTCTTTTATAGTGTTTAATAGAAAACTTTTTATAGGGTCATAACTCAATCTTTTTTTTATTCTTCTTTATTGAAGTATAGTTTATTTACAATGCTGTATTAGTTTCAGGTGTACAGCAAAGTGATTCAGTTATATGTATGTATAGAGTTTTTCAGATTCTTTTCCATTATAGGGTGAATATAATTCTCTGTGCTATACAGTAGGTCTTCGTTTATTTTATATATAGTAGTTTGTATGTGCTAATCCGAAACTCCTAATTTACCCCTTCCCCACCTTTTCCCCTTTCATAACTGTAAAATTATTTTTTTATGTCTGTGAGTCTATTTCTGTTTTGTAAATAAATTCATTTGTATCATTTTTAAAGATTCTACAAATAAGTGATACCATATGATATTTATCTTTCTCTGTCTGACTTGAAAGTGAAAGTCACTCAGTGGTGTCTGACTCTTAGTGACCCCATGGACTGTAACCTGCCAGGCTCCTCTGTCCGTGGAATTCTCCAGGCCCAAATACTAGAGTGGGTAGCTTCTCCAGGGGATTTTCCCTGTCCAGGGATCGAACCCAGGTCTCCCACATTACAGGCAGATTATTTACTGTCTGAGCCACCAAGAAAGACTGAGAATACTGGAGTGGGTAGTTTATCCCTTCTCCAGACCATCTTCCCAAGCCAGCAATTGAACTGGGGTCTCCTGCTTTGCAGACAGATTCTTTACCAGCTGAGCTACCTCACTTAGTGTATTAGTTAGTTCAGTCACTCAGTCGTGTCCGACTCTTTGCGACCCCATGAATCGCAGCACACCAGGCCTCCCTGTCCATCACCAACTCCTGGAATTTACCCAAACTCATGTCCATCGAGTCAGTGATGCCATCCAGCCATCTCATCCTCTGTCGTCCCCTTCTCCTCCTGCCCCTAATCCCTCCCAGCATCAGAGTCTTTTCCAGTGAGTCAACTCTTCGCATGAGGTGGCCAAAGTACTGGAGCTTCAGCATCATTCCTTCCAAAGAAATCCCAGGGCTGATCTTCTTTACTATGGACTATTATAACACACAAAAAAGAACAAAATAAAGCTACACACTGAACCTTTTAGCCCTTCTAGTAAGTAAATAGCATTACCTCATGTGACTTTAATTTTCATTTCTCTGATCATTGGTCAGGCTGCACATGTTTGTATATGGTTATCAGCATTTTGGATAGACTTTTCATATAGTACCTATTTGAATTTCTTGTTCATTTTTCTGTTGAGTCATCTGACATTTTCTCATATGTTTGCAGAGATAAATTTAAAAAAGGTGTTCATCAGTCAAGAGCACTTTATCAGTTATAAATAATATAGATAACTTCTCCCTCTCCATGGGTATCTTCTTAAAGGTATCTTGATTTTAATTTATTCAAATTTGTCAAACTTTTCCTTGATAGTTACCATTTTGTATCAGGTTTAAGAAATCCTTCCTTTTCTTTAAACCATGAAAATATTCTCTTTCATTACCATCTAGGAGCTTTATTTTTGGCCTTTGCATTTAAATCTAAAATTTACCTTGAAATTGTTTTTCTGTATCATGTGAATTAGGAGTCATGTTTCTTTTATTATAATTGACTTACAATTATTCTGGGACCATTTATTGTAAATAATATTGTTTCCCCACTCCTCTGCTGTGTTATCTTTGTCATAAATCAAACTTCCAGAAATGTATGGGTGTGTTTCTGGGCTCTCTATACTTATATTTTCTGATATTTATATCTTTTCATTATTACAATTGTCTAATTCTTTAAAATAAACCTTCTTTTTTAGAGCCGTTTGTGGCTCAGCTGGTAAAGAATCTGCCTGCAATGTAGGAGACCTGGGTTCAATCCCTGGCTTGGAAAGATCCCCTGGAGAAGGGAAAGGGTATCCACTCTAGTATTCTGGCCTAGAGAATTCCATGGACAGTCCATGGGATCACACAGAATCAGACATGACTGAGTGACTTTCACTTTCACTTTAGATTCTTAGCAAAACTGAGTGGGAAGAACAGAGATTTCCCATATATCCCCTGTCCCCACACATGCATAACCTCCCCCACAATCAACATCTCCTACTAGAGTGGTACACTTGTTACAATTGATGAACCTGCAACTAAAGTCCATAGTTTACGTTAAGGTCCATTCTATTTGTTGTATAGTTCTGTGGATTTTGACAAATGCATAATGTAATATATCCACCATTTGTGTTGTACAGAATAGTTTTACTGCCCTAAAAATTCTCTGCATTCCACTTGTTCATCCTTTTTTCCCTTCCCACATCAAGTCCCAGGAAACTACTGATCCTTTTGCTCTTTCTAAAGTTCTATTTTTTCCAGAATATCATAATCATAGAATCATACTTGGAATGGAATCATACAGTATGTAGTCTTTTCAGACCGGCTTCTTTAACTTAGCAACATGCACTTAAGTGTCCACTGTGTCTTTTCATGGGGTGCTAGCTCATTCTTGTTTGGCATTGAATAATATTTGGTTGTCTGGATGGACCACAGTTCACCTACTGAACAACATATTGGTTGCTTTAAAGTTTTGGCAATTATGAATGAAACTGTTGCAACCATCTCTGTGTAGGTTTTTGAGTAGACAAAAGCTTTCAACTCCTTTGGGCAAATACCAAGAAGAGCAATTGCTGAGCCATATGGTTAGGGTATGTTTAGTTTTATAAGAAACTGCAAAACTGTCTTTCAAAATGGCTGTACCATTTTGCATTCCCACCAGTAATACATGAGAATACCCATTGCTCTATACCTTACTATTATTTGGTGTTATCAGTATTCTGGATTTTGGCCATTCTAATAGGTATATGGAAGAAAAGTTATGACCAACCTAGACAGCGCATTAAAAAGCAGAGACATTACTTTGCCAACAAAGGTCCATCTAGTCAAGGCTATGGTTTTTCCAGTGGTCATGTATGGATGTGAGAGTTGGACTGTAAAGAAACCTGAGCACCGGAGAATTGATGCTTTTGAACTATGGTGTTGGAAAAGACTCTTGAGAGTCCCTTGGACTGCAAGGAGATCCAACCAGTCCATCCTAAAGGAGATCAGTCCTGGGTGTTCATTGGAAGGACTGATGTTGAAGCTGAAACTGCAGTACTTTGGCCACCTCATGCGAAGAGCTGACTCATTGGAAAAGACCCTGATGCTGGGAAACATTGAAGGTGGGAAAAGGGGATGCTAGAGGATGAGATGGTTGGATGGCATCACTGACCCAGTGGGCATGAGTTTGGGTAGACTATGGGAGTTGGTGATGGACAGGGAGGCCTGGTGTGCTACAGTCCATGGGGTTGCAAGGAGTAGGACATGACTGAGCGACTAAACTGAAACTGAACAAGTGTGTAGTAGTATTCCATTGTTTCAATTTGCATGTCCCTCATTGGAAAAGCCTCTGACTCTGGGAGGGATTGGGGGCAGGAGGAGAAGGGGACGACAGAGGATGAGATGGCTGGATGGCATCACTGACTCAATGGACATGAGTCTGAGTGAACTCCAGGAGTTGGTGATGAACAGGGAGGCCTGGCGTGCTGCAATTCATAGGGTCGCAAAGACTTGGACACGACTGAGCGACTGAACTGAACTGAATGACATATAATATGAAGCATCTTTTATAATGCTTTTTTACTGTCTGTGTATTTTCTTTGACAAGATGTCTGTTAGGTCTTTGGCCCAGGTTTTAACTGGCTCATTCATTTTCTTACTGTGCACAATCTAATTTTAATGTAGCTTTCTATCTTTATAAATAAAATTTCCTACGTTTGTTCTTGTATAGCCCTCCTGCACTGAACCCAACCTTTAAAAATAAGTTACTAGGTTTCTTTTACTGATGTTTTGTTTAGGATTTCTTTTGTTGTGTTCAAGATAGGTTCGGCCTGTAACTCCTTTTCTTGCAATGCTTTGTCAAATTTTGATAATAAAGGTATTACAGAATTGTTGCCAAACACAAGTCCACATGACTGGCAAATGATGAGGCCAAACAAACCAAAATATCAGAGTTTGGAGCAGAGAAAGGCTTATTGCCTGCCATGAAGGAACAAGTGGCTGGTGCTCCAAAGACCTGAACTCCCCAGTGGGTTTCAGGGAAGAAGGTTTTATAGGCAAAATTTGGGAGGAACGTTGCAGGGTGTGTGCTGCTGCTGCTGCTAAGTCGCTTCAGTTGTGTCTGACTCTGTGCGACCCCATAGATGGCAGCCCATCAGGCTCCCCCGTCCCTGGGATTCTCCAGGCAAGAACACTGGAGTGGGTTGCCACCCTCCTCCAACTGGTTAGTGGCGAAGTAACAGGATGGTATTCCAGGAATCTGAGTCATTAGCCTGGGTCCAGCTGGTTTGGGATCCCTGTGCAGTCTTCAGCCTATAGTTAACATTCTCCACCTGAGTGAGGGCCTTAGTTCCTATAGAAGAACTCAGAGGTGTGTGTCAGATTGCTCTGCATGTCCCCAAGGAGGAACTAGGATCTTGCCCTATCTTTCACTATCATTTCTTTCTTCATTCCCTTGCTCCTTTAATTACTAATTGTTTGAGCCTACCATATGGAACTCAGATAAGGTCTAGGAGGATGAAACCTTTTCCCTGCAAAGAAGAAATGAGGGACTCAGAAAGCCCATTGTACTTGGGAGGGCTCCCATAGGGTCCTGAAGGGTTTCAGAATCACAAAATGATTTGGGTTGTGTTCACGCCTTGCATATATTCTTTGGTAATATTTTCCTGTGAGTCAACTTTCTGTGAGCCCTGAGGGGTTACAAGGTTTTTAATTATAGAATCAGACTTTTGAATTGTCAGTAGACTGCAAATTTACTGGATCTTCTTTATCAGTTTTTGTAAGTTTTATTTTTTTAAGAATTTATATACTTCATCTCTTTTTTATTGACTAATAGCTCTTAAGAGTTGATAAATTTGTGTCTTTTAATGCACACACCTTTTGTCTTGGTTGATATTCTCTAGTTTTTTAATTTCATTACTTGTCATCTTCTGATTATCTTAACTTGCTAGGTTTTTGTAATTTCTTAAGATGGATTTTAGGATGTGTATCTCATTGATTTTCAGTCTTCTTTTCTAACAGATACTTGAAAACTATAAATTTGTCTCTAGTTGCTTTTCACGTTTTGATATGTCATTAAAAAAACAATTTACATACCTTCCAATTTCCATTTGAATGTTTTTCTTTGACTGAAAGTTTACTTAAAAGTGGTATTTTCTGAAATTGACAACACCTGAGGATTCTCTTATCCTTTTGTTATTGATTTCTATGTGGAAATAATTGTTTGTGAAAATAACGTTAGATGATTGTGTATTCCTACAGTGAAGATCTAAGTTTGTTTTTGCTAGGTATCCGAGGACAGAGGAATCCAGGATAAGCTTCAAAGGCTGATGTGATTCGAAACCGAGCTGCTGCCTCTGTGAAAAGCCTATTGATTTCTAGGAAACTCCTACTCCTCGAGCGTTACTCCTTAGGGCCCTAGAACAAAGCTAGAGGCATTCTCACCAGTCTTCACCTTTGGCATGCCCTGGGCTTACTGTTTAGCTCTTTTAGATGATTTTGTTCCTGCCACTCCATTTTCTCCTGGAATGTGCAAGCAGTCACTGCAGAACAGCATCCTCCAGCACTCAGTTCAGTTCAGTTCAGTCGCTCAGTCGTGTCCGACTCTTTGCGACCCCATGAATTGCAGCACGCCAGGCCTCCCTGTTCACCACCAACTCCCGGAGTTCACTCAGACTCAGGTCCATCGAGTCCGTGATGCCATCCAGCCATCTCATCCTCGGCCGTCCCCTTCTCCTCCTGCCCCCAATCCCTCCCAGCATCAGAGTCTTTTCCAAAGAGTCAACTCTTTGCATGAGGTGGCCAAAGTACTGGAGTTTCAGCTTTAGCATCATTCCTTCCAAAGAAATCCCAGGGCTGATCTCCTTCAGAATGGACTGGTTGGATCTCCTTGCAGTCCAAGGGACTCTCAAGAGTCTTCTCCAACA
>SJYT01068161.1:148091-224232 GCA_006410635.1 Cephalophus harveyi
ATTCCAGTTTATGCTTCTTCCAGCCAAGCGTTTCTCATGATGTACTCTGCATAGAAGTTAAATAAGCAGGGTGACAATATACAGCCTTGACGTACTCCTTTTCCTATTTGGAACCAGTCTGTTGTTCCATGTCCAGTTCTAATTGTTGCTTCCTGACCTGCATACAGATTTCTCAAGAGGCAGGTTAGGTGGTCTGGTATTCCCATGTCTCTCAGAATTTTCCACAGTTTATTGTGATCCACACAGTCAAACTCAGACTACCGACTATTCCTGATCTTTGCATCACACTCCTCCCTGTCCCGTGAGCTCACCAGGGTTCCTAAACAGATGTATTTTACATTCCACCCTGCTCCTCTAATTTTCCCTAGTGGAAAGGTTTGTCTGTATTCCTTAGTCTGTAATTGTTGAAAGTAGAAGTTTTATTTAATTCTTTAAATATGTTAGACATACTTATTTTATATTCTATATGTGATAATTCCAGTACCTGAAATTTTATGGATTCAACTCTATAGGGCTTTTTTCGCCAAGTATTGATTTTTTACTACAGTTCCTTCTTACATCGTAAGTTTAAGGATTTTTTACATTGTATGCTCGGTTTCCTAGGAACCTTATCTTGAATTCTTTGGGTCCTGTGCCTAAAGTATATTAATGCAGAAAGGATTTTCTTTGGCTGCTGCCATGTTCCTGGGAGCATAACAAACCTAAAATAGTTTAGGTTTTCCTGGGCCACACAGACCATTTGTGTTTTGGCCCCAAATTTGCCTGGTTATGAGCTCATGATTAGAAATTCAAAGGGGTCTTTTCCCCAGCTCTTTCCACAGCCAAGACCAAGAGAGTCAGGCATGTCTGTGGTCTCCTTCAAGGGTGAAAATCCCCGGGGTGGGGCGGGGTTCCCGGTTTAGAGTCTCTGATTGACCTTTTACTGTATTCTAATGGGTCTGTTTCAAGTCTCCTTAGGCCTGTTAAGTCCCAGCTCTAGACCTCCCTTGATGAATGGTAGATTGGTACTTTACCCATATTTCTTCTTTCCCCACAACCTCAGCCATAAATTTAAAAGGGTTTTAAAAGATTTCATCCAGAATTTTAACTTTCAGGGCTGTTACAGGAGCAGTTTCTATAAAAATCTGCTCAGCCATGTTATTGAGAAGTCTCCTCCTTGTAATTCTATACTTTATGATTCTAAAATGATTTTTATTAGTGATTATTACATTATGGTTACATTTGTTATACCCTACTCCTTCCCTGTCTGCATTTGCCTGGGGTCTATAGTTGTTGGATACATTTTGACCAAAATGAGGGGGGATCCAGCTTTNATGTTATTGAGAAGTCTCCTCCTTGTAATTCTATACTTTATGATTCTAAAATGATTTTTATTAGTGATTATTACATTATGGTTACATTTGTTATACCCTACTCCTTCCCTGTCTGCATTTGCCTGGGGTCTATAGTTGTTGGATACATTTTGACCAAAATGAGGGGGGATCCAGCTTTTAGTATATTGCACAGGCCAAACATTTAGGTAATTGATTAGATTCTTCATCACTAAAATGTGCAGCACTCTTTAGATACATCAACAGTTTGCATATCCTAATTTGCTGCTGTCATTTTAGATATGCAAATAATTCATTTATTTCAATTTTGGTTCATCTTGTCGTCTTACTGCTGCTTTATTGGAGGCATTATTTTAGAACTACCTGTTGGTGTAAGAATATGGCTAAACTACAGTGGCATGTAATTTTGATTATAATCAATTCTTTTCTTGACATATTCTCCTGAGGATGGGATTACATAGCAGCGGACATTAGCATCAGCCCTTACACTGGTGTATCTATTTTAGAGCATTAAGAAAAATGCAGAATCTGAAGACTAATGTGGGATTGTTAAGGAGTTTACTTACTGAGTGATTTTTGTTAAAATATATTAATCCTATTTTATCCACAAGGAATCTCATACTAGTAATCAAATTACTCTTCTATTGAGACGTTCCATAAACTGGGAGAGGATAGAAGCAAGCATTAATTCTTATAGATAAACCAAGCTTCGTCCTAGACTTTTGTTCAGATAGTTTCTAGAGAATGAGATGTGCCAAGTTCCAGGAGCAAGGCCCATAGTATTTATTGCTCTGCTTGTTCTACAAGTTGAAGTAAAATGGGAACATATTCTGTAACTCCATCTGAGGTCAAGGAAGCACAATGAGCACTAGAACAAATTTGTTATTGTTCTAAGCTCTCATTGGTTTCCACAAATATGGTTTCTACCTCCTTATATGAAAGTGAGAGACCATAGTAATTCACGTTAAGGCGGTGAGCATTCGGGGCTTGAAAATCAGGAGTGAAGATAGATGTGGCCCAGACTACCCATGCTCTGCCATTTGTACTTGCCCCACACTCCATCTGATGATGATAATAAGAGGAGTAACAATTAAAAAAAAATTATTGTGGTAAGAGTCACATAATGTAAAACACGTTTAAAACCATATTTAGTTGTACAGTTCAGTGACACTAAGTACATTCACTTGCTCTGCAACTCTTACCATCATCTTTCTGAATTTTTCACCTTCCTAAACTGAAACTCTGTCCCTTAAATACCAACTTTCCATTCCTCGTCCCCAGCTCCCCCCCACCCAGCATCTGTGAATGTACTTTCTGACACTTACGAATTTGACTATTCTAGGTATCTCGTGTAAGTGGAATCAAATAGTGTTTGTCTGCAAGGAGGAGTAACAAACAGATTTATGTTACTGTAGCATTTTGTAATTTCCAAAGATATTTTTATTTGCCTTCTCTTAATCTGATCCTCCCAAGAGCCCCTTGAAGTCGAGGAGGCAATTAAGAATTCCTCCTTTCACAAAGAAGGAAACCAAGGCTTAGATTCCGTGACACAGCTGAGACTGAACTCCAAACATCCTGATTCTCAGCAGAGTGTCCTATGCCTCCACCAGTCTCGTGATTTGGCAGGAGTCTTGCTGCTACAGGAAGAGAATCCTGTAAGCAAAGTGAAGGGAACATCTTGGCCACATGCACTTGACGTGGTCTGTGACATGATTCCCTAACACTCTCACGAATTTCCTGGGGATTCTCATGTTATAACTTGTCTGTGCTTCACCAGTACCTTGAGCCTTCATTCATTCAGTCAGTCAGTCAGTTCAGTCGCTCAGTCGTGTCCGACTCTTTGTGACCCCATGAATCGCAGCACGCCTGGCCTCCCTGTTCATCACTATCTCTCGGAGTTCACTCAGACTCACATCCATCGAGTCAGTGATGCCATCCAGCCATCTCATCCTCCGTCGTCCCCTTCTCCTCTTGCCCCCAATCCCTCCCAGCATCAGAGTCTTTTCCAATGAGTCAACTCCTCACATGAGGTGGCCAAAGTACTGGAGTTTCAGCTTTAGCATCATTCCTTCCAAAGAAATCCCAGGGCTGATCTCCTTCAGAATGGACTGGTTGGATCTCCTTGCAGTCCAAGGGACTCTCAAGAGTCTTCTCCAACACCACAGTTCAAAAGCATCAATTCTTCGGCGATCAGCCTTCTTCACAGTCCAACTCTCACATCCATACATGACCACAGGAAAAACCATAGCCTTGACTAAACGGACCTTAGTCGGCAAAGTAATGTCTCTGCTTTTGAAAATACTATCTAGGTTGGTCATAACTTTTCTTCCAAGGAGTAAGCGTCTTCTAATTTCATGGCTGCAGTCACCATCAGCAGTGATTTTGGAGCCTAAAAAAATAAAGTCTGACACTGTTTCCACTGTTTCCCCATCTATTTCCCATAAAGTGATGGGACCAGATGCCATGATCTTCGTTTTCTGAATGTTGAGCTTTAAGCCAACTTTTTCGCTCTCCTCTTTCACTTTCATCAAGAGGCTTTTAAAAATGTTTACCAAAAAGTATTTGATGAGTGTAGTGAGTGAAAGGTTTGGAAAAGTGAGATGGAGGGATGTTTTGGAATATTTTTCTTTTATCTTTTGTTTCTTTGTTTCTATTAGTCCAGTTAATCTTGTTTCCTTGCTTCTCAATGATATGACATTCTCTGGAATAGTCCTCCTTTTTCTTGTCCTCCTCTTTTTTAAAAATCTTGCTGTTGTTGACAGTGGATGGAAGTGGCTAATGTTGTGGAGCACAGTGAAGTGATCAAATAACATTTCCTGAAGAAACCTGAACCAACAGATACAGAGGTTTGACAGCTTTCCCTTCTCTTGTGTGAGAATCTAAGCTCTCCTGTCATCAACTTTTCTAAGCCCTTTCCAGGTTTTGCCTTGCTGGTCCATGTCCAGGAGGAGATTAGCATCTTGAAACATTACTTTAGAAATGTTTCTAAACACAGAAGCCAGCACCCAGAGACCCATCAGATTTGGCATGTTTGGACCAAACATTTCTAGTTTTCATAGAATTTTATTGAATTTGTGTTTCTTTCTTTCTTTCTTTCTTTTTTTTTTCTTTTTAAATAATGGTTGCTTCTCTTTTTCAATTATGATATCCAACCTGTCATAAGCCTTGTATGGGCTCTTGGACTCTCCCGTCTACTTGGAAACAGCAAGCAGAATAACTGGAATAGCAGTACCCACGGCATCTTTGGGAACAGAAGTCGATCACTTTCCAAGCCTTCGTGGCTGGGGCTATTTTGACCTTGCCTCTGGATTTCCTGGTATTTTATCCACAAGTGCATCGCAGAAGGGAGTGGTGTCATCACTTGCCACAGGATTTCTAACCTTATGTCAGAATTTCCCAATATTGTTGAAAATGGTTCTTCCTTTTTCTAACTATAAGATTTTCTTTAAAAAAAAGAAGACCAGGTGGTTTTTTTCTTAAACATATGAAACTTTCAACTTAAGTAGAAATCTATTGAAAACATCTTGCCTATAGACAAGATGTTTAAGAGGGTGCCGTCTGTCTAGTAAGTACCATTTGTGGCATATCCTTTTCCTTACAGGGTGCTTGGTTCTAACATTGAAGAGTGAATGAATATATCATTTCAAGCTGCAGGTGAACTTACTGAAAATCTGATCCAACATTTATATTTTAAGCAACGAAATGAAGGCCAAGCAGCAGATGATCAAATATGAGGATATCAGGTGCCTATGAATAGAGGGTGCCCTCAATAGGAAGAATGGTATCATGTTCCAAAAGGCATTAGTGATTCTCTGATTCACCAGTTTCACAGGCTGGCATCCATCAGAGCTACAGGTCCACAGGACAGTGACACATTACTGAACAGGTTGGTTCTGAGATTCTCCAGGGTTTTTAAATCCAAGAGATCTCTTTATGGCTTTCTCAGCATTTTAATTTAATTCTATGTTTGTTCATAAGCATGTGATATAAAGAAGCAGAGGGCCCCTGATTCTGAAGGGCAGCAATTTTGGGCACATTCATAATTCAGTTCTTCTGAAGAGAGGAGTTTGGGGTTCCAGCAAATAGTAGGATCATTTATCTTTGACAGAAAAGGGAGCCTCACTTTAATTTACCCTGGGTGTCAGTGTTAGATATATGTATATATATTCATAAACACTATAGTATGAGATATATATATATATGTATGTTTTTCAGTTGCCAGATCATGTCCAACTTTTTGTGATCCCATGGACTACAGCCCTCCAGGCTTCTCTGTCTTTCACTATCTCCGAGGTTTTCATTGTTCAGTCCCTAAGTCGTGTCCAACTCTTTGTGACTTCATGGACTACAGCACAGTCCTTCACTGTCTCCCGGAGTTTGCTCAAACTCATGTCCATTGAGTCAATGATGGCATCCAACCATCTCATCCTCTGTCACCCCCTTCTCCTCCTGCTCTCAATCTTTACAAGCATCAGAGTCTTTTCTAATGAGTCAGCTCTTTGCATCACAAAGTATTGGAGCTTCAGCTTCAGCATCAGTCCTTCCAATGATTATTCATGTTGATTTCCTTTAGGACTGACTGGTTTGATCTGCTTGCTGTCCAAGGGACTCTCAAAAGTCTCCCAGCATTTGCTCAAATTCATGTCCATCCAGTGATGCTATCTAATCATCTCTTAGTATACATATATATATATATCCCCATACATCACATGCACACACACACACACACACACACACACTGGCAGATGGAGAAGGACAGGGAAGTCTGGTGTGCTGTAGTCCACGGGGTCACAAAGAGTTGGACACAACTTAGCAACTGAAAAACACCACACTCTAACAATGTCTGTCTGTCTCTGAGGTTGTGGATATTGCCTGATTTTATGGTGTCAGTGTCTCTCGTCATCTCTTAAGGACTCCTCATTGTAGATTTCAATCCAGTGGAAACTGGACTCTTTCTCTGCCCCTCAGTGACTTTTTAGACAAGGACAGGGCTAAGGGAGGTAGACTAGACACCCATGGAGACTTAGATGAGCGTCTCATTAATTATGCTAAAAGGATCACTTTTCTATCCTCCCCTAAATTATAACATTTTAATCTCTTTATCAGAAGAACAGGAATTTCAACAACCTCAACCATATCTTTAAAGGAGATAGTAATAAAAAACAAAGCTTTCAATGTAAACTAAATCCACAATAGCCTTTAATGCTTTCCCCCTTCCACCCCCCCTGCTTTTCTTCTCGTTTTAAAAATTGTCCAAGAGTCAAATTTCAGGGAAGAGACAGCATGAGCTGACTTATCCGAGCAGAGTCAGGGCATTCCTGAGCTGTTCACCTCTATTATTCAATCACATTCCCTCAGCGATCTGTGGTTTGCTCCCATCTCTCCTTCAGGGCTCTGCTCACATCTCCCCTTACAAAGCAAGGCCTTCCCAGACTGTTCTTCATAACACAAGGATCCCTGCCCACCCCTTCTCTATACTCCCTAGTCTCCTTTCCTGTTGTCTTTTCTTATTGCCAACTGCTCTGTTGGTTAGTTTGAAGGTTGTCAGCTGGCTCCACTAGAAGTTGAACTATCTAAGGATAGAGGTTTTTGTGTTTTGTTCACTGCTGTGTCCTTAGCACCAAGAAGACTCTCTGATGTGTAGCAGTTGCTCAACGAATGTTTATTGAATGAATGAAATGTAGGAGGGAATCATATAGTTAAATAAAGTACTGCTAGAGCAAAGAATAAAAATATAAAGTTAAGCTGAGCATCTTCTCTGTCTCCTGCTTCCAGCACTGCTGCTGCTGCTAAGTCACATCAGTCGTGTCCGACTCTGTGAGACCCCACAGATGGCAGCCCACGAGGCTCCGCCGTCCCTGGGATCCTCCAGGCAAGAACACTGGAGTGGGTTGCCATTTCCTTCTCCAATGCATGAAAGTGAAAAGTGAAAGTGAAGTCGCTCAGTCGTGTCCGACCCTCAGGGACCCCATGGACTGCAGCCCACCAGGCTCCTCCATCCATGGGATTTTCCAGGCCAGAGTACTGGAGTGGGGTGCCGTTGCCTTCTCCAATGCATGAAAGTGAAAAATGAAAGTGAAGTTGCTCAGTTGTGTCTGACTCTTGGCGATCCCATGGACTGCAGCCTACTAGGCTCCTCCATCCATGGGATTTTCCAGGCAAGAGTACTGGAGTGGGGTGCCATTGCCAGCACTCCTAGATGCCATCATATAGGACAGAAGAAAGGAAAGGCGTTTACCAGTGTGGGACCAGAGTCTGTATTAGACAAATAGGTTAAAGACAAAAAGATGGAGACACTTTACTGCCTCTTGTAACTGGGAAACATGAATGGGTCTGGGGATGCAAAACGGCTGAAGAACTGTGGGTCTCTCTCTCTTCAGCACTTTGCTCAGCTTCAATAGTATGTCTTGACCTCATTCTTCTAGAACCATCATAAGCAGTGGACATGGCTGCTAGGAGCTTTTGGATAGTATCATTATCTCTCTCAATCAAGGGGAAAGAAGGAATTCTTTTTTTCACTGTCTGCACGTAAAATTCTAAAAAATAAGTCCAATTGGTCTAATTTGACCAATTCCTCCAAATGGGTTCTAAGTTCTTAGAAAGCAGGAACTTATTCGTTATCTGCTCACTGCTGAATTCTAAGATCCTAAAGTAGTCCATGGCACAAAATAAGTGCTCACTAATAATTCTTGGAGGGAGACTGGCAACTGTGCTCTAATTAGGTAAGGGGCAGGTGTTGTTACCCCTACCCCCCACCAAAAATATTAAATCAGGGAAGGAAGGGATGCTGGGCAGCTAAAATTGTAGGTTCCCATCTTAGAGTATGAAGACTTTTAAAAAGAATAATTTTTATTGGCGTCTAGTTGCTTTAGGACTTCCCAGTAGCTCAGATGGTAAAGAATTTACCTGCAGTGTAGGAGACCTGGGTTCAACCTCTGGTTCAGGAAGATCCCCTGGAGAAAGGAGAGGCAACCCAGTCCAATATTCTTGCCTGGAGAATCCCCACGGACAGAGGAGCCTGATGGGCTATAGTCCATGGGGTCACAACGAGTTGGATATGACTGAACGACTAACACACACACAGGCACACACACAGTTGTTTTACAATGTTGCGTTAGTTTCTTCTATACCGCAAAATGATTCTGCCATATGTATACATGTATACCCTCTCTTTTGGTAGAGTATAAAGTTCTTCTGATTTTTGTTTTCAAACAGAAGTGGTGATTTTCCATTTTCATCTTGGAATCTCTCCTGGGAGAGCACAGTATTTGTTTGAAGGGATTAAACATTAAGGAAGAAATGAACTATGGGCCTCTTCCAGTTATAAGGTTGATAGGACAAAATGTTACTTTTCTATGTGCATAAGTTTTACAGAAACAAAAGGATTAAAATGTAAAGGGAATGAATACACAGGCAGATAGATTATTTTAGATGTTAGTTAACAATATCACACTTGATTTTTAAAAGTTTTAATGTAGGAAGGAATATATGTAGTACATTTTCATAGATTAAAAGAATGAAAAGTTCTTCATGAGCAACACAAGATCATTTACTAAAAATTCCTAAAGTTGTTTATATAATTTGAGCAGCAAAACTAGGAATTTTTCTGTTTTCTAGATTTGCAGAAATCTCTCCTAAGGAAATAATAAGAGATGTGAAAAAAATTTATGTAAGATTGTAATTACAGTTACTGATAATGGGAAAAAACCCCCTCACAATTGATAAAAAAAAGTAATTAAATAATCTGTGGTATATTGTATACTTATATATTGAACAAGACAAAAATCATGTTTTAGGAGGGAATGATGCTAAAGCTGAAGCTCCAGTACTCTGACCACCTCATGCGAAGAGTTGATTCATTGGAAAAGACTCTGATGCTGGGAGGGATTGGGGGCAGGAGGAGAAGGGGACGACAGAGGATGAGATGGCTGGATGGCATCATCGACTCGATGGACGTGAGTTTGAGTGAACTCCGGGAGTTGGTGATGGACAGGGAGGCCTGGCGTGCTGCGATTCATGGGGTTGCAAAGAGTCAGACACGAGTGAGCGACTGAACTGAACTGAGGACACTAATAACATAGGAAATTGTTCATAGTATACTATTAATTGAAAAATGCATGATTTTAAATTATAATGTAGAGTATGATTCTATTTTTATAAAAAGACAAAATCATATTAATAGTGTGGGTCTTTGGACAGAGAGGATTAAAGTATTATTGCTGGATTTTTTTCTTTGTGCTCTTTTGTAAACTTTGAATTTTTATAGTAAACGTGTATTTCTTTTGTAACATTAAACTTAGAAAACATCTGTTCTCCAATCTTCTTTGTATATAGAATTGAAGTAGCTAACAAATCTTGTGAAGTGTTCCTACTTATATTTGAAATCCTGAAATTTACATAGAAATATTTTAAAATGCATGTATCCTGTGGATCTTTTTTTATTCTTTTTCATGTTGTTGGAGGAATTCAATCCTGCAACATTTATTTCTTCAATCACTGCCCATTTCTCCACTTTGAAAATGATCTGCACTGAAACTTCATGCAAGAAAAAGATCTATATAAGTTATTGCAGGGAGCCCAGGGTACACATCTCTGGATGTGAAACTTTAACTGTAACAAAAGTGTTGATTTGCTTTCACTTATAAAATCTGCCACCAAATGGGATGCTAGCAAGTACTGTGAACAACTCCACAACAGGATCTAAGGATAGAATTAGAACAATGTGGGAGGAAAGTGAAAGGTGACTCAAGAGGGCTGGTTAATTAAAGGAATAGCAGAATGGTGCTTTGCAGGTGGGGAATCAGCAACATTTTTGATTTGCATGCAAACAGGCTTGGGGAAAAGAGACAAAAACTAAACAGAAATAGAGCAAATCTATTGGATTACTCAGGAAAATGTGTTCCTAAATCTGTCTTCAATGCACCAGAGTGATTCCACAGGTCCAGAATTTGAATTGTTTAACTCAACCCGGCAAAAATGCTTCAGTGTCACTACTGATTCATTTTTTGTTTAGTTCTTAAAGACACCACAACTTTTATTTCAATTAGCAGGTCTTATTGATGTTAATGGTTTTGTGTTTGTATAACAAAATGTTGACCGAAAAAATATGTTGTCTACCTGGCAGAGTAACAAAGTCATCAGAAAAACTTGTGGAGAAGGACTAGTCACTTAAGAATGGATGTAGACTTAAATCAGTGAAAATTGCAGCAAAAATCTTCATTCAGATTTTAATCATCTTAATTTTGCAAAGACTTCTCATAGTTTCAGCAAGAAAGCTCAGACTCAAAAGATGGATTACTCAAAATAGGTTTCCTAAAAACAGACAAAATGGTTTCCTGTAGGTAACTTAATGGAAACAACAATATGGAAGTAATATTTTGCTCCAAATAGTTGAAAAATTGGAAAACTCTGTATGTTTAGCGATAGAGCAATATTTATATGGTACATCTGTTATAGTCACTCACTGTACTGTGAAACAGATGTCAGAATGGTGGTTAACAGCACTCTGAGGTAGCATATAAATATTCACACCCTGAAAGTGAAAGTCGCTCAGTCGTGTCCGACTCTTTTCGACCCCATGGATTATACAGTCCATGGAATTATCCAGCCCAGAATACTGGAGTGGTAGTCTTTCTCTTCTCCAGGGGGTCTTCCCAACTCAGGGATCGAACCCAGGTCTCCCACATTGCAGGTGGATTCTTTACCAGCTGAGCCACAAGGGAAGCCCGAGAATACCAGACTGGGTAGCCTTTCCCTTCTCCAGGGGATCTTCCCGACCCAGGAATTGAACCAGGGTTTCCTGCATTGCAGGTGGATTCTTTACCAACTGAGCTATGAGGGAAGCCCTAATGTTATCTAAAAATCAGAATATTAAATTATATATGTAGATAGACATACCTGTATATTTCAGTTCAGTTCAGTTCAGTCGCTCAGTCGTGTCCGGCTCTTTGCGACCCCATGAATCGCAGCACGCCAGGCCTCCCTGTTCATCACCATCTCTCGGAGTTCACTCAGACTCAGGTCCATCGAGTCCGTGATGCCATCCAGCCATCTCATCCTCGGTCGTCCCCTTCTCCTCCTGCCCCCAATCCCTCCCAGCATCAGAGTCTTTCCCAATGAGTCAACTCTTCGCATGAGGTGGCCAAAGTACTGGAGTTTCAGCTTTAGCATCATTCCTTCCAAAGAAATCCCAGGGTTGATCTCCTTCAGAATGGACTGGTTGGATCTCCTTGAAGTCCAAGGGACTCTCAAGAGTCTTCTCCAACACCACAGTTCAAAAGCATCAATTCTTCGGCGATCAGCCTTCTTCACAGTCCAACTCTCACATCCATACATGACCACAGGAAAAACCATAGCCTTGACTAGACGGACCTTAGTCGGCAAAGTAATGTCTCTGCTTTTGAAAATGCTATCTAGGTTGGACATAACTTTTCTTCCAAGGAGTAAGCGTCTTCTAATTTCATGGCTGCAGTCACCATCAGCAGTGATTTTGGAGCCCCAAAAAATAAAGTCTGACACTGTTTCCACTGTTTCCCCATCTATTTCCCATGAAGTGATGGGACCAGATGCCATGATCTTCATTTTCTGAATGTATATTTACCTATAGCATATAAGCAAAAATTAATGAAAGGAAACATTAGTGTTTATAGTCAGTAGTTAGTATATTAATATACTAATATACTAACTACTAAACACTAGTAGTTAGTATTCACTAGTACTCTATTCCACTAGTTTTTCTTATCCATGCTAATAGTATCAGCTAGGATTGTGGTGTTTCATTTTTCATTTTCCAAAATTTCCATACCATGATTATATGAGAACTAACTTTAAAAAATTCACTTATATTCATCTCTAAAATTAAAGAAAAAACACTCTGAATTAACTCCTCTAAGAATCCTTCTAAGGTTAAGCTGACCTCCTGTTAACTCCCATTAATCATCTTATTTTGTAAAACATAACAAAAGTATCAAGTTTATTATGTTTTTAACACTGGCATGGAATATATTGTTTCCCAAAGAGTCTAAATTTATTTTAAGACATAGGCCTTTTTTTCTACTTAGGATTAGATGAAGTAATGCATTTGGAAATTATTTCAAAATAAAATGAAAGCTAATCATCATAATCTCTACTATTCATGATATAAGGTTGTGTATATGATAGACACATGCTTAATAAATGCTTATGCGATGGATGAGTGAACTCAGGAGGGCAAAGGGCAATAGAGCCAAAAGATGGTTTTTCCTGGGTGCTTAAAGAGCAGATAGCTTTAAGTCGGAATGGCATTAAAAAGTTGTCTGTAGGGTGACAGAAGGGTCTTCCCAAATCTGTAAATTGAATGAGTCCTCCAAAGCCATCTAAGGGCAGCATAGAAGGGTGGGGGCTTTGATCTGCTAATCTGCACAGAGAAGGGTAGAATTGAAAGGACAGTGTGGGCTTATAGGAACAGCAAAGATAAAAATAACCACAGGAATAAGGTTTTCTCTGAAGGCTCTAGAATAAACCAGAAGCCTGTGGTTTAGCCATATGCATCTTCCTAATTCAGTTGTTCATTGACACCAACTGAGGAATGAAGAGCCCAGGCTGAGGATGGACGGCACCAGTCCCTGCCTGTTCTTTTTTATCTTCTCTCTGGGGCTTCCTTGGTGGCTCAGACGGTAAAGAATCTGCCTGCCATGCCAGAGACCCAGGTTTGATCCCTGGGTTGGGAAGATCCCCTGGAGAAGGGAGTGGCTACCCACTCCAGTACTCTTGCCTAGAGAATTCCATGGACAGAGGAGCCTGCGGGGGCTACAGCCCATGGAGTCGCAAAGAGTCGGACATGAGCGAGTAACTAACACTTCTCAGCGGCACTGCAGGTGAAGAGAGCATCGGGACTCCACACAGGCTCCTCTGGGACGCTGGCTCTTCCTCCCATCTCTGCAACTCCTTGACACAAATGCCGACAGAGACACGTTGTACTCTTACACATGTACTCGAGTGCACGTTGTTATACAACATTATAAATCTGCACTTGGGGAAGAAACATTTCTCTGTGGGCCAGATACACTGTAGAAACATTGATCTGTTCAAAGATCTGCCCAACTTAGTTTCTAAACAGACCCCTTGGCTTCTTCAGATGGAGCAGATTGCTTTTGGGCCTGCATTTATGTCCTCCCCAGAGCTGTGGGTGGGCATTGCACGATCAAAAGATGAACTCAGGTGGCTTTTCACAGAACTGAAAAACAGGCATCAAAAACCCAGGCTGCTACCCCTGAAAAGGGAGTCTGCCTGCAACTTTTCCAGCTTGAGAATAAGGTACACTAAAGAAGAATTATAAGAAAAGATTAACCCTACCAACTATTCAAATGCATAATAAAGTTAGAGTAATTAAATCAGTTTATAATCAAGGTAGAAATAGAAAATCAATGAGACAGATTACAGAGTCTAGAAACAGACCTGAATTTTTTTTCAGATTTGACATGCTGGATAGTATTTAGAATCAGTAAGGCAAAATTAGATTTTGTAATAAGTTATGTTTGGACAATGGGAAATTTGGAAACATTGCATAGCTAGATCCTTACTTCATGTCTTACACCAGAATAAATTCCAAGTTATTAAAACATTTATACTTAAAGAATTAGGAATGACAGTACTGGAAGAAAATACCACTAATTAAAAAATATAATTGTGGAGTGGGGAAACTCTTGGGGTCTGACATAAAACCCAGAAGTTATAAAGCACAAAGTTGATAAATTGGGTTATGTTTAAAAATATATAAAACTTTAGAATGTTAACAATACTTGTAAACAAAAAAATTCAAAGAACAAAGTGGGAAAAAATGAATGCATATGATAAAGATATTATCATTTTGTATATATTTGTGGATATTCTTACAAATCAAGAAGATTAAATGGACAATGAATCAAGGATATGAGTAAGTAGTTCATGGAAGAAATGTGTTTCTGTGTGTGTACAAATAAGGCATTGTAAATGTGCACTGACGATTTATAATGGAGATTAAAACACTAAATACCATTTTCACTTAGTAGTGAATACTGGCATTGGCCAGGTTGTAGAAAAGCAAACACTTACCTTCAGTTATTGTTGAGAGCAATCTGACTTCATCTATCAAAATTTACAATGTACATATTTTCTTTTTAGCATAGGGTTCCTCTTCTAAGATCTGCTTGCACAGATACACAAAGATATATGTGCAAACAATTTGACTGCAGCATGGCTTGTAGTAATAAGCAATGGATAGTCACCCCACGGTCTCTTACAAGAGGACTCATTAAATTACAGTCTGCCCAGACAATATTCAGTTTTTAAAAAGAGCGAATTAGATCTGAGTGTACTGATATGGAAAAATGTTCAAATGCATGAAGTTAAAAAAAGCTAGTGATGGAACAGTGTGCTTTGTGTGATTCTCATTTGAATATTTAAAGAAGTATCATCTATAGAATCAGTTGCAGTTTGTAAATCATTTCTTAAAGGATATAAACTATGAAATGTGTTTACCGAAGTGGTAAGGGCACTTGGGAGACTCAGGTGATAAGGAGAGGAATTTTATATCATATACCATTTGGCATAATTGATTTTCCTCTGAATAGTGACTAAGCACACACACGCAATATTTTTATAACATGTAACACATTTAATCATTGAGACCAGTCTTGGCCAGGGCAGCAGATTATATACAGGAGCTCTAGATATTTGTGTTTGCCTTTGCAGGTCGAGGAAACCAGATGGGGTGAGAAACACATGTGATTACTCCAAAATGTAATACTTAGCTTAGCGCATGTCATCTTAAGGAATGCAATGTCACCAAGAACCTTGGACCAGCACTGAGGTGAGATGGGACAGTCTCTAAGGCATAGAATTCACATCTTCCCTTTTCTCTTCTGGTGTGGTGCAGAGGGTGGTCCCTGGCATGGCTCTCCCTCTCTGCATTCTCTGGGGAGCCAGCTCTGCTCTGGGTCTTTGCTACCTTGCTGTCGTACCCTGGGTCTCACCTTCTGCTTGCAAAAAAAGATGGTGCAAGAGAGCAGCCACTGTCACTGAAGAGACTCTTCCACTTGCTCTACTAGGCTCTAGCATGACAATTATGGAATGGTAAGAAGTCTCCCCTATCTAATTACATAAATGTGTTTGTGCATTAGAAAACATCAGAGTCACTTAATGACAACAGCTTGAGAATTACTCAGGGAGTGTTAGGAAAAATGAGAAATCTTCAACACAGCCTGCATTCATTATCACTAGGGCAAGAAAGGACTTACAGAAGGTACCCTGGAATTTGATAGCTCTTGAATGTCTTCTGTCTTTCCTCTTTCTCCTTTCTTCTCTGGGAAGCCAGAAATAATCTTTCAGTTGACTTTTCATAACTGCCTGAGAAGGTGGCAGTGGAATATTTTTTCAACTTTCTTTTCTTTTTCTTCTACATCCAAAGCAGCATTTAGGTTCCAGTCAATGGTGTGGAAATGATAGGGTTCTTGTGACAGGATGGAAGGCTAAGGATTGGAAAGCTTCATTAATGATAAGTCACAGCCCTCAGGGAAAGGTTGGCAGGGAGTTCCGTTTGACTTGGCTGGTGAGGACGGTGTCCTGAGTGCCACCGGGCAAGCAAGCAGCTGCCTCTGGCCGGCGTGTTTTCTCAGACCAGGAGCATGTCCTCAAGAAGTCAGTCTTCACAACTGAAGTAACTCAATCTGAGACGCCCAGCCCCCACTCGTTGGGAAAATGCTAGGGTGTGCAACCCAAATGCTGTGTGTATGTGTTAGAAGGTGTGTATGTAGGCTGTGGACAGGAAAAACTGGGACCAACTGTATTCTCTCTTCTTTGGACCTTCCAAGCAGGCTCCCTGATTCAGGTGGCTTGTCTGGGAAGGAGTAAATTCTCAGTCCCTCTCAATGTGATGCAATGATGTACCTACATGGTCATACTGCTGGGTGTGTATGTATGTGTGTGTGTGAGACAGGGAGAGACAGACAATAAACAAAAGTGATAGAGCTGGATATACTCTGAGAAAAAGAGGCTTGAACTTCACGTTAACTAGTTCAGACAAAATAATTTTGTCAGATGAATAGCTTCTATTTTATGCAAACTCTATATTAATTAGGGTATAAGCTAACTTCTGATAAAATACTTGTCTATATTTGTTTCTGTAGTCAAAGGGTATTCTCCCAGCAGTCTTGTTGATATGGCATCATTGGTAAAACTAGAATGTCAGAGCCAAAGAAATGAGGGTTTCTGCCTCTTACTTCAGCCCAACTCCTCTCCTCCCTGGATGTTCTCAAGGCACATCCTTGTGGAACATGCAGAAAGTAAGTTGACAGAGCTACTTGTTTGAATGTGGCTTTGGGCTTGAGATCTCAGTTTGTAGAACTCTGGGAAAGCTAATAGGACGGTATCAGCCTAATGTCTCACTTTCCCCCAGATGGTTATGCCCAATCTTTCATATCTACCAGCAGTAGGGGACTAGAAGTACAGAGAGAGGGAGGGGAGAGAGAGACTGCAAGGCAAAATGCAAGTGTTTTACAATCCAATGCCTAAACTAACCTAGGCTGCACACGGACTTGGGCTCTGCTGTGGATAGGAAAGAAGAGAGCAGAGAAGTGCGGAAAACAACCACTGGGCCAGCTTTCCACTTTAGCTGCGTGGCCGAGAGCAGGGAAGGAGAGCTGCTGCCCGGCTCATCCCACACCCAAGAGTGCGTTCACTGCTTGGAGCCCCTGCTCAGCAAGGAATGTGGCCCCATCAGTATCGTGGAGTCTGATCCTCAGACCAGTCTGAGTAGTTACCCCCATTTCCAGCAGTGTTTGCAACGGGAAGAGAAGTGATGTATGTGTGGGATGGGGAGTGGGGTGGGGTAGAAGAAGAAGCCTTAGAGTTTGAGGCTTCTGGGGGACCTTAGAAATCATCTTGTCCAACCCACACATTTTGGAGATGAGGAAATATATTGAAATGAAGTGAAGTCTACCAGCAGATCTGGGATTTGAGCTAACCTCTTTGGTGTGGAAACCCTTCTAGTTGCCCTAAACCAGTTGCATCTGTGAAAGCTGCTGAGGTGACTCTGCAAATCTCAGGATACAAAAGAGCGCTGGTGCAGAATCATATGTTGCATGAGTCCACCTCACAATCTGGACTGCATTTTAATGACTCATCAAAAAGACAAATGTCCCCCCAATGGACAGAGAGCCCCATAGTTTAATAATTGACATTGCTTTTACAATGTGAATTTGTATGTTTATAAGGATTTTTTTGAGCATGTCATATAGTTCTGACACTGTAGAGAATTGTTATTAAAGTTGAGCTATCAATGGCTGCTTTTCTTTTAAGTTTGGGCTTTGAGACCAGGCCCACTGAAACATGTAAGAAATCAACTGTTGTATGAAAGGTGGTGATTTTAAAAGCTCGTGACTGCTTTTTTCACAAACCGCTGTCCTCATTTAGCATACCCATGGAGATGGGTAAGGTAGAATCTTCCCAACTTAATGAGTGTTCTTCAGAATAATTTCATAAAAATAGACCTAGTGCAGCCCAATTATTTCCACTCTTGTCTGAAAAGCAAGCGAAAGGTCTGAAGCGGGCCTTCAGGAACTATCCCTGGAGGGTGGAATCAGCATTGCCATGATTCTCTTTGTGTTTCTGATTATGAAACCTATTTATGAAAATACAGGCAGATCCCAGAAATACCGAAGGTTTGGTTTCAGTCTACCACAATAAAGAAAACATTGCAATAAAGCAAGTCACATGAAGTTTTTGGTTTCCCAGTGCATATAAAATTATGTTCACACTATAGTGTAGTTTGGATGCATGCTAAGTCCCTTCAGTTGTGTCCGACTCTTTGCGATCCCATGATCTGTAGTCCACAAGGCTTCTCTGTCCATGGAATTCTCCAGGCAAGAATACTGGAATAGGTTGCCATTTCCTCCTCTAGGGGATCTTCTCGACCCACGGATTGAACCTGCGTCTCTTAAGACTCCTTCATTATCAGAAGTGTTCTTTATCACTACCGCCACCTGGGAAGCCGTACTATAGTCTGCGGCTGCTGCTGTTGCTGCTGCTAAGTCGCTTCAGTCGTGTCCGACTCTGTGTGACCCCATAGATGGCAGCCCACCAGGCTCCCCCGTCCCTGGGATTCTCCAGGCAAGAACACTGGAGTGGGTTGCCATTTCCTTCTCCAGTGCATGGAAGTGAAAAGTGAAAATGAAACCGCTCAGTCGTGTCCTACTCTTAGCGACCTCATGGACTGCAGCCTACCAGGCTCCTCCATCCATGGGATTTTCCAGGCGAGAGTATTGGAGTGGAGTGCCATTGCCTTCTCCTACTGTAGTCTAATACCTGTGAAATAACATTGTGTCTTTAAAAAAAATTATCTACCTTAGTTAAAAATCCTTTATTGCTAAAAAATGCTACCTATTATCAGATTCTTCAGTGAGTCATCTTTTTGCTAGTGGATGTTTTGAAATATTGTGAGAAATTACCAAAATGTGAGCAGATGATGTTGGAAAAATGGAGCTGATGGACTTGCTCAATGCAGGACTGCTACAAACCTTCATTGTGTAAAAAAATGCAATATCTGTGAGGTACAGTAATGTGAAATGCAATAAAATAAGGTATGCCTGTAAACAGAAATGGTTTTGGAGGAAAAGTCAAGAGTTGGGAGTAATTGGTGAGTGAGGAAAACTTACTATGTGTAAGCAGTTGATGTAAACCTGGACCATGATACAAACACACACAAAAATCATTATAAGTGGAGAGACTCCAGAAGTTTAGGGTTCTGTTGGAACCAGTTGATCTCTAGAGAGATTAGGATCTAGCTTTTTCCTCATTTGGCAGACTATTTGGGATGCATCTTCATTTTGAGTTATAAATAGATCATGAAGTTATCCCCCTGTATGATAATCTCTGTTGCTGTATATTAGTCCGCAAATGAGATCCTACACCCCTACTTACTCAAGTTATAAGAGTAAAGATTTTATCATCTGCTGAATTCAATAGTAGGAAACACGAAATGGTAGCATGAGAAATCTTAAACTTTAAATCTAGATTTCAGGGTTTAAGTTCTGAACTCACCACTTCTTCGTTAAGGAACCTTGGACAAGTTAGCTTTACCCTGCAGTTTTCCAAGTTGGAAAATAGGATTTGTTTTTACCAACGTCAAAGAATGGGTGTGATGATTAAATGAGAGAATATGGGCATAAACATGCTTAGCAGAGAGCTTGACACAGGGGGAACTCAGTGAGTGATGGTAGTTAAATATCCTAGCTTCTGGTACATTATATGAGTTTTAAAACTTGAATTCAAGAGTCTGCTTCTTTTAGGATTGCTAGTGATAGTAATCATCATTGTATGCTTATTAAATGGTTTGATAGGAAAGACATGTTTTTTTTTTAACTTTTATTTATATATTTTTTAAATTTTATTTTTACTTTATTTTACTTTACAATAAGACATGTTTTTTTATATTTTATGGCCCATATCATCAAATAAGTGCAAATATTTTCCGTGTATAAGTCATATTCTCAGTACAGGAAACAAAATTCCTGATGGGGACCAGGGTAATCTAAGAGACTGCTCCATATATTATCAGAACAACATGTTAGATTGAAATCTTCAGAATATGAGATAGTCAAAGGTTCTTTCTTTAAAGTTATTTGGGAAGGAGGTCTGAGAGTAATATCAAAGAGGACCCCAGCCTAGAAGCAAGCTAGGTATTTCTGGAAACTACATAAATCTTTTTATTTAGTGAAATATAGTCTCATTATGAGCATAACACCACTGACCTCCCAAAACCTTGGTGATGAGCCCCACTCTGGCCGAGGTTCCCTTGGTGCATTGCTGGAAGATGTCACAATTCTTCTGAGAGATTCAATGACATGTGGGGGACATATGCAAACTTTGAAAGACAAATTGGCAGTTACCTAATCCTTGAGCTCTTGGTGATAAAAGTGAGGATTCTAAAAAGGTATTTGTTTGGTCAAAATGTTTTCTAATTCTTACAACAACTCTGGTATGAATTGTTGTCGATGATATTCAATTGCTCATCTCTTTGCAACCCCATGGACTGCAGCACACCAGGCTTCCCTGTCTTTCACCATCTCCTGGAGTTTGCTCAAATTCGTGTCTTTTGGTTGGTGATACCATCCAACCATCTCATCCTCTCTCATCCCTTTCTCCTCCTGTCTTCAATCTTTCCCAGCATCAGGGTCTTTTCTAATGAGTCAGTTCTTCGCATGAGGTGGCCAAAGTATTGGAGCTTCAGCATCAGTCCCTCCAATGAATATTCAGGATTGATTTCCTTTAGTATTGACTGGTTTGATCTCTTTGCAGTCCAAAGGACTCTCAAGAGTCTTTTCCAGCAACACAGTTCAAAGGCATCAATTCTTCGGCACTCAACCTTTTTTCTTGTCCAGCTCTCATGTCCATACATGACTACTGGAAAAACCATAACTTTTACTATATGTACCTTTGTAGGGAAAGTAATGTCTCTGTTTTTTTTAATACACTGCCTAGTTTTGTCATTGTTTTTCTTTCAAGGGGCAAGTGTCTTATAATTTCATGGCTGTAGTCACTGTCCATGGTGATTCTGGAGCCCAAGAAAATAAAGTCTGTCTCTGTTTCCATTGTTTCCCCATCTCTTTGCCATGAAGTGATGGGACTAGATGCCATGATCTTAGTTTTTTGAATGTTGAGTTTTAAGCCTACTTTTTCACTCTCTTCTTTCACCTTCATTAAGAGGCTCTTTAATTCCTCTTCTCTTTCTGCCATAAGGGTGGTGTCACCTGCATATCTGAGGTGGTTGATATTTCTCCCGGCAATCTTGATTCCAGCTTGTGCTTCATCCAGCTGGCATTTCATATGATGTGCTCTGCATATGAGTTAAATAAGCAGAGTGATAATACACAGCCTCGAAGTACTTCCCCAATTTTGAACCTCAATTTGTTGTTCCATGTCTGGTTCTAACTTGCTTCTTGACCTTTGAGAAACTCAAAAGGCAGGTAAAATAGTCTGGTATTCCCATCTCTTTAAGTATTTTCTACAGTTTTTGGTGATCTACACAGTCAAAGGCTGTGCATAGTCAGTGAAGCAGAAGTAGATGTTTTTCTGGAAATCTCTAGCTTTTTCTATGATCCAACGGATGTTGTCAACTTGATCTCTGATTCCTCTGCCTTTTCTAAATCTAGTTTGTACATCTGGAAGTTTTTGGTTCATGTACTATTGAAGCCTAGCTTGAAGGATTTTGAGCATTACTTTGCTAGCATGTGAAATGAGTGCAATTGTGCAGTATTTTGCACATTCTTTGGCATTCCCCTTATTTGGGATTGGAATGAAAGCTGACCTTTTCCAGTTCTGTGGGCACTGTTGAGTTTTCCAAATTGCTGGCATATTGAGTGCAACATTTTCACAGCATCATCTTTTATGATTTGAAATAGCTCAGCTGGAATTCATCACCTTCACCTTCACACTTACGCTAGCTTTGTTTGTAGTGATGCTTCCTAAGGCCCACTTGACTTCACACTCCAGGGTGTCTGGGTCTGGGTGAGTGATCACACCATTATGGTTATCTGGGCCATTAAGGTCTCTTTTGTATAGTTCTACTGGTATGAATTATTATCCTGATTTTTAAACATGAGAGAACAAGTTACGAGAGTTTCAAAATTTAGCTCAAACAGTGGTGTTTAGAAGATGTGTATAAGAGACAGATTCAAGACATTCATTAATTAAATAATTGATCTTAAAAATCAGCTAGTTACAATAAACAAAATTATACCAAAAAATTTAAGAAAAGAGGAAATTTATTATAATGATAAAAAGATACACCGAATATTCTTGGAAGTTATTCAAGACAACCTCCTAGAACTGGGATAGCCATCAGAAACTAGGGGGTGGGGTGGGGCAGAGGCCTTTACTTTTAACCTCTTGTCAAATGCTGATCTATAGTCAACAAGCCTTGTGGCTACTGAAATAGTCTTAGAGGTGTATGTTGGAGCAAAGATTTTCCTTGCCTGCTATGTTTCAAGTTGCATATCCTGCTGCAGTTCTAGAATAAATTGAAATAGGAGTCTTACCTGGTTCTCTCAAAGCAGGAATGGAACCAGACTCACAGGACTCTCTTGTCCCAACTCATTCATTCGTCACTGTCCAGTCAGTATATTCAGTGCCTACTATCTGCTAGGCATCTGCAACACTTTTGTGAGAAAGATAAATAGACACCAGCTCTCATTATATTCTGATTTATATTTTAGACTCTGAAAGCTTCAGAGTGTGCGGATTTCCAAGGAGGAATGGAATTTGCCTGCTTGAAACTTCGCAGTGGAGATGGTACTGCAATGATTTGATTGTTTTTGTAGATTACAGTGATATTTCTTCTCCATTCCTCCAGTCTAAGTAAATGTCAGAAATACTGAAAAGGTTGAAACTGACATGTTTCTATCAACAAATCCATATTGGTTGGATGTAGTGGGATAAAACAGGCTTAGAAATCACCCACCTTTCAGGTACACTGCTTTGCTTGTATCATTTGTGACTTGTATTGATGCTTTTGGTATTCATTGAATTCTTAAATTATCAGAACTATAAGTGCAAATGCAGGCCCCAACTCTTATTTATTTCTACCCTGGAAAGTCAGATAAATGTATCCAAAAGTTCTCTGCTAGACAAACATTATGCTAATTTTTATAAGGAGTCTTTTTTCAGTAACAGTAACAATGGTCCTCTCCCAAAACAAAACCAAACAAGAGCCCCCAGAACTGAGCTTTCTGAAATCTACCCTTCCCACAGCTCCCCCATAAAGCAAGTAGCTGACTGTTTCTTTCTTCGTCTCTGAGGCCTGGAAGAGGAGGGCATTCAGCACAAAACTTCCACTCTGAGAGGAGGCTGAGATATAGTGTCTGTGCTAAGTTGCTTCAGTTGTGTCCAACTCTGTGCCCCTATGGACCATAGCCTGCCAGGCTCCTCTGTCCATGGGATTCTCCAGGCAAGAATACTGGAGTGGGTTGCCATGCCCTCCTCAAGGGGATCTTCCCAACCCAGGGATTGAACCTGCATCTTTTACGTCTCCTGCATCTTTACCAGTAGTGCTCCTTGGGAAGCCAGAGCTGGAGCGCCTGGGTTCAGATGTTTGGCTCCCCGGCTAAGAAGCTATGTGACCTTGACAAGTTACTTATCCTCTCCCTTCTTCAATGATCTTCTCTGTAAAATGTGAATGATAAGAAGAGTGCTTATCTCATTCCCGGTGAAGACTAAATGCATTAAAACATGTAAGGCATTTAGAAAGGTGCCTGGCATACAGTGAGTATCCAAAGCTAACTATGATTGATCATGAGGTTTATTGTGTTGTGAAACTTCTTAATGTGTCCTGCTAAACAAATACCTGTGGGTCTAACAAGTCATATACTTAGACTAGTCTGAGACTTCTCTGA
The DNA here is from genome assembly GCA_006410635.1 of Cephalophus harveyi. Taxonomy (NCBI): domain Eukaryota; kingdom Metazoa; phylum Chordata; class Mammalia; order Artiodactyla; family Bovidae; genus Cephalophus; species Cephalophus harveyi. The sequence continues at coordinate 171,826 of SJYT01068161.1, forward strand.
TCCTTTCACTTCCATAAACCACAGGACATCATCTGTGAGATGCTTCCATCTCTAGGGTCAAGGGGCAGATGGGCATGGGGGAAGGGAGAGAAAGGGTGCGTTGCTTTGTTTCCAATTCTAAATGGGCCATTGTTTTAAAAACTTGGGTATCTAGAATGCTTCACTGAATTAGCCTCAGTATTTGGGGAGGAAAGTCGGAACTAAAATACAAGCTAAAGTGCTATAAATTTTCTTTGTTGTACATATTGGGATCTGAGGCCATTTGTTAGCTAGAATTTTAGCTAGGATTTTAAATGTGATCTGTATAACTGGTTTAGGTAAAAGACTCACTTAAAATTCATAAGACCTTTGCACCTTGTGAAGGAAGCAGTATGTAACTGTATTTAAAGCTACTGCTCGTTCTAAATTGTGCTTTTAAATGTTCCAGAAGCAAGGTCCCAGTAAGGAACCATTTTTGCTGAGCACAGCTAAGCCAGAGAAGCCATGTGGTATCGCAGGCAACTCCTGGGCACTGGGAAGAGGACTGTTTGAATGAACCAGCAACTTGATTCCTCAATAAGTTTTTGGGTTGAGACAGGGTAATGGCTAGAATAACTGACTGGGGGAAAACTCTTGGGGATTTCAAAAGTCTCAATTTTTCTGTTTCTTATGAAGAAATAATATAGAACAACCACAGGTAGCACAACCCGCAGGCAAAGAGAGTTTTCTTGACCCATAGCGTGAATGTTTAGTGAGAACAAGCTTCAGCTGAGGGCTTCCCTGGAGGCTCAGATGGTAAAGCGTCAGCCTGCAATGCAAGAGACCCAGGTTTGCTCCCTGGGTCAGCAAGATCCCCTGGAGAAGGGAATGGCAACCCTCTCCAGTATTCTTGCCTGGAGAATCCCATGGACAGAAGAATCTGAGAGGCTATAGTCCATGGGGTCTCAAAAATACTGCTGAACGACTTTCACTCACAGCCTCAGTTGAACTTTGTCAGCAGGCAGATGCAATCTGTTATAACACACCAACTGCAAATGAGAGGGAAGCCCTGGCCTCAGGTATGGAACTTTTTTCTTTTTTTTTTTTTTTGAGAAAATTTTCCTAAGCCAAGGTTTAATTAAGTGCTGATAGAAAGAAAATTTAGTGGCAAGGGGTGCTATTTTTCGACTATCCTTGTTTCAATATCGTTTCAAAACACGGTCAGTCGTTCTTATCTGCAGAATGTCCTTATCCACTGGTCCTGCAGATAAGGAGGGAGAATGGACTGTGCTTGGCCATCTTATATCAGAAACTTGAGCATCTGTGGATCTGGGTATCCATGAGGGCCCTGGAACTAATCCTTGATGGGTACCGAGGGATGACTGTACCTACATGTCATGTGACCTTAGATAAGCTGCTTTGCCGCTCAGTGTCCTCATATGTAAAGTGACATTAATCGTAGCTTCTGTGGCATGGAGTGGGGGTCTTGTGAGTATTAAATAAATTGATACGTGACAAATACTTAGAATAGTGCCTACTCACCCATAGTCTTTGCTTTTATTGCTATTATAATATATATTATACATTATGTTTAATAAGTATTGTTTAGATGATCAAATACATTATTTTTCTAATAGTTCCACTGAAGAGAAAAATCATTAAGTAGCGTGGAAGCATACATGATTTAATTTTCCCCCATTACCCATGCCGAATGGGGACCTACTTGGTTTGGTCCACATTCCCACAGCAGACTAGGTTTTTGAGAGGAACAGACCAATTTACATAGGACTGTTCTTTTATTTTTAAACTTATTAAGCAATGGTAAACATCTCTGACACAGAAAGAAAACTGTAATCAAATGATTGTTTTATTTATCAGCATCATGTAGTGCCACAAGTATTTGGCATGGCATTAGAAAACCATTCTAGACTGTTATTTATGTCTACTACTTGGGATTTTAAACAAGGATCTAAATGTTAGAAATTCAGTAACACCATTGGGGATACATGGAAAGTGTACCTCTCCTGTATCTGTAAGAATTCTCTACTTATTGTTCCTGGAGAGACACAAAGGTTGCACTGTTCCTGTCACTTCTGTCTGAAAAAGAATGGTTTAAAGATGAAAATGGTAAAATAGCTGAGAAAATAGCCAAGTTGTATTCTGATAAGCAAACTGCTGAGCCATTTTTTATTTAATGGAAGCAGAAGGAAGTAGGCTCTTTTCTGCTTATTTCAAGGCTTCCTTAAAGTGATCAAGCATCCTTGTTTTCACCTTCTTGGCCCAGCTGCTTGGAGATTTGGGCCCCTACTGAGAGCAGCATATCATAGGGAGAGGGAGTTCTGTTTTCCTTAGGAGGATGATGAAAGGAAAATAAGACGGTGACTCAGCTGGCCAGCAGGCGGCCCTTGCACGGGGAACACTTGGTACTGCCCACTTTATCCTCCACCCGGTGCTCTGGCTGAAGCTGAATAAGTCCGATGGCTGCATACAACGCGACAGACTTGATAGAGGGGTTCTAGGCTCACCCCATCTCCCTCATTTTCTCAAATTCTTGACGTCGACTCTCCTCTGTGATTAACTCCAAAATATCAGAAACTGCATGAAGAACCTGGCTACTCTAAGAAGGAACTGGAAGCATGGAATTCCTGCCCAAGGCCCCTAACGATGCAGTAGAATAGTTGACAAAGCAGTCTTTGACTTAAGAGAGAAGAGGTGTTACCTCATAGTGATCCATTAAAACAACGGAGTTGAATGTTCCTGCCGCCACTGCAGAGTTAAAGCAATCAGGGTTAAACAGGATGGAGGGAAATGCAGGGAAATAGCCAACAGTGAAGAGTAGTTATCCATAGTTGGTCAGTGTGATTGCCCTTACACATTCTGGAAGCCTTGCCACTGAGCCATGGGGGAGGTTACCTCCATTCAGCCATCCTCAGCTGAACGCAGAAAAGGAATTGAGTGATGATTTTCTCAGATTTCCTGAGGATAATAGAGAACACTCTAGGTGCATAAGAAAGACATTAATTTATGACATACAGTGGATACTATAGGTCAACAGAGCTTAATTCTCTCAGTTTAAGAAAGGGTCCCCACTATTCTTGGCATGGCATGTTTCAAAGATGGGGCTAGTGAAACAGACAGCCCATGGTTGGGGATGTCTCTCTGGTCAGGGTGTAGGATAGTTTTATTCATACCCTTGACTCAGGTCAGGCTTTAGAGTATATTTAATTGTAAAATGCCATTCATTCATTCACTCAACAAACAACTGAATCTCTTGCCCTTTTCTAGGCCCTGTGCCAGAAGAGGGGGATACCATGGTAAACAAGAAACAGATGAACAAAAGTAAATGATAATCTGTGCTAGGTTTTGGAGAAACTCTAAGGGACCAGGAGAGAGAAAAACAATGGATTTGGGAATGTGGATGGTTAAGTCAGGAGGCAGGCATACTTCAAAGAGGGATATTCCTGAACACACAAACATTGTCTCAGCTTGGCGGATTCACCTATCTGGCAGGTGGTGGTAGCCATTTAGGCAATGTTTATGCCTTTATGCAGAGAAAAAAATGTTAGTTCTCTGCTTCACTGTTCTTTTATAGACACAAGCAATTCCCTGCTATGATGCTGGGAATCCCTGTATTGCCAGCACATAAGGGAGGGCTTAGGACATAGCAGGTATGTGACAGTGTTTGGTAACAAAAATGGAAGGGGCTTTTAGAACAGTAGGATGCTGAATCTGTGGTGTCATAGAATAAATAAGTTCCACATTTTCTCTACTTATTGTTGAATTTTTGGCAATAGTAAAGTACTTTGACTATTTTTCTTGATCTTTCTGAAATCAAAGCAACCCCAGAGAATGTAAATTCCTGAAAAAACATTGGATTTCTCTTTCATGTGGAAGGGGAAAAGACCCCTCAAGTTTCTGGTGTAGTAGCTATTATGTTTGTGTTGATTTTGCCTGTGTTGCTTCAGTTCATGTCTGGTACTTCTGTCATGATATGGCATTCGCTATCTGACCTTAGAATGCTTTCAAAAACATCCTACAGATTTATTCCTGTATGTATAATGAAGAACCCTGCAATATTTTAGAGGTTTTCTTTATTAAAGCACACTAAAGCTAACTTGTGACATAATTTTCTCATGTACTCCTGAAAGGACTATGAAACAATTGTTTTGACATTTCTTGAATTTATTTTAAAACAAGAAAAATTATATATTTATTAATCTGGTAAAATGACGTGTAAATAATTAAATTCTAGAATGTCCACATTTTGAGACATCAGTAGGACTTGGTGATCATGAAATTTTATGTGTCAGCTTGGTTGGAGTATGGTGTCCAGTTGTCTGGTCAAACACTATTTTGGATACTATTGTGACATTCCAGTTGACTTTCAGTAAAAGATATTAACCTTTGTAATGTGATTTTTGATTCATCCAATGAGTTGAAGACCTTAAAAAGCAGAAGCTGATGTTTCAGGAAAAGAAGGAATTCTGCCTTAAGACTGGAACATAGAAATCTTGCTGGAATTTCCAGCCTACTTGCCTGCTGTATAGATTTGGAACTTAAGACTATAACATCACCTTTTGCCTGAATTTCTAGCTTGTTGGTTTGCCCTATGGACTATTTTTTTCTTTAACTGAAGTGTGGTGGACTAGTGGTATTATATTAGGGATTTTGTTTATTTATTTTATTTTTTAAAGACTTTTTAAATGTAGACCATTTTTAAAGTCTTTATTGAATTTATTACTGTATTACTTCTGTTTTATGTTGTGGGATTTTTGTCTGTGAGGCCTGTGAGATCTTAACTCCCTGACCAGAAATGGAGCCCATGCCCCATGCATTGGAAGGTGAAGTCTTCACCATTGGTCACCAGGGAAGTCCCTATATTAGAGATTTTTTGACTTATCAGCTCACATAATTGAATAAGCCAATTCCTCAAAATGCATCTTTTCATATATATAAAATAGGGTATAGCATCAATTCAGTTCAGTTGCTCAGTCATGTCTGATTCTTTGCGCCCCCATAGACTGCAGCACGCCAGGCTTCCCTGTCCATCACCAACTCCTGGAGCTTAGTCAAGCTCATGTCCACCAACTCAGTGATGCCTTCGAGCCATCTTATCCTCTGTCGTCCTCTTCTCCTCCTGCCTTCGGTCTTTCCCAACATCAGGGTCCTTTCCAATGAGTCAGTTCTTCGCATTAGGTAAGCAGAGTATTGGAGTTTCAGCTTCAGCATCAGCCCTTCCAAAGAACACCTGGGACTGATCTCCTTTAGGATGGACTGGTTGGATCTCCTTGCAGTCAGTCCAAGGGCATCTCAAGAGTCTTCTCCAGCACCACAGTTCAAAAGCATCAATTCTTCGGCTCTTGGCTTTCTTTATAGTCCAACTCTCACAACCATACATGACTACTGGAAAAACAATAGCTTTGACTAGGTGGACCTTTGTTGGCAAAGTAATGTCTCTGCTTTTTAATATGCTGTCTAGGTTGGTCGTAGCTTTTCTTCCAAGCAGCAAACATCTTTTAATTTTATGGCTGCAGTCACCATCTGCAGTGATTTTGGAGCCCCCAGAATCAAGTCTGTCACTGTTTCCCAATCTATTTGCCACGAAGTGATGAGACCAGATGCCATGATCTTAGTTTTTTGAATGTTAAGTTTTAAGCCAACTTTTGAACTCTCCTCTTTTACTTTCATCAAGAGGCTATTTAGTTCTTCACTTTCTGCCATAGGGTGGTTTCCTCTGTCTATCTGAGGTTATTCATATTTTTCCCAGCATCTTGATTCCAGCTTTTGCTTTATCCAGCCTGGCATTTCACATGATGTACTCTGAGTATAAGTTAAATAAGCAGAGTGACAATATACAGCCTGATGTACTCCTTTCCCAATTTGGAACCATATAAATGATATATAGGTGTATACCACATATAGGATACATGTTTTTGTGCATATGTATCTCCTATGGTAGGGACCTAACAGAAGCAGAAGCTATTAAGAAGAGGTGGCAAGAATACACAGAACTGTACAAAAAAGATCTTCATGACCCAGATAATCACGATGGTGAGATAAATCACCTAGAGCCAGACATCCTGGAATGTGGAGTCAAGTGGGCCTTAGGAAGCATCACTATGAACAAAGCTAGTGGAGGTGATGGAATTCCAGTTGAGCTATTTCAAATCTTGAAAGATGAGGCTGTGAAAGTGCTGCACTCAATATGCCAGCAAATTTGGAAAACTCAGCAGTGGCCACTGGACTGGAAAAGGTCAGTTTTCATTCCAATCCCAAAGAGAGGCAATGCCAAAGAAAGCTCAGACTACCGCACAATTGCACTCATCTCACACACTAGTAAAGTAATGCTCAAAATTTTCCAAGCCAGGCTTCAGCAATACATGAACTGTGAACTTCCAGATGTTCAAGCTGATTTTAGAAAAGGCAGAAGAACCAGAGATCAAATTGCCAACATCCGCTGGATCATGGAAAAAGGAAGAAAGTTCTAGAAAAACATCTATTTCTGCTTTATTGACTATGCCAAAGCCTTTGACTGTGTGGATCACAATAAATTGGAAAATTCTTCAAGAGATGGGAATCCCAGACCACCTGATCTGCCTCTTGAGAAATCTGTATGCAGGTCAGGAAGCAACAGTTAGAACTGGACATGGAACAACAGACTGGTTCCAAATAGGAAAAGGAGTCCGTCAAGGCTGTATATTGTCACCCTGCTTATTTAACTTCTATGCAGAGTACATCATGAGAAACGCTGGGCTGAAGGAAGCACAAGCTGGAATCAAGATTGCAGGAGAAATATCAATAACCTCAGATATGCAGATGACACCACCCTTATGGCAGAAAGTGAAGAACTAAAGAGCCACTTGATGAAAGTGAAAGAGGAGAGTGAACAAGGTGGCTTAACGCTCAACATTCGGAAAACTAAGATCATGGCATCTGAACTCCATGTGTTTCTTCACTTCCTAGTTTTGCATTCCAGTCCCCTATAATGAAAAGGACATCTTTTTTGGGTGTTAGCTCTAAAAGGTCTTGTAGGTCTTCGTAGAACCATTCAACTTCAGCTTCTTCAGCATTACTCATTGGGGCATAGACTTGGATTACTGTGATATTGAATAGCTTGCCTTGGAAACGAACAGAGATCATTCTGTCATTTTTGAGATTTTATCCAAGTACCGCATTTCGGACTCTTCCATTGACCATGATGGCGACTCCATTTCTTCTGAGGGATTCCTGTACAGTAGTAGATATAATGGTCATCTGAGTTAAGTTCACCCATTCCAGTCCGTTTTAGTTCACTGATGCCTTGTCTGTCGACGTTCACTCTTGCCATCTTGTTTGACCACTTCCAATTTGCCTTGATTCATGGACCTGACATTCCAGGTTCCTATGCAATATTGCTCTTTACAGCATCGGACCTTGCTTCTATCACCAGTCACATCCACAGCTGGGTATTGTTTTTGCTTTGGCTCCATCCCTTCATTCTTTCAAGGCTATGGTTTTTCCAATGGTCATGTATGGATGTGAGAGTTGGACTATAAAGAAAGCTGAGCGCCGAAGAATTGATGCTTTTGAACTGTGGTGTTGGAGAAGACTCTTGAGAGTCCCTTGGACTGCAAGGAGATCCAACCAGTCCATCCTAAAGATTAGTTCTGGGTGTTCATTGGAAGGACTGATGTTGAAGCTGAAACTCCAATACTTTGGCCACCTGATGCCAAGAGCTGACTCCTTGGGAAAGACCCTGATGCTGGGAAAGATTGAGGGCAGGAGAAGAAGGGGATGACAGAGGATGAGATGGTTGGATGGCATCACTGACTAAATGGACATGGGTTTGGGTGGACTCTGGGACTTGGTGATGGACAGGGAGGCCTGGCGTGCTGCAGTTCATGGAGTCGCAAAGAGTCGGACACGACTGAGCAACTGAACTGAACTGAACTGAACCAAGGAATGAAATTGCTGGGTCATGCAATGGCACCCCACTCCAGTACTCTTGCCTGGAAAATCCCATGGGTGGAGGAGCCTGGTGGGCTGCAGTCCATGGGGTCACTAAGAGTCGGACACAACTGAGTGACTTCACTTTCACTTTTCAGTTTAATGCATTGGAGAAGGAAATGGCAACCCACTCCAGTGTTCTTGCCTGGAGAATCCCAGGGATGGAGGAGCCTGATGGGCTGCTGTCTATGGGGTCACACAGAGTTGGACACGACTGAAGCGACTTAGCAGCATGGTGGTTCTATTTTTTTTTTTTTTTGAGAAACCTCCATACTGTTTTCCATAGTGGCTGTACCAATCAATATTCCCACCAATAGTGTAAGAGGATTCCCCTTTCTCCACATCCTCACCAACATTTGTTATTTGTGTTCTTTGTGATGATGGCCATTCTGACAGGTGTGAGGTGATATCTCATTGTGGGTTTGATTTGCGTTTCCCTACTGATTAGTGATATTGAGTATCTTTTCATGAGTCTGTTGACCATCTGCATAACCTCTTTGGAAAAATGCCTATTCAGTTCTTCTGCCCATTTTTTCATTGAGTTTTTTTATTTTTTTATTGAGTTGTATGAGCTGCTTGTATATGCTGGCCATTAATCCCTTATCAGTCATTATCATTTGCCAATATTTTCTCCCATTCAGTAGGTTGTCTTTTTGTTTTGTTGATTTTTTTTTTTTTTTGCTATGCCATGTGTGCATGCCAAGTCTCTTCAGTGGTGTCTGACTCTTTGCAACCCTATGGACTATATATAGCCCACAGGTGCCTCTATGCATAGGATTCTCCAGGCAAGAATACTGAAGTGGGTTGCCATACCCTCCTCGAGGGGATCTTCCTGACCCAGGGATTGAACCCGAGTCTCTTGTCTCCTGTATTGGCAGGTGGGTTCTTTACCACTAGCACCACCTGGGAAGCCCCTTCTTTTGCTATGCAAAAGCTTTTAAGTTTAATTAGGTCCCATTTACTAATTTTTGCTTTCATTTTCTTTGCTTTAGGAGATGGATCCAAAAATTATTGCTGTGATTTATGTCAATGAGTGTTCTGCCTATGTTTTCCTCAATAAATTTTATAATATCCAATCTTACATTTAGGTCTATATCTGGTCTACATCTAATCTATTTTGGGTTTATTTTTTTATCCGGTGTTAAAGAATGTTCTAATTTCACTCCTTTAGATGTAGCTGTCCAGTTTTTCCAGCACCACTTGTTGAAGAGTCTGTCTTTTCTCCATTAGATATGCTTGCCTCTCTTTTTGTAGATTGACCATAAGTGTGTGGGTTTATTTCAGGGCTCTCTCCCCTGTTCCATTGTGATTCTGTTTTTCTGTCAGTACTGTACTGTTTTGATTACAGCAGTTTTGTAGTATAGTCTGAAGTCAGGAAGCATGATTCCTCTAGTTCTGTTCTTCTGTCTCAAGATTGTTTTGGCTATTTGGAGTCTCTTGTGTGTTTCCCTACAAATTTTAAGATTATTTTGTTCTAGTTCTGAAAAAAAAAATGCCATTGGTATTTTGATAGGGATTGCATTGACTCTGTTAATTGCCTTGGAGAGTATGGTCGTTTTGATAATATTGATTCTTCCAATCCAACAACATGGTATGTCTTTCCATCTGTTTGTGTCATCTTCAATTTCTTTGATCAGTGTCTGAAAACTATTTTGGAGTACAGGTCTTTTGCCCCCTGAAGGAGGTTTGCTGCTGCTAAGTCGCTTCAGTCGTGTCCGACTCTGTGCAACCCCAGAGACGGCAGCCCACCAGGCTTCCCCATCCCTGGGATTCTCCAGGCAAGAACACTGGAGTGGGTTGCCATTTCCTTCTCTAACGCATGAAAGTGAGACATGAAAGTGAAGTCACTCAGTCATGTCTGACTCTTTGTGACCCCATGGACTGCAGCCCACCAGGCTCCTCCACCCACGGGATTTTCCAGGCAAGAGTACTGGAGTGGGGTGCCATTGCCTTCTCCTAGGTACTTTTATTCTTTTTTGAGGTGATGGTAAATGGGATTGTTTCCTTAATTGTCTTCCTGGTACTTCACGTTAGCCTTCCGCCTTTCTTCTTCTCCACTAAACTCATGGAAAATTCACATATTCTGTCCGTGCCAATAATAGTCACACAGACTGCTCTAATCTGCCCCTCCGGCTCTGCTGTCTCTATTCAGTTCTCAGTTCCTCCCCCTGGGAGAGTGTAGAGCAGATCACGGTGTCCCCAGAAAGGGCATGCCTATCTGCCCTTCTGCAGGCACCCGTCCTGTCTGTACAAGGATTTTGTTGGCTTACCAGTGCTTCTTCCCCATGAATGATGCAATCACTCATCCATCCATCCATCCATCCATTTTTCTCTCCATTAATCTATCCATGCATATAACCATCTATCCCTCCATCTGTCCATCTATCTATATTCATCCATCCATCCTTCTATCTGTTCATCCCTCCATCCATCATCTGTCTATCCATCCATCATCCATTCATCCTTCCATCATTCATCTATCCATCCATCATCCATACCTTCATCCACTTGACAATTATCCATTGATCCAGGCCCCATTCTTGGCCCTGGACTCCTGTCCACTTGCAACCTTCTGCTCTCTCAGGCTTCTGTTAACCTAGGTTGGGCGGTGGGGAAGGGAAGGAAGTAGGCGAGTTGACTGAGTGGGGCAGTAGCGCTGATTCAGCCAGTTGCTATTCCCCAGCATGTGTGCGTGTGGCCATCTGGTTATTTATATCTCTGTCCTCAGCCTTTGGTCTTGATCAGTGATTCCTATCAGACCACCATCTATTGAGTCTGTTCCCGGTGAGGCACCTGCACACGTGAGTTCATTTCATCTGTGTACTTGGACACAGGGCCCATGCATTCCCATTTCACAGATGAGAACACTGGAGTTGGAAGGAGTCAGGTCTCTGTTCCAAGGTTACCAGAATGATGGCAGCCTGGGGCACTTTGGTTCTCCGTGGTTGCTACCGCCTCTGGAGAAGGTTTCTTGTCCCCATTCCTCCTTGTCTTTACTCTTCACGGCAGACATTCTCTGCTCCTTACAGTAACATTCGTGAGTCTGCCCTCTACGAGTTCATCCAAGTCTTTTGGAGAATATTTTAATTTAATTTTGCTCCTATCATCCCCTCCCCCAAAGTAACTGCCTCCTTCTTTTTTTACTTCACTCTTCCATGAGCTTCCCTGGCGGCACAGACAGTAACATGTCTGCTTGCAATGCAGGAGACCCGGGCTGGGAAGATCCCCTGGAGAGGGAAGTGGCAACCCACTCCAGTATTCTTGCTTGGAGAATCCCATGGACAGAGGAGCCTGGAAGGCTACAGTCTACGGGGTCACAAAGAGTCGAACACAACTGAGTGACTCACGCTTTTCTGTGGAATGGGGCTTTTTTTTTTTTTTTAATTTTCTTGAAATGTTTGGTGAGCGAGTCCTGGTTTATGTAGCCACACTTCAGACCTCTAAGGCTTTCTCTCCGGCTTCTCCCAACCCTGCTGTCCAGAGGGCAGACTCCAGCCTTGTTAGCGCATCTTCTCCGTGGTTCCCGTCCCTGGATTGCTTGGTTCTTGATCACCCCCCAGGCTCAGGCATCTCCCCAGATGGGGACTCTGAGGCCGGGAAGAGGGTTAGATGCTGCCTTCTCACAGGGGCCGTGGTGCTGCAGGGGCCGTGGGGGCCGGGACACAGCTGGGCAGAGCTGTGCACTCGGAAGCCTGGCGCGGGGCTCAGAGCTTGACAAGAAGGCTCTTGGCTGGGCCTCTGACCACCCAGAATGGAGTGGGGACTGAGTCTGGGACAGGAGATGGGCCGAGTGGATGGGAGGAGAAGACTTAGGGGGCAGGTCTTCAGAGAGCCTCAGGCCATTTGCTGGCTCCCGAGTCTTTAACTCACAGTCATAATTAGCTATCATTTTGGTTTTCTTCTTATTTATTTATTTTTGAAATATTTATTTATTTGGCTGTGTGTGGTCTCAGTTACCACTCAGGATCTTCGCTGAGTCACGTGGATCTTTTGCACCAGCTCTCTAGTTGAGGTGTGTTGACTTAATTGCCCTGAGGCCTGTGGGAACTCAGTTCCCCAACCAGGGATTGAACTGCATCCCCTGCCTTGCCAGGTGGATTCTCAACCACTGGACCACCAGGAAAGCACCCCCCTTTTTAAAGCTGCTTCTGTCTGTGCACCTGATGCTGCCTGACACCCCTGTGAGGGTGCAGGCGAGGGACTGGAACAGGATCGCGAATGTCTGTGAAGATGGTCAGTATTTTTATCCTGGTCAGCCAGACTGTTCAGCCTGGGTGCTCAACTCTGCTTCTGTAGGGCAGGCCTCTGGAGGAAACTTATTTACATAAATGAACAGGCGTGGCTGGGTGCCATTAAAATCTACTTTTGGGTCTTGAAATTTGAAACTCGTAAATGACTTCCACGTGTCACAGAATACCCTTCTTTTGATTTTTTTTCCCCCAACCACTTACACATGTACAAATCACTCCTAGCTTTCCGGCATACAGAAAGGGGCTGCAGGCAAGAGGCTGCGGGACCTGGAGTGCAGGGCGGCTTCCCAGGTGGCCTGCCAGCGCAGGAGACAGAAGAGAGGCGGGTTCAGTCCCTGGGTCGGGAAGATCCCCTGGAGGAGGGGATGACAACCCACGCCAGTATCCTTGCCTGGAGAATCCCATGGACAGAGGAGCCTGGTGGGCTACAGTCCATGGGGTCACAAAGAGTCAGACACGGCTGAAGCTACTTAGCATGTACTTAGCACGCGCGTACGGAGCGCAGGGAGCTCTTCTCCCACAGGCCCCAGAGCCGCTCCAGGAGAGCACCCTCTCCTTTCTGAGAAGCTGGGTTTGGAAGGAGGCACTTCCCTTGTAAGCTGCACAGTCTTTTTCTCCCTCCATGGACTTGGCCCTCTCTGAGCTCTCCCCCTGGGAAGCCGGGGAGAAGTGAAGGGTGATGGATCTCCTGGAGAGCCGAGGTCAGGCAGAGAGTGGGGAGGTCCCCTCCTGGGGGGAGGAGCTGGGTACCCCTTTCAGGCAGGGCTACACCAGGATGTCAAGATGGAAGTCAGGGGGACAGTGATGGAACGGGGTGCAGTCGAGAGCCAGACCGGACAGTGGCAGACCAGGAGTGCATTTGGGCAGCGGTGACCACAGCAAGCTCACTGTGCAAGTGTTTCTAAGCACCCGCTCTGTCCAGGGGACTGTTCTAAGCCTGAGGATACAGCAGCAAATAAAACTGAAATCCCCTCCATGGCGTTTACGCGTCAATGAATAAGGAAGACAATCGAAAGAAATCTGACACGTCCAGGTGTGGGCAAAATGCGAAGGAGGAAAGGGAGGAGGGCGTGCTTTTGTGCAGGCCATGGGGAAGGCCTCTGGGGCCCGGTAACACGGGACCGAGACCTGAATGAGGGCCTCAAGGGAACCCGGCGTGCAGAGGAAGCCGGGCGTGCAGAAGCCTCGCCGGAAGAGAAAGTGCAGGCTGGCCTGGGTCGCTGGAGGGGGCCGGGTGAGGTCAGGAGGTCGTGGGGTCAGGTCGCCCAGGGCTCTGGGCTGTGGTTGAAGAGACCCGGGAGGGCCTGTGACGTGAAGGCGCTCGGTGTGGGGTGGGTTGTGGGGAGCAGGGGGCTCAGAGGCAGGGACTCTTGATGCTGCCGTGTCCGGCTGAGCCCAAGCGGGGGCGTCTGGCCGGCCCAGAGAGGAGCCGGGTGCTCCCCCGCGGTCCGCCTCGTCTTCCTGCCCCTCTCCCTCTCCTCCTCTCCCTCCTCAAGTGCGAGGGCACTGGGCTGGGGCCGGGCAGGCCCTTCCTTCCCTTCGGGCCGCTCCTCCTTCCGTCCTGTGTGGGAGCAGCCCTCAGGCCGCGGCCCCGGCTCCGGGGCCTCTGATAAACCTCGCCATCTGCAGCTCCGCCAGGACGCTGCCAGGCGTCAGGCTGCCAAGCGCCACGAGACTTGGAGACACGCCTCCGGCTGGGGGTGCGCTCCCTGCTGGCTCGGCAGCTCCCCGCTTTCCCCGCGGGGCCCATATGGGTTGCTTCGGGTTTTTTAAAAGAGCACATCGCCTCCCATCCTCCCGTTTTACCAGAAGAGGTGAATCAGGACTTGGCACCAGACAGAGTGCTGAGGGTTGTTTTTTTCTCTCTTCTTGGCCTCAGCCGCAAGTGCTCTAGTGGCTGGGGCTCCGTGCTTTCAGACAAAGGGGCGGAGCTGAGGGTGGCCATGCTCGAGCCCTTTCGCGGCAGCCCATGCTGTCCAGGCAGCTCTGGGCTTGGTCTTCTGGGTTTTGAATACTGAGCTCGGTTCAGCCAAGGCCCCCTCGTTGGTAGAAGTGGGAGACGTGTATATGGGTTAGCACAGGGCTTGGCGCATGACAAAATCCAATGACTATTTATTCAATGATCCTGTTACTGTGGCCTTGATTGTGCTGAATGTAATCCTTATTGCTCTCAGGATTGGCTCCAGGGAGGTGTGTTCGCAGACATAGAACACAGCTTCCTCAGAGTGAGGCTTTCTCCCAAGCAGGTGCAAAGAAGCTGGATTCATTCATTCATTCGCTCTGCTGAGGCAGGTGCTCTAGACCCCGGGGGTGACGTGGTCAACAGAACCCCGCTCTCAGGGAGCCCACGTCCATGAGGGAGAGACAGGCAGTGAAGACAGGCTTGAAATTAGTTGTGAGGAGTACCAGGAAGATGAGGGTTGGGCGTGGGGTCAGGGGAAGCCTTTTGGGTAAGATGACACATGGACCAAGCTCCGAGAGAAGCAAGGGAAATGCCAGTGGGTGTCTGGGGAGGAAAGTTCTGGGCAGAAGGAAGAGCAAATGTTCCTGAGGCCAGAGTCGCCTGGCTGGCACTCCTGAGGAGCGGCAGGGACCGGGACAAGGCAGGATCGCTGCCAGGAGCCAGTCTGCTGGGCCCTGGCCTTTGACCTGGAGGGGTCAGAGTGGCGGGCGGGCTGTAGACAAAGGGGTATGTGCCTGGCCCTGGATACACAGGCCCCCCGCTGCTGCTGGAGCCTCAGCCTTAGGTTGGGCGTGGACACTGGGAGCCCAGGTGGGAGGTGGTCCCACCAGCCCAGCCCAAGGGTGCGAGGCAGAGACACAGGCTGGATCCCAGAAAAGTCATCACGGGAGGGCTGCTGGGCTCTTGGCACTGAACGTGGGTGTGGGAAGAGAATCTGGTGGGACAGCCCTGCCGCAGTGGGACAGGCGGAGCCGGTGTCTGCTGGACTCTCAAGGGGGACAAGCTGACTAAAGCTGAGAGGCTAGGCCAGAGCTGGAGCCAGACGGCCGGAGCCACCCTGGTTATGAAGTCCAGGGCCAGGGCCACCGGGTGGGGGGTGGTTAGACAGGCCAGGAGACCCGGGGCCTGAGCCTGTGGCTGCCCAGACTTCAGAGGGACCAGCAAGGAGCAGACCAAGCCCAAGGCAGGAAGCCACGGAGAAGCCGGGACGGGTGCGGAAGCCGGGGTGGAGATGTGCGCCCAGGGGAGGGGTGCTGAGCCGGGGGAGGGCTGACGCGTGGGCAGCAAGGTGGGCCCAGGAGACCCTGGACCTGGCCAGGCCACCACCCCGACAAGGTCACAGTCTCTGTGCGGCGGTGGGGACAGAGCCGACCGGCTAACGGGGAGACACTGGAGACAGGAAGCGCAGACAGCTCTTCCGGGGAGGTTTCTGACGGGGGGGTGGGTTTCTGCACAAGGGAAGAAGCGGCTAGAGGCAGAGGCCAGGCGAGGAGGGAGGTCTCCCTTCTAAGGTGGTTCAGGTACTGGACATCATCGCGTGCGTGAGGGCAGCAGGGTCGGCGTCCGAAGCAGGATGGGACCGGTCCCTGGGTGCAGAGGACAGGAACTATCCCTGGGTGCGGAGGACAGGAACTATCCCTGGGTGTGGAGGACGGGACCTGGTCCCGGGTGCAGAAGTACAGGGCGTTGGGTGCCAGTGGCTTCTGTTTTCCCTGTAAGTAAGTAGGAAGGTTATCTGTGACGGAGGAAGGAGGCGGATAGGAAGGAAGGTGAAGAGCAGAGACAGTGGGGAGCGGAGACAAGGATGCCCACGCGCCCGCTGCTGGCGGGGTTGGTGTCTCGAGTGAGGGGACCCAGGTAGGGCTCCATGCCCTGTCCTCTCCGGCCACATCAGGCACTTGGAAGAGGCCGTGAGTCGGACTTGGCCAGGGTTAGGGTCTCGCCCAGACAGGAGGGGGCGGGCGGAGGGGGCAGGTGGAGAACAGAGATAGTGGGTCATTATAAAGATGGGCCGTGAAAGGCGCGCAGTCGTGTCTGACTCTGTGACCTCATGGACTGTACAGTCCATGGAATTCTCCAGGCCAGAATACTGGAGTGGGGAGCCTTTCTCTTCCCAACCCAGGCATCGAACCCAGGTCTCCTGCATTGCAGGCAGATTCTTTACCAGCTGAGTCACAGGGAGGTCCAAAGATGGACCGTGGTAGGGGTATAAAGATGGCGTGTGGCAGGGTCGTGGAGGGAAGAAGGTTGTAGGGCGTCAGCCCTCAGGGAAGGGAGCTGAAAGTTAGAGGGTCCTTGGACGTGAGGCTTGGTTTTGGAGAGCAGCACTTATTGGTGACAAGGAGTGAGTGTGAGCAGGGAGGTGACCTCGAATGGGAGGAGGACGCAGGGCTGAGTCCGAGGTTGTCCGCGTGGACCGCACAACCTGTGCTGAGGCAGGGCGGGTGTGCAGGGCTGACGTCCTCCGGTCCAGGCAGCAGAGGGGACAAGATGACCCAGCCAGGAGGAGCCAGGGACGAGGCCATCCCCGCTCCGGCCCAGTGCTTCCTCTGGTGAGATCCCCAAGGCGTTCACCCTGGGGTGGGCGGGCTGCCAGGGGGCTCCTTCAGGTCAAAGGGAGCAGTAAAGGGGGCAGTCGGCAAAGGTGTTGAGGAAATTGGGAGCAGCCCTGTCCATCTTGCAGCCTTCCCTAAGCCCCTTCTTGCGGTGCACTGGCTCCCCTCTGCGTCTGGGCTGGACTTGGTCTGATCTGGAGCGGGATGTGGAGTCAGGCCTCCCAGGATCCAGCTGGACCGGACGTTCATCACCCTTCCTGCACAAGCCTGCCGTCCCATCTGCTGCACTCACTGTCCTCTCCTCCCAGCTCAGATGCCGCCTCCTGCAGGAAGGCCCCCGGGGGCTCCTCTGGAGGCGCTTGTCCTCTTCTCTGAAGACCCACAGCTCCTCCTTTGCCTGTCTCTGGTGTTGGGCTCCTGTTCCCATGGTTCCTATCTTGGGCAACATTTGTTTACATGTCTTCTTGTCTTTGCGGGAGGTGAGGTTTGGGGATGGACTTGATCCATGGACCGTGGATGCTGGGGGATCGACCCTCAGCATCATTGTCGTCTAACCGGGCAATGATGGGTAACTCATGCAGCCTCCTCAACCTCAGTTTTAACTAAAAGTGGGGAAATGGTGCTTCCTTCGTGGGGCTCTGAAGGACTCACTCACGTGGTTCTGGCCTTGGCACGCTCAGCCCCAAGCCCCAAGCCCCACGTTGAGCTGTTTCTCTCCTCCACGCAGAAGTAGCATACGACCAGCACACAGCCCTGTGTTTCCCTGGGGCCTTACCAAATGCCTTTCAGGTCTGCATGCTCAATAAATATGCATTTGCTGAATTTGGGAAAGATTTGGGCAAGATTGCTATAAAACTTTTCCTGTAATGTCTTTTAAAAATTCAGAAGGGTTGAAATATATACTCATATTTTTCTAGCTCCTAGTAAAAATAGTTTGCATATGGCTATGAAAAATAAAAATTGTCCACGTCCAGCTATGCCAGAACTATAGTTTTAAAGTGTCAAGTAACAAAAAAGATTTTTTGTATGGCTCTTACAAGGGAATGAATTGTGTATGAGACCTACCACTTTACATCAGAAAGAGTTTTTTCCTCAACTTACTAAGACCATTTATAGAGAAAATTGCTTTGAAAACATTCAAGAAACGAAAAGTGTCCTTTTTTCCGTAGATGTGTCATTTTGCAATATCTACAAGTGTGCGTCTTTGGAAATATTTTATTTTACAAGAAGTGTTTAAACACGTTCATCCTCCCGATGTTTTATTACCATCCTGATTTTTAACACTGGATCTTTTGACTTCTCCTAAATCGCTTTTTATACACAGATTTTCAAAAACATTAAAACCGTCATCAAAGCCCTTATGCTCATTGATGTTAACACGACTGGTCTGGTCCAGCCACATGAGCTGAGGAGGGTTCTGGACACCTTCTGTTTGAAGATGAAAGATGAGGAATACAAAAGGTAAGTAAGCAAAGGTACGCTGAGACACTGCTCAGTAGAAGCGCCAACCAGTTTCAAAATGGGACTTGTCAGGTTTACTGGATCCAGGCAGTGTCTTCCCTCCTGCCGTCTCTGTCTTGACTGTTTTCTTTTTCTTTTTTAAATAGTTCTAACACTGGATTATTTTTTAATATTTATGTTATTTATTTATGTGACCGTGCCAGGTCTTAGTTTCAGGATATGAACTCTTAGTTACAGCATGTGGGATCTAGTTCCCTGACCAGGGATCGAACCCAGGCCCCCTGCATTGGGAGGTGCAGCATCTTAGCCACCGTACCACCAGAGAAGTCCCTGTCTTGACCATTTTTAAAAGAGATACTCAGTCGACGTTTCTCCCATGTTCCTGAAGCTCTCCGCAAATTCTCAAAAGTGAGAGCTAACGGTTCCAATTCCTCCAGCCCGCCTCGGGTGAGAGTCAGCTGGCCTGCAGCTCCGAACACATCTTGATTATTTGAGCCATCCATCCATCACCAGGGTCTCCCTCTGCCTGCCTGGCACCACACCCTCCGCCGCCTGGGATTCCAGTTCATAGATGACTCCTGCTCCAGGCCTGGGGTTAGGAGAAGAGTGAAAATTTCACCGTTTATTGTTTGGCTGCTGCCCTCCATCCTGATGTAGTAACAGAAACCCACTTTTCCTTTGAGAACTGTGGTTGCCGAGGTTGGGGTGGGCATGGCAGAGCTGGGGGAATATAGGAGCTGCTCCTGGCATTTGAAAACCGCAGCCACCTGCTCCTGACTCGAGGGCAGTGTGTGGAAGCGGCACATTTTTTGGGCCTCCAATAAGCTCCAGATCATGTTCAGTTCAGTTCAGTTCAGTTCAGTTCAGTCACCGAGTTGTGTTCGACTCTTTGCGACCCCATGAATCGCAGCACGCCAGGCCTCCCTGTCCATCACCAACTCCCGGAGTTCACTCAGACTCACGTCCATCGAGTTAGTGATGCCATCCAGCCATCTCATCCTCTGTCATCCCCTTCTCCTCTCGCCCCCAATCCCTCCCAGCATCAGAGTCTTTTCCAATGAGCCAACTCTTCGCATGAGGTGGCCAAAGTACTGGAGTTTCAGCTTTAGCATCATTCCTTCCAAAGAAATCCCAGGACTGATCTCCTTCAGAATGGACTGGTTGGATCTCCTTGCAGTCCAAGGGACTCTCAAGAGTCTTCTCTAACACCACAGATCATGTAGAAGAAGCCAAATGCTCAGATTCTGTGGCTACCTGACTTTTGAATGGAAGCCTCTGGAGGGGGCGCCCGTGTGTAACCTTAGTTAAGAGATCCTCGGCGTCTTTCTGCCTTTTCCCAATTTTCTCAGCACCCTCCAGGCCATTAACAAAAGTACCAAGCCTGATTATTTCTCCCTGAGCCTAAGGGTTTCACACCACACCGGAGGTATAAACCGCTAGTAAAATGAGCTGTGTGGTTGCTTACATCGTTTTATTAAATAAAGACAATGTTGCCTCTGTTAGGAAAGGAATTTGCTCCCAGAGCAAGGAAGTCTGGAGGGCATGTGACAACAGCCTCACGGACCATGGCAGGGCATAGAAAGCTTGGAGATTTAAAATATGGATATTTCTGAGTCTTTTGAATATTTTCTTCTTCTTTTTCTCTTTATAACCCACCTCAGAATATAAAAGACATAATAGATGTTTTAATTTTTACATCTTTCCGACTGGGAAAATGTCCAGAATAAGATCCAAACAAAACAAATTAAATAATTTTGTGCACGCAATTATAGAACAGAAGCAACACTCTTCTAAAACAGGCAATCAAAATACAAAACAGTGTTTTATTTGACAATAAACCTTGTGTTTGGCACTGCAGTCTCCCAACCTAGTAAATCTATAAAAAGTGTTACTGTCTGTTTCCCTATCTCACAAGTATTGAATAATAAAGAACTCCACAAATTTTTATTTGAGATTTTTTTTTTTTAAGCCTCAAAAACAATACTGTTTGTGTGATAAGGCTGGAGGAACTTAACATAATAGAATTGCTTTCCTTTAGAACTGAAATGGGGAAGATCAAAAGTAGACCATTTCTTCAATTGCTTTAATGCTTTTCTTATTGAAGCTGGAGAATATACTCTTTCCTTGAGAAGCTGCTTCAGTATTAGCTTTGCCTTTTCAGTGTTTCAGCAGGAAACACAATGCATTTTTGAATCCTTCCTTTTATCTAACAGCTTTCTCTTTAATATCAGCCTTCAGCGTGGGACGGGGTAGGGGGAGCGCAGGGAAGGAGGAGTGGGCTGGGCTCTGCAGTCAGGCATGCCTGGGGTCAGGTCTGTGTCTGCCCTCCCTAGACTCCTGGGCCGCTCTGAGATTCAGCATTCTCTTAAAGACATGGGGACTCAGGAGGCTGCCTCTCCAGGCTGGAGGACTTGGAGGAATGTGCCAAGTGTGCCTGCCATGTGCCTGGCACGTAGTAGGTGCAAGTTTCACAGTGATAATCTCATAATCATAAAGACTCCATGAGTGTCCTCTACTCTCTGAGAAATAGCTCTCTGAGGCTGCAGAATACCATCCAGCCTGTGGCAATAAGAACTGGGGCAGACAATCATTTCCAGGTTCTACGCCTGGCCCGACTGTCTGAGACCTGTGGGGTTTTCTCTTCCTTTCCCATCTCACACCCTCTACTGTCCTGTGCATTCCCCTGCAGGACAAAATATCTGAATCCGGGTAAAATCATTTTTGTGACCTTGAAAAACAAAGAAACAAGCAAACTCACTTGGTCAGCCTGCTGCCTGGGCAGTTGAGTGCAGCCCAAGGCTCAGCTGTAGGTGGTGGTGCTGAAGAGGTTTATGGGCCCACTGGCGTCACTTCCTTTGTCCCTGAAGGCAGCCTTCCCACGTGGCCATCTTGACCTGGGCATCTACACACGTGTGGGTTCTCCCGCCTGCAGATCAGGTCCCTGGGAAAATGGCCTTTATTGCTGTGTCTTGGGAATGTGTCCGACTTGGGATTGGGAATGCCTTGATTCTTCTTTAGGAAAAAAAAAGGCCTTTAAGATACTGCATCCTTGGGAAGTACCG
The DNA here is from genome assembly GCA_006410635.1 of Cephalophus harveyi. NCBI lineage: Eukaryota > Metazoa > Chordata > Mammalia > Artiodactyla > Bovidae > Cephalophus > Cephalophus harveyi. Next base: position 193,061 of record SJYT01068161.1, read on the forward strand.
AGGCTTCATTTTTGAATCGTATCTGTAGGAAATATTACCATGGGATCATGTCTGCCTGTTCTCAGCGACCGTGTAGTGGGTATTACAAACGCCGGTGGGCTGAACTTTAGGAAAGATTGGAATCCTCTTGAGCCAGTACCGGTTGGAAGGAATGCTGAGTTTTCACAGGAAGCGGGAGAGCCAGTGACGGGTTTTTTTTTAATCAGGATGCTGACATTTTCCTGGAGCGGCAGAGCAGCGGAGACTTTCCGCAGGACAGCAACTCGGAAAGGAGCCCATCAGGGGCCGCCTTCTGGGTTCTTGTGCTTACAGCTTATGTTTGCCAGGCATAGGCTACGGATGAAAGATGGAGCTATTTAGGGAGTCTCAGTGTTAACATCTGGCAGCTATCATATCTCAAGATAATTTTTCTTATTAGGACAATAGGCAGGATTCACCAAAGTGGAAAAAAAAAAAAAAGGTATGCGTCGAAATGAAAACACAACATTACTCTGTTAAATTTGGAAAACAGAAAAATAACAAATACTTTAAGTGATAATTACTAAATTTTTAGAAAGCAGCATGAAATTAGATAATTATAGAAACCAATGCATATGGAGACAATATAACCAAACATTTAAAAACTGTCAATTTTTTGTATAAATGTAATAATGCAGAAATTATCTAGAAAACCATTTATCAAGTGGCAGATTTGAATAATAGAAATTTCATTTTAGAAAGAAAAAAGAAAAGAATCCAAACATTCCATTTATCTTGACTTTAAAAAAGGAGTGTCTCTGTATATTTCAGGAAGAGACATTGCTTAAGTGTTTTAAAATTTTCTCTTTCTATACATGCAAGTCCTAGAAGGCTCCAAGAAAAGCTCCCCCCTCCCACCTTTAACTGCTTTAAAATGATATGCCATCCTGGGCACAGCATCTCTCTCTGAAATGATGTACTTGCTTAAGAAGCTGGGCCGTGTTCTGTCCTCCCCCAGCTCTAGATTTGTCTGGTTATAGAAATCGTATGCTGACTCATGGCCCACATCCATCCCCCACCAATTATTAAAGGAAATGGGACCTGCTTTTGCTGTCTGAGTGCAGAGGTGCCCCTCACCCACTCCCACCAGAGAGGGGAGAGGACCCTAGGGGTGCAGGCAAGGGTGTTCCTTTCATGGGTCCTAAGACATTCCTGTCCAGTCATACCAATACACAGCCCTCTGGAGGCAGAGTGATGAGATTTACCCCCCCCCCCCGCCAAATATCTGCATTTTATTTATTTATTTTTAATTGAGGCATAGTTGAGTATGCTAGTTTCAGGGGTATTTTGCATTTTAAAAATCTTACAGTAACATTTCCTAGGGTTTACTTCTATTTTCTAGCTCTAGCTAGAGAAACGCATTAAAATTAATGCTAGCCCCAGCGTAAAGGTACCTCAGTAAAAAACCTGCTTCATTTAGATGCTCTGTATCATAATTTCTGAACACTAATGAATGTTTCTATTTTAGATTTGCACAACACTACAATATTGATAAAGACGCTGCAGTGGATTATAAGGTTTTCTTGAAGAACCTCAGTTCAAATAATGACCTGAACCTTAAATATAATATGGGAAGCCAAGGTCAGTATTTTTAAAGCACACAGCTAAAGATTTCAGTATCCTTTAGCATGGTAATTCCTCATCTGTGACTCTGTCCTCAGGAAGTGCTTTAAAATACGGAAAATGCGTCATCCACCAAGATAGTCATGGTATCCCTATTTGTAAGATGACATAAATGTCTGACAACAGGGAAAGGGTTAAGTGAGTCACAGCTTATCCACAAGGTAAACTGTGCAGTCACAAGCAATGATCTTCACAAAGTCAACTATAACTTGGAAAAATGGATGTGGGATATTAGTAAGTGATTAGAAAGGAACTCTGAACTATGGATTGTCTTTTAAGTGGTATGTCTCTGGGTATTTGATTCTTTCTGCTGCCTCTGTATTTTCAAAAATTACTGATAGTGAACATGTAACTACTCTTTTAATGATGGGACAAATCTTGATACAAAAGGGAAAATAGTTGAGTAGTCGGTGTGGTTATACCAGACACTTAAAGCCAGGCGCATGTAGGCATACAGCCTTGAGAAGGAAAAGCTTTCCTCGTGCTGGTGGAAATCCCAGCCTCTGGAGCGTAATGCCTGGAGTTGCACAGTTCTGCAGAGAGCAGGGCTTCGGCTCCTCTAGGGTAGACATATTAAGCATACAGCAGGAGGTGCTCCCTTCCAGGCTCTAGGTTGTTTGAGGCAAGCAATTTTCTTGCCTCAGGGGTTTGCCACGTGGGACCTGCTCATTCAAGATGGGTTGTCACTGTCTGAGATCAACACAAGTGATTCCAGCAAATATGCATGGACTACTTTCTCTGATTCCCTGATCTGCCTGACTAGCAAGCTTAAAAAAAAAAACAACTATAAATTCTCAGATTTCAGCCCAGTTTCACTAACCGAGATGGAGTATAGCAGACCCCAGGACTCTTACTTTTCAAAGCCTTACTAGTTGGGGGAATTACTAGACAATATGGCCAGCCAAGGACCCTTTCATCCTTTACATTGTGTTAGCTCACCTGCAAGTCACTGTACTAATAGGCCCTTCACTGAGTACAAAGCCAAGTAAAATACTCTTGACTTTAAGAAGTATGTGTGTGTGTGTGTGTGCATGCAGCTGTGTGTGTGTGTTTGTAGGTATATGAACATATATATATATATGTTAATAGGACTAGTCCTATTAATATTTTAATAAGATGGATAAGATAAAGCATGTCATATAAAATAATCTTAAAAAAATGTCTATTTATTGTGCTCTGTGTAGTTACTTTATAAACCTTAACTTTCAATTTTATTTTTCTCAACAGCTTTGTGAGGTGGATATTATTATCCCATATCCAAGAGGAGAAAACTTGGACTCAAGGGTGTTAAATGAATTTTCCAAAGTGACATAGGTAGTTTGTGGTAGAGTCAAGATTTGAACTGTTAAGCTCCAACTCTTTGTGACCCCATGGACTATAGGGTCCACGGATTCTCCAGCCCAGAATCCTGGAGTGGGTAGCCATTCCCTTCTCCAGCAGATCTTCCCAACCCAGGGATAGAACCCAGGTCTCCTGCACTGCAGGCGGATTCTTTACCAGCTGAGCCACCAGGGAAGCCCAAGAATACTGGAATGGGTAGCCTACCCCTTCTCCAGCGGACCTTCCTGACCCAAGAATCAAACTGGTGTCTCCTGCATTGCAGGCGGATTCTTTACCAGCTAGCTACCAGGGAATCACTCAGTTCCAAAACAAACAATTTAAATGCCTACAAGAGAAAAACGAAGTGTCATGGCGTTCATGGGAGGAAGAAGGATGTCTGATTAAGGGGGCACTTTTGCAGGCCTGGGGTTCACAGGATGTCTGTGACGAGCACCAGGGGAGTGAGCACTCTGGGCTAAGGGCCCTTGGGGGTAACATGTTTGGCAGAAGCCTGGGGCTGTGCACACTTAGCTCAGGTGGGATAGGAGGTGGGATCTAGCCTGATGATAGAGGATGTCCGTCACCAGTGGGTTTATGTGCCTAACTTGGTAATCACAGTAATCAACCTCGTCTCCAGAGTGTTTGTTCAGTGCCAGCCACCAGGCTGAACATGCTCCTGTCCTGGGCCTTTTCGTATTTCCTGCAGCCCTGGGAGGCAGGCACTGATGTGGATGAGTAACAAGTTAAAATAAACAACCAAACTGTCCCTACCACCCAGGAATAACCACTATCAGCATTATTCCTGGCACCTGTTCATACCTCAATACGGAAAGGAGAGACAGCTCTCTAATACTAGTAATATTATACATCTTTGAATAAAGCTGCTGTTCCACTTTTCAGATTCATTTTGATGATAGAAACTATCCTTATGTCAAATGGTTTTGCTCATCTCTATTGAATACATTCTCTTGCAGTGCTTTATTCTCTTTGTCTTCTTCCTCTGTATACATAAGGGTCATCTTAGGTCTTTTAGCTGCCTCTGTAATTTGGTTTTCACTAAGGACCGTGTTGCTATGTCTCCTTTATTTATTCGATGATGTTGTTTCCTCTGGCCTACTATATTGTTTTCCTCTCTCACTGTTTTACTATCTTGTTATTGAACTCTTGTTTTAATAAATTTATGTTCTTATTAAAATGTTCTGTAAGCAATTCTGTACTTGAATTATGTTTTCTTCCAAGGTAGGAGCCTTGATTTTTCGCATTATATTCCTCTCCTTCTTTCTCTATCCACCATCCTCTTCCCCTAACTTTTTTCTTGTAGAGTTTGTGTCAAAAGAAATTTGGATTGATTGAGCATATTTTTTTTCCCATTGTATTAGTACATCTTCAGCTAATCCCAAATAATATTATACTAATTCACATGAAGGGCTTCCCTGGCGGCTCAGGGGGCAATGCAGGAGACACAGGTTTGATCCTTGGGTTGGGAAGATCCCCTGGAGGAGGAAATGGCAACCCATTCCAGTATTCTTGTCTGAGAGATCCCATAGACAGAGAAGCCTGGCTGGCTACAGCCCATTGGGCTGCAAAACTTCGGACATGACTTAGTGGCTAAATAACAACAAAAAACAACTCACGTGAGTTACAAGAACTTTAAGCAGCATTTTCTGGATTCTTCTCTCCTATCCTTTGTTATATTGCTATCATATTACATACATGATAAACACAGGCAAGCTGTGCAGCTAGGCCAAAAAGAAAAAAAAAAAAGCAAAACCAAAAGACTCCTCCGAAACCCAGGGTACATTTCTCAGCTTCTGTTGTTCTGCTGAGATTTCCTGTCTGTTCATTCATTAGTAGTATATTGTCCTTCATAGTCTCAAAAACTGTTACTTTAACATTTTTAAATACTTAAAATTTTTTAACTGCTAATTTCAACATGTAGGTCATTTCACGATTTGGTCTTTACTGATTTCCTTTTTAAAAATGTGGATCATAGTGTCCTATGATATTTTTGTTTGTTTTTTGTCTATGTCTAGTAATTTTGGAAATTATCCTAGATGCAGTAAATTTTGCCTTGTAGAGACGATGAATTCTATTATGTTCCTCTGAAGAACTCAAGTGTTTGTTTTGGTAGCCAGTTTACCTTAGGCTTCCCTGGTGGCTCAGAGGGTAAAGCATCTGTCTGCAATGCAGGAGACCCGGGTTCGATCCCTGGGTCGAGAAGATCCCCTGGAGAAGGAAATGGCAACCCACTCCAGTACTCTTGCCTGGAGAATCCCATGGAGGGAGGAGCCTGATAGGCTACAGTCCATGGGGTCACAAAGAGTCGGACACGACTGAGTGACTTCACTTCATTTCACTTCACTTTACCTTAGTAGAAGACTAAACTCTGTCTTCCCCGAGGGGGTTAACATGTGAAATCTATGTTCTGCTGTTTCGGGCTTCGCTTGGAGTCTTGCTTTCTGCTTCGCACATCTGTAGTTTCTGGTGTTAGCCGGAGATTTTGGCAGGTTTTATTCATAGGCTTTGGAGATTCTCTTCTATCCTTTTTCCCCTTATTTTTGTGCTCTCCCTCTTTACTTTCCAGTCACTGTGATAGTCCTGAATTCTCTTTTTTTGATTCCTAAAACCAGAAAGATCCTGGATTTATAGCCAAACTCTAGCCACTTAGCATAATGTTCCAGCCAAGGCCTGCCCTCAGGCAAAAAGCCAAGGAAGCAAGAAACTCAGTGAGTTATTTTTCCATTTCTCCAAGTGTTGACTCCAGTGTATGTCATTTGCTTTCCAATGCCTTCAGAGAGGTTTTGTATGTATTTTGGCCAGAGCTTGTCATTGTTGTCTGCAGGGAGGCTTGCTTCAGTATGAGCCAATCCACCATGGCCGGAAGCGAAACTTTCTGGCTGCCCATATTAAGTTTCTTCTTGCTTCAGTTTATCATAGTGTAAATTTTGGGGGAAAAATTGGAAGGGGGCAGTATAAATGCATAGTGAAAATTTTATGTTAAACTTATAGTTTATATTTTATACAAACTATATAAAAGTTATATTTAGAGTTATAAAACTTTTAAATTTATTTATTTTTTTGCTTTGCTGATTTTTACCCTTTTTCCTTTTGCTTATTTTATTAAGTATTGTAAGAAAGGCATCTCCAGTTCATACATTTACAGTGACCCACTTCTGTACATAGAACAATATTTATCTTCTACTAACTTTTCATATTTCTGGATTTGCTGCTTTTGTTCTTAATAAGCCACTGTCATCTTGCTTATCAAAAACGCCATCCGTTTGAGCACACGAGGAAAGGACACTGGGGTATGAGTGCCTTTTTCCTGCACCTGCGACGTGCAGAGCTGCCCACCTAAGTTGTTTTGCATTTCCTCTCGATTCCATTTCAAACAGGAAATTTTGGGGAAATCAGGAGGGGGCAGGAATTATTAAGCTGCAGAGAAGAGGGAAAGCTGCTCTGACTGCACCGAGAGAGGAGCCGGTGGATATGGCACAGCTGAATTTGTCAGCCCCTCTCTGTGGCATCTCGAGCTGCTCAGCCCGCTTCCCGCATACTGTCCTGCGTGTGGAAAAGTCACCCACAGTGCGTCGCTGCACGTGGATGAGCTTCCTGCTGTGCGAGCCCCGGTCAGAGTAGCAGCAGCCCCCCAGCGCGGAGCGAGCACAGGGAGAGGCATGGAAAGCAAGGGGGAGACCCCCCTCCTCGAGTGAGACGGCCTGGCTCCCCACCCCTCAGCGAGCGAGGCCCCTGCGGTCTCCGTGTCCCGAGAGCCCCCGTTTCAAGCACTCGCAGACTGGAACCGTAGCCCTCCAGGCTGTTCTAAAGGATGGCTTTGTATTTTATCGCGTAGCCACAGGGATTCACCAGAGGAGACTTCCTTTTTTTTTCTTTTACTTTTCTTCTCTTTTTTCCGTTTGTTTCTTTCTTTTTGTGTGTGTGTGTGTGTGTGTGTGAGGTAGAAAATGGAATTCCAGATGACTAGCAGTTTGTTAACTGCAGCTGAGTAGTTATAAGTGTGCTTAATTTGAGTGGAGCTTATTTGCAGACATTTTAGGAAATAAATCTGGGAAACCATTTGTGATTCTCTGCAGTCGACTTTGAGAAAGAAAACGGCTACATCTTAGATTTATTTTATTCTCTTTTATTATAAAAGTAATACATGCTTGTCGCAAAAAGGCCAGAAAGCACAAAAACACAAACTCCCACTTCCCTATAATCCTGCCGCTGTGTTCTCTTGGTGTATTATCCTCCCAGGTCTTATTTCTGATGCATAGATGGATGGATGGATGGATGACAGGAAAATACACAAAATAAGTGTTAAAGTGAAAATTAAATTATGATAAATTTTCTTTTCTTTCAATCATGGAACAGTTTCAAGGAAGATTTTTTGCATTCATGGTTTAGACAGGCCCTTCGTTTTTAATATCTGTGAACCGTAATCTATAAAACCAGTCTCCCATTAGTGGGTATTTAAGTTGTTGCATTTTCCCCTGCTTATAAACAGTACAGAGCATGTCCTTGCACACAGGCCTCCGCCCTATGTTTCCTCTAGTGTAAGGTTCTAGAAGGGAATTCGAGAATATTCAAGTACCAGGTTTTCTGCATATAAGCCAAAACTGATTTCTTTCTTTGTCATTTGCCTTAATCCCTGCCTATTTGACAAGTAGGAAAAAATTAACTGGTGTTAATTAGACCTTTTAAATTACGAATGAGTCTGAGCAGTTTTTCATACCTTGCTTGGCTTTTTAAAAGTCCTTTTTAAAAATGTCAATTGCATGTTTAAACCTTAATCTATTGTGTGATTGGGGATTTATATTTATCTTACTGATTCATGAGAGCTACTCATATATTGTAGAAATTAAGTTGTATTTCTCACGTATATTGACAATAGTTTTTCCCAGTCATTTTTCTTTCATTGTCACCTGTGTGTTTTTTAACCAAATCAAAATTAAATATTTATGTTGTCAGGACTCTCCGGAGAAGGCAATGGCACCCCACTCCAGTACTCTTGCCTGGAAAATCCCATGGACGGAGGAGCCTGGTGGGCTGCAGTCCATGGGGTCGCTAAGAGTCGGACACGACTGAGCGACTTCACTTTCACTTCTCACTTTCATGCATTGGAGAAGGAAATGGCAACCCACTCCAGTGTTCTTGCCTGGAGAATCCCAGGGACGGGGGAGCCTGGTGGGCTGCCGTCTATGGGGTCACACAGAGTCGGTCACGACTGAAGTGACTTAGCAGCAGCAGCAGCAGAACTCTCCGTTATTTACATGATTTCTGGCTCTGATGCATGCTCTGGAAAGGACTTCTCACACAGTGATTATGTATTACATGATATTCATCTTAGTTTTCTTCTACTACTTCTCTGGCTTTATTAGTCTACTTAAGTGTACATTTGCTCTGTCTAGATTTACCCTAGATAAGATAGCAAGTAGATTAATTTTATTTTTTCTAAAATGTCTAATAATTCTACTAGCACTCATTATAAATGTTTATGTTTTGCTTTATTTGAGTCTTAATCTTTAACATGCAGGTGATGATGAAAAGGAAGTACTTAATACTTGAATGTATGTTTGACAGTCTTCATAAACTGAAGTTCTTTTGTTTTAATAGAGGTCCTGTGGGAGAATCAACGAGTCAAAAGTTCCAAAAGAGAAGAACCCCCCAGTTCCGCTGTATCTGACAATATCTGGAAAAACTACTCCTTGGATGAAATTGAGACGGCCTTTTGCTTAGAGGTAAGATTGTTTTCCCAGTGTTATCTAAACTGTGAACCGAGAAAGTGAACAGCTCTGGAAAACCACCAGCCTAGACACTGTCTCTAAACTGTGTTTGGAACCCGCCTCCATCTCCCGGAACACTGAGACCTCCGCAAACAAAAATGCATGGATAATAATGAGCTTGATGAGAGATTGATTCTCAGGCACCGCCTTGGTGCCACTCACGCTTTAAATCTAACAAGAAATATTTAGACCTATATACAGACATGATACAACTTTGCTGAGTAAAATAAAGGAGAGCCTGAATAGATGAAGAGGTCTTTTCTAGTTCTTGTACTGGAAGATTTAGTATTAACACATGGTCTCTCCACATCTGGGTGTGTATATTTATATATGTACACACATATACATATATAGTTTTTGTTGTTCTGAAAAGTTACAATAGAGGGTTTATGCTGTCACATATATAACATTTTATAAAGGTATAATAATTAAAACAATATGGCAGTGGTACAGCAGCGAACATTCAAATTGAATTAAAACAATAGTTGGTTAATGGACTGATCTTGATATATGAATTTAGCACACAATGTGCGGCCTTCCAGTAGAGTGTGATGGGGACAAGGGAGGAGAATATTCAGTAATTATTATTGAGATAATTCCCTAGACAACCATCTGGGGAGAAAAGCTTGGAATCTTCCACTCTCCACACCAAAATAAATTCTATATGCACCAACTATTTAAGTTTAAAAATAAAAAATGTGAGTGAAAATTTTTAAACTTGAAATTTAGACGTTTAAGCATGAAATAAAGCCCCCAAATCATTAAAGACAAAGATTGATAAATTTGTCTTAAAATGAAAAAGCGTTTGTACAGCAAGAGTTTACATAAACAAATGATAAACTTGGCAAAGCATGTGCCACATAACTGACAGATAAATAATAACTGTTCCTAACATATGTAGAACTTTTTATAAATTATTAATTTAAAAATTTCAGCAGAAAATTGTCAATGAGAAAAAATTAACAAAAGCCAGTATAGATTAAGGGCATTGGAGGAAGGGGCACATGAATATTCCTTTGGTAGATTACTAAAAACTTGTTTTCCTTGGTTGTTGTTAATGAACTTATTGTTTTCATGAAAACACGGCCATTCTGAAACACATGACCGTTAGGAAAAGATGTAAGCAATTCTGAAAAGTATAAAGAAGAAAGTAATAAATTAAATCCACCACCCAGAAATAATCGAAGGCAACATTTGGTGAACATAATTCTAGGCCTGTCTTTATATATTAATAGAAGGATGGCTGCATCAGTGGGTGGGTGGGTGGATACACAGAGAGAAATAATTTTATAAGAAGAAAATCATGCTCCTCTTTACAAATAAGACATATTTAATTTAAATTTCTTTGAGTTTACCAGAAGTGAAAAAAAATCATCACCGCTCATGGGGTTTTTGGAGAAGGCAATGGCACCCCACTCCAGTGCTCTCGCCTGGAAACTCCCATGGACGGAGGAGCCTGGTGGGCTGCAGTCCATGGGGTCGCTAAGAGTCAGACACGACTGAGCGACTTCACTTTCACTTTTCCTTTCATGCATTGGAGAAGGAAATGGCAACCCACTCCAGTGTTCTTGCCTGGAGAATCCCAGGGACGGGGGAACCTGGTGGGCTGCCGTCTGTGGGGTCGCACAGAGTCGGGCACGACTGAAGCGACTTAGCAGCAGCAGCAGCAGCATGGGGTTTTCTCGGCAAGAATACTGGAGTGGTTTGCCATTCCCACCTCTAGTGGACCATGTTTTGTCAGAACTCTCCTCTGTGACTCGTCCATCCTGGCATGGCTCATAGCTTCATTGAGTTACGTAAGCCCCTTCACAGCAACAAGGCTGTGATACCACTCTAATGGCAGAAAGTAAAGAGGAACCAAAGAGCCTCTTGATGAGGGTGAAAGAGGAGAGTGAAAAAGCTGGCTTAAAACTCAGCATTCAAAAAACTAAGATCATGGCATCCAGTCCATCACTTCATGGCAAGAAGAAGGGGAAAAAGTGGAAACAGTGACGGGTTTTCTTTTTGGAGGCTCCAAAATCACTGTGGACAGTGACTGCAGCCATGGAATTTAAAGATGCTTGCTCCTTGAAAGGAAAGCTATGACAAAGCTAGACGGCATTTTAAAAAAGTGGAGACATCACTTTGCCAACATAAGGTCCGTCTAGTCAAAGCTGTGATTTTTCCAGTAGTCATGTATGGATGTGAGAGTTGGACCATAAAGAAGGCTGAGCTCTGAAGAATCGATGCTTTCGAATTGTGATGCTTGAGAAGACTCTTAGAGTCCCCTGGACAGCAAAGAGATCAAATCAGCTGATTTCTAAAGGAAATCAACCCTGACTGTTCATCAGAAGGACTGATGTTGAAACTGAAGCTCCAATACTTTGGCTATCTGATGAAAAGAGCTGACTTGTTGGAAAAGATCCTGATGCTGGGACAGCTTGAAGGCAGGAGGAGGAGGAGGTGACCGAGGATGAGATGGTTGGGTAGCATCACTGACTTAATGGACATGAGTTTGAGCATACTCTGGGAGATAGTGATGGACAGGGAAATCTGGCACGCTGCAGTCCATGGGGCTGCAAAGAGTCAGACACGACTGAGCGACTGAACAGCAACAAAAAATGGGGCTGCTTCTGTGCCCGGCAGTGTTCTAAGCGTCCCTCAGGTTTTCAGGCCTCATGGCGACTCGAGAAGCTAGGTACCGTTATCATCCTGGTTTCAAGCTGAGGAGACTGAAGCTTGAGGAGGTTTAACAACCTGCCCAGGTTACTCTGCCAGAGACTCTCGGGCCCAGGTCCTCATCATGACGCGGTCCTCAAGTGAAGCCAAAGATATTTCTGGACTTTGGATATTTCTTTGCCACAAGAAATATTAGGTCCCAAGAGGGACTTTGAGACAAGAAAAAAGATTAAGAAAGCCATGAAGAGTTGGAGAAATGATGGTGTTTTGAAGGATGTCTCAGTTACAGACAGTAAGGGCTGGCTTTGCTGTGAAACTCCTCGAGACTGGCACTTCTGTGTTTCTTCCACGCTCCCTCTCATCTCACAGTTTTTTGCTGTTTGTATTTTGTTCTTAGAGTTTATAATATTTGCATTCCGTCCTGTTACCATAATTCCCCCAGTTGTTTCACCCTCATTTTATATCTGCATGAATTCAGGACGTATCGCTCTGCGGCAGCGCTCCCCTTGCTTATCCCTTTCAGAGCACTTTATTTTGACTTATTCTTGGGTTGGCTGGATTTCATTGTCAAGTAATTCCCTCAAGAAAGGCTCATGGGTGCTTTATTCCCTTTTTTGTTTTTTTTTTTTTTTTTTGTTTTTTATACTATCTCTCTCTCTCTTTTTTTACTTGAACAACAACTTGGCTGGATATAATTCTTCCACCATTCTTTCTTTTACTCAAAATGTTGTTTTTCTACAATGTCTTCTGGCACTGGGTGTTCTAGAGAAGAACCCTGAGGTCAACGGATTTTTTTTTCCCCTTCTTGTAGATAATTTTCTTTTCTACCATGATGCCGAAAGTATTTTTTCTTGATCCTTGAAGTGAAAAAGCAAAACTAAGCTGTCTTGGCATGGAACATTTTTTCGGTTTCCTGAAACACAGTATATTCTTTTGGTGAATGAAGGTTCAGTTCCTCATTCCAGGAAAAATTTCCCTGTGTCATGTCACGAATACTTCCTCCCTCCATCCTTCCTACCCGCTCCTGTCTTCCTTGCATATTTCTTTCTTTCCTTCAGTGGTCTCCCCACTTATCCTTACATTGGGCCATCTTTGTCTATCCTTGATGACAATCATCCTCTCTTAGTATGCCATCATCTTTATTTTTCCTCTGCTGTCACTGAGATTCTGTCAAGCCATTTCCTGCTTTTTTCGGCTTGCGAGATCTTAGCTCCCCAACCAGAGGCTGAACTCAGGGCCCTGGCAGCGAAAGTGCTGAGCCCTAACCACTGGACTGCCAGGGAATTCCCAAGCCGTTCCTTTAGCATTAATTTTAATTTCAGCCTTGTCTTTTATTCTCTCTGTTCCAAATTTGTTATTAGTTCCTTAGTAATGTTTTTGTTTTCTATTTTTTTTTTCATTGTTTTTGCATCTTCAAGCTTTTCTTATAATGAATTTGTATTCTTACTTAGCTCTTTTTTATCGTATGAAAGCCTTGCTGGTGATATATGTATATATTTTGCTGATGTGTTTTCTTACAGATTGGGTTGTCTTCTGCTTGATGTTTGTTTGTTTCTTTTCTGTAGAGTGTTTGCACAGTTGCAAAACCATCTATTTTCATCCCATTTGCGCTTAGCTTGAGATCCACTCCTATTATGGATGTAGTCGTATTTTCGCTGCTGTACAGTTTTCCATTAGCTACATATACACAAATTATAGACTGTCCTGTGCTTGGACATTCGGGTGGCTTCTGGTTTTGTGCCAATCCAAATGATGCCACTGTGAGTGGTTGCCTACATATCTTCTGGTGTGTATATGCAGAAGTTTCTGGTGTGTATGTGCAGAGGGAATGATACCCAGACATTCCTTGCTAGGTTGTAGGGAACACATTCTCATCCCTCACTGGCAGTATCCAATTCAGAATACCAATTTGCACTCACATTGGGAGCATAAGAGAATTCCTGTTGTCCCATGTACTCACCAATACTTGAAGTCATTAATTTTTTACATTTTTATAAGTCTGATGATATTTAAATGGCATTTTAGCAATAATTTAATTTTATTTCTCTTTTTACTGATGTGTCAAATAGCTTTTTACACTTTAAAACATTTCTTCAGAACATTTTTGGTAAAACTATATCCATTTTTAACAAATATTTATTGAGTGCCTGTGTGCATGTATGCCTGCTAAGTTGCTTTAGTCCTGTCTGACTCTTTGCAACCCAGTGGACTGCAGCCCCCCCAGGCTCCTCTGTCCATGGGATTCTCCAGGTAAGAATGCTGGAGTGGGTTGCCATGCCTTCCTCCAGGGGATCTTCCCAACCTAGGGGTCAAACCGGCATTTCTTACATCTCCTGCGTTGAGAGGCATGTTCATTACCACCGGCGCCACCCGGGAACCTCCTGTTGAGTGCCTACCACTTGCCAAATTGTGATTCATTTTAGATCATTATTAGTGAACAAAACAGGCACAGCCTTGGCTTTCATGGAGATTGCATGACATATATCAGGCAGAGAGATGTTAAGCAAATACACATTTACACACATCATTTTCCTAGGGTGGTGTGACTAAAAAGGACAGGGTGTCATGAGAGAGAGTAATGAGGCATCTCATTTCAATTGGGGATCAGGGAAACACTTATAAAAAACCGAAATAAGTGTACCTTTTGTTTGTCTGTCAATACTGTGATGGTTGCCTTGTGTTGTTTCAAAATATAGTGCAGATACACACTAGTTCTTATGGGAGAAGTTTCATGACATGTTGTTAAATGAAAAAAAAAAATTGTTAAAACTGAAAGTGTGGTATGGTCCCATTGTTGTAAAACTGTAATATACTCTTATGTGATCATGTTGGGGTTTTTGGAATACCATAGGAAAACCTGGGGGTTGTGAGACTTCCAGGTATCTTTATGGCCTTGTTTATACTTTGCTGAATTGCTTGCATTTTTTCTTTTGTTTCATTATGAACAGTAACGATGAAAATTCCAAAAAAAGTTTGACGTGTTGCAAAGACATGACTTCTGTTTCATTCCTAGGCTTTTTTCCCCTAAGTGCTCTTGATTTTGTCACAACACTTTCTTAGGAAAAAACCATATTGGAAACTGAATGTCATTAAGATAACAAAATCGGATTTCATTAATCCAATAAATATACCGAGACCAGACTCTACGTCTGGCTTTGGCTTCTCTCCACAAGTTTTCTCCCAGGCAGCCCCCTCTCCCTGAGAGAGAGAAGGGTACATTTAGCCACATTTTGGGTTAATTTTATGCAACTCCAAGGAGCTTAGGCCCTGGGAGTCTCTAGATTCTTTTAAAGATTTCCCCCTTAGATTTCCGATATTCCTGTGCACCCTGAGGAAGTCTTAATGAATGTGCTTCTTCTTCGTTTAGTGGATAGAGACCCTTGTATGTATGTTTCCATGTTCCAGCAGCTTTAAAAAAAAAAAATTGGCCATGCCACATGGCATGTGGGGATCTTAATTCCCAGACCAGAGATCGAGAAATACAGCTTTTAAAAACATCACCTTCTACACCAAGTTGATGGTTCTTTTGTTTATCTTCTTATCACAGTTAGCAGGAAAAAGTGAATTCATACAAAGTGGAGAGGGTTGGAAATATTGAAGAATATTGTTATTACTCAATAATAAACAGCAGGAAAACCTTTGGAAATAAAACCAATCTTCACAGCATTTTTATGAGTCATATAAAAATCAGTGGTTAACCTACTTTACTGCATTTTAGAAGTCCCATAAGCAAAGCTCATTCACCCTGATTCTTTGTAATTCCCCATGAAAAAAAAAAGGATAATTAAAGAAATGTCCAATGTGTACAAGGTTTATGAAATTCTTATATTAACGATTTCCCTTACAGTAAAAGCAACTTCTATTTTTAATAAGATGCTACCAGCTTTTTGTTTGATTGACCTGACTTAATCAGGAGCAGCCTAGCATGGGCTCACAGTAAGGATGGCTTGCAAGTATATTAAGAAAGATGTATCAAACTGGCAGATCCACCAAGTATTTTTAGCACTGAAATTTGAGTTAGAGCTGTTATATGTGCTGTTTTTCCCCAAGAAACTTGTCTGCCTTGTCAGTTGAGTAGCTGTGGCTGGGGATACTGTTTTGTAGTAAGCTCATCAATTAAACATTTGAAGTTCAGTACATGCCATAGTAACCTTTTTGATCAGTTTTGGGAAAGAAAATGTGAAGAGGTTTTGGTGAAAATAAAGTGGTTGGATGGCTCTGCGCCACTGATTTCTGTGAATGCCGCAGTCTAATTTTAATTCACCGCAGCTTTCCAAGTGCTATGAAAAGGTTGAAAAGGCCCTGAGTGCAGGGGACCCCTGCACAAGTGGATATGTATCTTTGAATTACCTGAAGATTGTCCTCGACACCTTTGTATACCGGTTACCAAGAAGAATTTTCATCCAGTTAATGAAAAGGTAAGAGTCCCATTGTTGCCTTGACGTTTTTCCCCCCAGACGTCAACCGTGAGAATAAGGAACAGCTTCATTTATATTTTATTAATGTTTTAGACTTTTTTTTGCCACTGAAAATTTCAAACACATGCAAAAGTAAAGAGAATAACACACTGAACCCGCGAATGCACCCACCACCCGTCTCTAACATTCCACTCCTGGCTAGTCATTTCATCCCTGCCCCGGCCCACCTCTCCTCTACCTCAGATATTTCTGAAGCAAATACCAGACATCACATTTCATTGAAAAGATCTCACTATGTCTCTTGATAAGAACTCTTGTAAGAAACATGGTACAAATACTGTTTCACACTTAAGAGAATTATCAATAATATTAATAAACATCCAGTCAGGATTCAGATTTAACTGACTGTCTCCCATTTTCTTTCATAACGAATTTAATCTGTACATTGTGATCCACAGTGCGTTTTTAATCTATAGGGACCCTCTCCATTTGTTTTCTTTACCTCCTTAACATGCATTCATAGAAAAGATCCGGGTTGTCTGTTATGTGGAGTTTCTTAGAATCTGAACCTGACTGATTGCAACCCACAGGGGCGTGTAACCTGCTCTCCTGTCTCCCTCCCCCCACCCCTGCCCCTGAGTTGGTAGATGCACAGATCCAGGTCCAATTCTGGGGGCAGGAGTGCTTCACAGGTGGTAGCAAGCATGCGTGAGCCGCTTGTCTTTCTTCTTGTGATGTCAGCAGCTGTGCTGATCCTCCCTGTGCCCCTCAGATCGCGGGGGATTGTGAAGGGGTGACACTCCGTGCGTCTCCTTTCTCCTCTTCTCACCCGAGTGCTTCTGTGCCGAGAGCTTTCCCTCTCCCACCGTCTGGTAACCGTGAGACACAGTGAAGAGAGGCAGCAGCTCCTTGGTTCTTTCCCTTCGCTTACTGCTTTTCAAAATAGTGAATTGTGTTCCCAGCATCCTCTAGAAGTGAGCAGTGAGTGATTCTTCTTAAAAAAAAAAAATGCATGATTATAAACTCTTGAGTGTTGACGTATTTGGTGTGTTTGAATTTATTAGAGTTATTATTCCCCTTGATACTCAGCTTGCCCTGTCTTGGCCAGGGGAGCCTCTTCGTGCTGGCTCTGAGTCCTGCTGGGTGACCCTCGTAAGTCCTCGGGTAGCACTCCTTGGTGTCACGGAATGCCCCAGGCCCTTCTGCGGCATCTCTTGCCCACACCTGGGGTCAGCCGTTTCTCCCAGGACCCCTGTTTCCTTTCAGCTGGAAGTGGTATATATAGACCGACCTCTGGGTGAGGAATACTGTCTTTGGTTTACCTGGCTTTCTGTCTAGGTAACTAGTACTCCTCTTCTCCGGGGACATAGGGTTGAGGCTGATGGAAGCTTGTCCTGCGAAACTCTGTCTCGTTGGAGGGCACCTCGGGGTTACCCGGAAAGGAGAGGCATGAGAGACAGAGAAGGAAAAAGTAGTGCGGGTCTAGACCACGGCGCTTCCTCCCCTTCTCGGCGCCCTGTGTGTCGCCGCCACTTAAGCCTTTAGGTTCCTTTTAGTTCTGCATGCATTTTTTGTTTAATCAGTCAGTCACCATGCAGTTCCTGAGCACTTGCCTAGGAACTCGCTGGGGACTAAGAAAGGCGCGATCCCTGCCCTCGAAGAGCTTTACCTGCTGGCGGGGAGACTGATGTCAACAAACACACACGGAATAAAATAAAATGTGCAGTGTGATGAAGGCTCTGGGGCTTCCCTGAGAGCTCAGCTGGTAAAGAATCTGCCCGCAATGCAGGAGACCCCGGCTTGATTCCTGGGTTGGGAAGATCCCCTGGAGAAGGGATAGGCTCCCCACTCCAGAGTTCTTGGGCTTCCCTGGTGGCTCAGCTGGTAAAGAATCCGCCCATAATGCGGGAGACCTGGGTTTGATCCCTGTGTTAGGAAGATCCCCTGGAGAAGGGAAGGGCTACCCACTCCAGCATTCTGGCCTGGAGAATCCCATGGACTGTGCAGTACATGGGGTTGCAGAGTCAGACACGACTGAGCGAGGTATATGAAGGCAGTGGAGAGGTTGGCAAGGACATAACGGAGAATAACGGGAACTCCGGCCATTCTAGGGTGGCTGGCCTGAGGGGCTTCTCTGAACGAGTGAGGTCAGGGAGAGCAGCCCAGGGCAGAGCCTCCTGGGCGGGGCCAAGGCCCTGTTGGGGGGCTGCCCCAGGAGCCCTGTTCTGGGGACTCACAGAAGCCAGTGCCTGGAGCCAAGTTGACAAGAGAGCAAGAGGGCGGAGACCCGCGGTGGAGGCAGGCAGGGCCGGCAGGGACTGGGGCTTGTGGTAAGCGAGGGGGTCGCAGACAGGCTTTGTGGGGGATTCCACCTAGAGACCCCATCTTCAGGCACGCGGCTTCCTCCTTGGCCGGCGTCTTCTTTCCTCAGAATGTATTTCTAAAAGTCTCATTCACTCGCAGTGTGAATGCTATCCCGAATTTTTATAAGAATTGCCAAGAATTGTTTTCTTGGAAGATAGCAGTGACTTACGTTGCTGTCAACGCGGTGTGAGGGTTCCGGTTTCATATTCTTTTCAGTGCTGAATATTAACATTGTGTTAAAATATTGATGACCTAGGAGGTGTAAAACGGTAACCCCCTTATTGCTTTAGTTTATGTCTCTTGGAGGGATTGTTGAGGTTGGATGTTCCATGAGCCCAGGATGCCCTTCAGGTCCTAGTTGGTCAATGGCCCCACGGATGGTTTTCCAAGTCATTTTCATCACCTTTTCGTTTAATTGTGTCATTATTCTCAGAGAGCCCTTTTCTGTCATGGGCTCTGCGGCAGTTTCTCCCAGCTTGCTATTTCCCTTTCACTGTGACTCCTCATTGTTTAGAAGTTTGCATTCTAACATCATCAGATGCACTAATCTTTGTCCTTTGCGACATCTTCTGTTGCTTCTACCAGTTACCATTCTTATCTAGGCTTGAGAAAAACTCTTTTCTACCCTGCTTGGTTTTCCATTTCTTTGAACACAAAACACTTCAGTCCCTCCTGAAATAAGGTGGGTGTCCCAACTAAAATATTTTTTTCCAAACAGATAATTTATTTACACCACCACTTTTTATGTAATCCTTTCCCTCCCGTTGTTTTTACTCTCCACGTTGTGCCATTAACGCTATCCATAATTTGGTTTAATGTGTGTTTCTGTATTCTGTCCTGCCAGTCTATAGATTTCTCTTGTGCCGGGACATTTCTGTCCAAGGTTCTGTCTACAGCTGGCCATCCGACAGCCCTCATGTTTTCTGTTAAATCTTGGGAGAGCACACGGAGGTGCCGGCACTCTCACCGTTCTTTGTTTCTCGAGTTTACATAGTGACTGTTGCAGGACTTACCCCGATTACCTCACCTTCTAAGCTCAGAAGGGAGAATCTGCTTCTGCCCTGAAAGCAGGGGCCTCCGGAAGAGTGAATGAGAGGAGAGACTAGTGTTCCCGGCAGGTGGCACCGGGGTGGCCCCTGCGGGGTGCTGACCTCTGCTTTCCCGTGCTCTCCTCTCAGGCCCCCCAGAAGGTGGTTGGGACACCTGGTGTTGCTAGAGGGAACTCTAATTCCTCGCGATGCTTGTATTCTGAGCGTCACAAGAAGCCATGAGTCGTCTTCTAAATTTAGGCTTAGACTTTTCGTTAACATACCAAGATGTGCCCACGATGGCACTGGACCTATTCTGCATGACTTTTGTGTTTAAACAATGGTTTAAGGGCACATTAAGAAGCCTGTGCATGGCTGTTGACAGCTCTGTTTATAATCACCCCAAGCTGGAACCAGCCCGCGGTGCCTCAGCAGGTGATAGGGTCAGCAAGCTGCTTTCCATCCACACGATAGACTGTTCCTCAGCACCAGGAAGGAACGGACTGTTGATACCTACGCATGGATGACTCTCAGAGACGCGCTGCGTGAAAGAACCCAGTCTCGAAGGTTCCTACCTAGGAGTCTCGTTATCCGATGGTGGGCGAGAGGAGACCCTCTTCACTCCAGTATGAGAGGTGGGGGAGGGCCTGACTCCAGAGGGCCAGCAGCAGGGAGGCTGTGGAGGATGAGGCAGTCCTGGGTTCTGTGTGGGGCAGTGGCTCTGTGAATCTACACGTGTGATAAATTCACGTAAATGTGTACACACAAACCCATTTTTACTGCACTTGAAATTGAGAGATAAAGTTTTAAAACTCATCCCTTTTTTGAGGCAAACAATACAGAAAAGAATAAAGGAGGAAGTAAAATAAAATCTAAACTCTCATGTCCTACAAAATGATTTCAGAAATTATTCTCCTGTCACATTTCAGAATGGAAAGAAAAAAAAAAAAAAAAAGGCCTTTTTTTTTTTTTTAGTTTATTTTTTAAAAAATACTCCAGATCTAGGACCTAAATTAAAAACTCTTAACAGCTTGGTAATGAGACATAAAATCTTGATCCAAATAATATGTTAGAGACGTTAAAAGCTATTTTCCATATATATATATTAATGTAATGGTAGGCTGTAATTGAACTGATATCTTGACCTTTATTACTAACATGCTGTGCTTTTCATTGTCGCCTAACCTTTTATATAAAATAGATCTATTAAAAACAAAACCAGTGTTTAAATATGAAGAATGAGGTTTGCGGGATAGTTGAGAGGATGGAATAAATGCTGTGACTTGCACGTTCACCAGAGCCTGGGCTTCATCCATCCATCATGTGAACAGGTCCCCACTCAGAAGCACCTCCCAGTGAGAAATTTCCCATCCACGCTGGGAACATTAGTAGCCTGGCAGAGCTATGCAAACAAAAAACAAGCCATTTAGCCCAAATTATATGAAGTGTAGAAGCAATACCCTGGGATATATTTTCAGTTATTGCCCAAGCCATTTTTAACCCACACGTCTAGGATTTCTTCTATTTGTGTGACATTCTAGAAAAGGCAAAACAGTGGGAATGGAGGAGAGATGGTAATTGCCAGGACTGGGGAGGGGGATGGTGTGACTCATGGTGGGCAACACAAGGAGGTTTTGGTGTGAGGGAGCTGCTCTCTCTTCGACTGTGGGCTTTTTCGTCTGGAAGTGCACTGGGCAGGGTCCAGGCAGAAAACAGATGGCATATAAGTTTACCGAAGGAACTTTCACCCTGGTGAGGGCAGGACGAAATGTGCAGTCAGTAGAAGGGAAAGCATTTCTCCCTCCTAGGTCTGAAGGGGCAA
This sequence comes from Cephalophus harveyi, assembly GCA_006410635.1. Lineage (NCBI taxonomy): Eukaryota > Metazoa > Chordata > Mammalia > Artiodactyla > Bovidae > Cephalophus > Cephalophus harveyi. Next base: position 214,098 of record SJYT01068161.1, read on the forward strand.
GAGGAAGGAGTTACAGTATGAAATATCCATAGCTACATTCGAGATGCCAGGGACGGTGTGGATTTGCACACGTGAATGCCATCATCACCTGATTACATTTGCAATAATCTGGTCAGTTTCTAATACCCAAGTATTAGTAGCGTTTGCACGGGTGGCCAGGTGATTTCAGTGAGAAGGTTGTAGAAATCAATCCTTTTCCCACCCCTCATCTCTACAGGTTGCCAGTGGCACAGTGTCTACACTTACCCCACAGACGTGGTGTGACTTTTTGTTCACTCTCTTATGAAGGGAGGGGTCTCCTCCTTGGCCTTTCCTACCATCACAGCCCTTATTCCACGGAGAGCAGAACCAATGTGAGGATTCTGCAGTGACTAAGAATACTTGCTCCAATGATATTTTCTGGACCTGGAGGAGCCACCGTGGGACGAGTCACGCTCTTGCTGGAGCCCCTGTAAAGTGGATTTGAGCCCCACCTCGTCGTCGTTCATTTGCTCAGTTGTGTCCAGCTCTTTGCGACTCCGTGGGCTGCAGTACGCCAGGCTTCCCTGTCCACCATCCCCCAGAGTTTGCTCAAACTCGTGTCCATTGAGTCGGCTCCATCTACCACCTCCGTAAGCCTCTGACCTACACACCATGCTGGCACTTTGGTTCTTCAGAGATTATCATTAGTCCGGAGCCACTATCTATTCATCCTGAATGTGAAAAACAAATTTGTTTCTTCTCGCTAATCCAGAGATGGCGTCCCATGCTGCTATGAGACCCCCACCTGGCTTCGTGGGATGGGAAAGAAAGATTGGGAATAACACTGGACTCCCAGCCTCAGAATCCAGAGGGACAGGGGCCTGAGGAAATCAGAGGAGCCCCTGGGGCATTTTTAAAGTCTTGTTGAATTTGTTGCAATGTTGCTGCTGTTTTATGTTTTGTTTTTCTGGCCCCGAGGCATGCAGGATCTTAGCTGCCTGACCAGGAAGCCAGCCGTACTCGCTGCATTGGAAGGTTAAGTCTCAACCACTAAACTGCCAGGGAAGTCCCCGGAGGCATTTTTAAGAATTAAAAAACCCAGCAATATCCACCTTTGTGACTTTGGTTAATAACGGTTACTCTTGTGATTAGCAAAATTATCTGCTGGCTCTATTTTTTGAAAGTTATGTTTATTCATGTTGATTATAAAAACTGTACAGGCTCAAACTAGAAAATAGAAAAAATGATAAAAAAAAAAATTACCCATAATTGTAATGGCCAGAGATAGCCACTATTAATATTTTGGTCTATTTCCTTCCAGAATTTTTATGTGTGTGCATGTACACACGCTCCATACATGCTTAACATAGTCGATGCCATATGAGAAATAAATTATGTTCTGTTTTCTTACAGCATATTACATCAGGAGGATTTTTTTATGTTGTTAATAAGAAAAACCTTTGAAATTAATTTTTAACAGCTGCCTAATGTTTTATCAGCCCTTAAGTCAAGGGTTTTGAATGCTTCCAAGGTTTACATTCCATTTTACTAAGATGCCCTTCAGAAAAATGTTGATTTATTCTGAGGAGTGAGGTTCATGAGAGTGCTTTTCGCCAGCATTTAACATTGCTGTCTTTAAATACTTGCTAATTTGATAGGTGAAAGCACAGTGCCTTGTTGCTATTTTAATTGATATGACCTTGATTGCCGTTGAGTTTGCACGTGTTTCACGTTTAACAGTAACTTCCTTCATGAACAACTGTTTGCTCAGGTCCTTTGACCATTTCCTGTGTTTTAAAAATATTTTGGTCCCAGTACAAGTCATATAAAGTTCTTTATCAAGTGTATAGTTTAATGGGCTTCCCTGGTGGCTCATATGGTTAAGAACCTGCCTGCAATGTGGGGACCTGGGTTCGGTCCCTGGGTTGGGGAGATCCCCTGGAGAAGGGAATGGCAACCCACTCCGGTATTTTTGCCTGGGGAATCCCATGGACAGAGAAGCCTGGCGGGCTACAGTCCATGTGGACACAAAGAGTTGGACACGTTTGAGTGACTAACACACACAGTTTAATGCGTTTGGGCAACTGTGTGTATTTAGTAGCCACTCCCTTGGCAAACGCGGGGGGCGCTTCCATCGCCCTGTGGTGCGCTCCTGCGCTTCGACAGCAGCCCCTCCCGTGGCCGCTCAGCCCCAGGGCCACCGCTCTGCTCTCTGCCTCTCTCGCTGCAGTTCGGCTATTCTTTGGCGTTCTCACAAATGGGACAGGTGCTCTTTTGTGTTTGACTACTTTTTCTTTCGCTTCCCAAGTGTTAAGATTCACCACGTTGCTGCACATCTAAATGTTCCACTAATTGTTTTTGCTGAGTAGTATCCCATAGTGTTTCCCAATTTGTTGGGAAATATCCCATAGATATTCCCCAATTTGTTTATCTACTCAGCCGCTGATAGACATCTGGATTGTTTTCAGTTTGGGGACATTGTAGAAAGCGTTGCTATGGACATTCACATACAGGTCTCATTTTGTGTGGACATGTTCTTATTTCTCTTGGGTAAAATACTTCGTAGTAAAATTGCTGGGTTGTATGATGAGTGTGGGCTTTCTGTATAGCTCAGTGATAAAGAATCCCGTTCGAACCCTGGGTGAAGATCCCCAGGAGAAGGAAGTTGCAATCCACTCGTTTTTTTGCCTGGGAAATCCCATGGGCTGAAGAGCCTGGCGGGCTACAGTCCAGGGGGTCGGAAAACAGTGGGATACGACTTAGTGACTAAGCAGCAGCAACAGTGATGAGTGGATCTTTAAATTTATGAGACCCTGTCAAACCACTTTCCAAAGTCACTGTGTCAATTTGTAGTTCCACCAGCAATATGTAAGAAAGGCAGATGCTTCACTTCCCCACGGAAGCTTGGTACTGCCGGTCTTCCTAATTTTAGCCATTCTAGTTTGTGTAGAGCTGTTTCTGTTTTTAACTCTCATTTTTTCTGATGACTAATGATTTTGAGACTCTCTTCGTGTGATTATTGGCCATTTGTCTCTCTTCTTTCGTTACGTGCATGTGCAGATCGTTAGTCTCTCTTTACAGGATTGTGCTTTTCCTGTTACTGATCTGTGCGTGTTCACTTGCCTCGCTGTCTCCTGCACTGGCAGGTGCGTTCTTGACCACTTGTGCTGTTCGTTATGTGCTCTGGATATTAGCTCTTTGTCACATACATATTTTTCAAATATTTTCGTTCAGTATGGCTTGCTTTTTCATTTTCTTAACTTGGTCTTTTGAAGCACAGAAGTATTTTTGTTTTCATGAAGTACATTTTAGCCATTAAAATTTTTATGGGTAATTTTTGGGGAGTTCATTTTCAGAAATCTTTGCCTAACCCAATAGCACAGGGATTTTATCTTGCCTTATCTTTTCTTCTAGAAGTTTAGTAATTTTAGCTCCTATATTTAGGTCCATTTCTAGTTAATTTTTGTGTATGACATGAGGTCAAGGTTCATTTTGTTCCTGCACAGATATTCATTTGTTGAAAAGGCGATCATTTCCCTAATGAATTACTTTGCACCTTTGTCAAAAATTAATTGACCGCATACGTGTCAGTATGTTTCTGGACTCTGTCCTCTTCCAGAAGTTGTAAGAATACATCTTGAAACAGTGCCACACTGTTGTCTTGATTACTGTAGCTAAATAGTTAAGTCTTGAAATTAAGTTGTGTAACTCCTCTACACTTGTTCTTTTCTTTCAAAATTGTTTGACTATTCAAGGTGCTTTGCCTTCCTATATATTCATCAGCTTGTCAATACATTTTTTTTTTTAAAGAAAGAAAGCAAGTTTGCTAAGATTTTTAAGTACATTGGGGAGATTTGCCACTTTTCTGAATACACTGGGAAGATTTTTTCAGTTTAATAATATTCAGTTTTCCATTCTATGAGCATGGTACATCTTTCTGTTTATTTAGGTGTTTAATTTCCTTAGGCAAGATTTTGTTGTTTACAATGCTCAGATATTGCACATATTATGTTGTATGTATTCCTAAATATTTTTATTTTTTGATGCTAATATAAATGAATTTAAAAATTTTTCATTTTGTCAGTATTCATGGCTAATACTAACAAACAATTGATTTTTTTGGTTATTGACTTTACAGTACTGTGACCTTACTAAATTCACTGATTAATTTGTTCTAATACTTTTTTTGTGGATTCCTTAGTGTATTCTCTATAGACAGTCATTGTGCCGCTAAGTAAAGGCAAGCTTGCACCTTCCTTTGCAATCTGTCTGCCCTTTTTTTTTTTTCTTGGCATATGTTACTAGGTACGACATTAAGTATGACAATAAGGACATTAAGTACAATGCTGAGCAAAAGTGGTGGGATTAGACACCCTTGCCTTGTTCCTGATGTTAGGTAGAAACCATTCCATCTTAAACTGTAGTGATGTTAGCCATGGGTTTCTTGTAGATGCCCTTATTAGGTTAAGGGATTTCCTTTCTATTCTTGTTTTGCTGAATTTTTAAAACTGTATGTTGATTTTTGTCAAATGTTTTCCTGCATCTATTCTGATGATCATGTACTTCTCCATTATTCCATTAATATTGTGAATTACATGGGTTGATTTTCAGTTGCTAAGCCAGTTGATGGTGACTGCAGCCATGAAATTAGAAGACGCTTACTCCTTGGAAGAAAAGTTATGTCCAACCTAGTAGCATTTTCAAAAGCAGAGACATTACTTTGCCCACTAAGGTCCGTCTAGTCAAGGCTATGGTTTTTCCAGTGGTCATGTATGGATGTGAGAGTTGGACTGTGAAGAAGGCTGAGTGCCGAAGAATTGATGCTTTTGAACTGTGGTATTGGAGAAGACTCTTGAGAGTCCCTTGGACTGCAAGGAGATCCAACCAGTCCATTCTGAAGGAGATCAACCCTGGGATTTCTTTGGAAGGAATGATGCTAAAGCTGAAACTCCAGCACTTTGGCCACCTCATGCGAAGAGTTGACTCATTGGAAAAGACTTTGATGCTGGGAGGGATTGGGGGCAGGAGGAGAAGGGGACGACCGAGGATGAGATGGCTGGATGGCATCACGGACTCGATAGACATGAGTCTGAGTGAACTCCGGGAGATGGTGATGAACAGGGAGGCCTGGCGTGCTGCGATTCATGGGGTCGCAAAGAGTCAGACACGACTGAGCGACTGAACTGAACTGAACTGAAGCCAATTTTGCATCCTGGGATTAAACCCCACTTGGCCCTGATAGATTATCCCATTTATATACTGTTCAGTTTTATTTGCTAAAATTTGTCAAGGTTTTCTGGTATCTTTTTTTAATGAGTGATGGTTTGTCTCAAGTTGTCTTTTCTTATAAATGCGTTTTGAGAGGGCAGCACTGGCTTGGGAAAGGTGCAGGGAGCGGTTTCCTTCTCCTCGGTTTGCTGACTGGCATTACAACTACTGCTGCCCTCACTGGTACTGCCGCTACTGTTGCTAATATTTTCCGTAAATGTTTGATAGAGCTCATCTGCGAAGCCATTCAGGTTTGAAGTTTTCTTTAGGGGACTGTTTTGAATTACAACTTCAATTTAAAAAATTAATATAGAACTATTCAAGTTTTCTGTTTCTTCTTGGGTCATTTTTGGTAATTTGTGTTTTTCAGCAAATTTCATTTCATCTTGGGTTTCCCTGGTGGCTCAGAAGGTAAAGCATCTGCCTGCAGCGCGGGAGACCTGGGTTCGATCCCTGGGTCAAAGAGATCCCCTGGAGAAGGAAATGGCAACCCATTCTAGTACTCTTGTCTGGAAAATTCCATGGATGGAGGAGCCTGGTAGGCTTCAGTCCATGGGGTCGCAAAGGGTCAGTCATGACTGAGCAACTTCACTTTCATTTCATCTTACTTATGTCTGATGCTCTTTTTATTCCTTTCTGAGGAGCCAAGGTCTCCATCTACTATCATTTTTGTTCAGCCTGAAGAACTTCCTTTGTTGAGGAATATGTGTACTGACTCCAAATTGGGAAAGGAGTATGTCAGGCTGTATATTGTCACCCTATTTATTTAAGTTATATGCAGAGTACATCATGTGAAATGCTGGGCTGGGAGAAGCACAAGCTAGAATCAAGATTGCTGGGAAAAATATCAATAACCTCAGATATGCAGATGACACCACCCTTATGGCAGAAAGTGAAGAGGAACTAAAAAGCCTCTTGATGAAAGTGAAAGTGGAGAGTGAAAAAGTTGGCTTAAAATTCAGCATTCAGAAAACTAACATCATGGCATCCAGTCCCATCACTTCATAGCAAATAGATGGGGAAACAATGGAAACAGTCAGAGACTTTATTCTGGGGGGCTTCAAAATCACTGCAGATGGTGACTGCAGCCTTGAAATTAAAAGACACTTGCTCCTTGGAAGAAAAGCTATGACCAACCTAGACAGCATATTAAAAATCAGAGACATTACTTTGCTTTCAAAGGTCCGTCTAGTCAAAGCTATGGTTTTTCCAGTAGTCATGTATGGATGTGAGGGTTGGACTATAAAGAAAGCTGAGCGCTGAAGAATTGATGCTTTTGAACTGTGGTGTTGGAGAAGACTCGAGAGTCCCTTGGACTGCAAGGAGATCCAACCAGTCCATCCTAAAGGAGATCAGTCCTGGGTGTTCTTTGGAAGGACCGATGCTGAAGCTGAAGCTGCAATACTTTGACTGCCTGATGCGAAGAGCTGACTCATTTGAAAAGATCCTGATGCTGGGAAAGATTGAAGGCAGGAGGAGAAGGGGACAGCAGACGATGAGACAGTTGGATGACTTCACTGACTCGATGAACACGTGTTTGAGCAAGCTCCGGGAGTCGGTGATGGACAGGGAGGCCTGGCGTGCTGCAGTCCGTGGGGTCGCAGACAGTCGGACACGACTGAGCGACTGAACTAAGTGTACTAAAGATGGATTCCCTCAGGTTTCTTTTATTTAGAGAAGTCTTTGCTTCTCCTGCATTTTGAAATGATACTGACTTAGACTGACAGCTCTGTGTAGCCGTTCTTTCATTCAGCACTTCATCGTTCTGTTCCACTCCTTTCGGTTCCGTTGTTTGGAATGAGAGTCTCTAATAAGCTGCGTCCGCTGTGTGGTGACTTTCTCGTTGCCCTNCCATCTACTATCATTTTTGTTCAGCCTGAAGAACTTCCTTTGTTGAGGAATATGTGTACTGACTCCAAATTGGGAAAGGAGTATGTCAGGCTGTATATTGTCACCCTATTTATTTAAGTTATATGCAGAGTACATCATGTGAAATGCTGGGCTGGGAGAAGCACAAGCTAGAATCAAGATTGCTGGGAAAAATATCAATAACCTCAGATATGCAGATGACACCACCCTTATGGCAGAAAGTGAAGAGGAACTAAAAAGCCTCTTGATGAAAGTGAAAGTGGAGAGTGAAAAAGTTGGCTTAAAATTCAGCATTCAGAAAACTAACATCATGGCATCCAGTCCCATCACTTCATAGCAAATAGATGGGGAAACAATGGAAACAGTCAGAGACTTTATTCTGGGGGGCTTCAAAATCACTGCAGATGGTGACTGCAGCCTTGAAATTAAAAGACACTTGCTCCTTGGAAGAAAAGCTATGACCAACCTAGACAGCATATTAAAAATCAGAGACATTACTTTGCTTTCAAAGGTCCGTCTAGTCAAAGCTATGGTTTTTCCAGTAGTCATGTATGGATGTGAGGGTTGGACTATAAAGAAAGCTGAGCGCTGAAGAATTGATGCTTTTGAACTGTGGTGTTGGAGAAGACTCGAGAGTCCCTTGGACTGCAAGGAGATCCAACCAGTCCATCCTAAAGGAGATCAGTCCTGGGTGTTCTTTGGAAGGACCGATGCTGAAGCTGAAGCTGCAATACTTTGACTGCCTGATGCGAAGAGCTGACTCATTTGAAAAGATCCTGATGCTGGGAAAGATTGAAGGCAGGAGGAGAAGGGGACAGCAGACGATGAGACAGTTGGATGACTTCACTGACTCGATGAACACGTGTTTGAGCAAGCTCCGGGAGTCGGTGATGGACAGGGAGGCCTGGCGTGCTGCAGTCCGTGGGGTCGCAGACAGTCGGACACGACTGAGCGACTGAACTAAGTGTACTAAAGATGGATTCCCTCAGGTTTCTTTTATTTAGAGAAGTCTTTGCTTCTCCTGCATTTTGAAATGATACTGACTTAGACTGACAGCTCTGTGTAGCCGTTCTTTCATTCAGCACTTCATCGTTCTGTTCCACTCCTTTCGGTTCCGTTGTTTGGAATGAGAGTCTCTAATAAGCTGCGTCCGCTGTGTGGTGACTTTCTCGTTGCCCTGACTCTCAGCTCTGTGACTGTGGTGTGCCTTGGCCTGGCGCGTTTCATGCACCTACTGCTTAGTGTTTACTGAGCATCTCAAATCCGTAAATGCATATTTTAATCAAATTTGGGGGGAATTTTGGCTCTTATATCCTCAAGATTTTTTTTCCCTACCCTATTCTCTTTTTCCCTTCTGTGACTGCAATTCCATGTATGTAAGACTGTCTTATGTCTTTGAACTCTATTCATTTTTGTAAATATATGTGTATTCCGTGTTTGTTATATTTGGTGGTTTTGGTTGATTTGTATTTATATTCACTCCTTCTCCCTTCTGTCTTCTCCACTATTTTGTTAGTTCCATCAAGTGATTTTTTAAAAATTTCAGGTAGTATTTTCATCATTCTAAAATTTCTGCCTAATTCTTTTTATTATATCCACTTCTCTGTGACATTTCCTATCTTTTGCCTCCTTTTAGGCATGTTTTCATTTATATCATTGATGATTCTTATAATCATTGCTTTAAAAATTCTTATCTGATAACACCACCATTTGGCTTATTTGGGATTCCTCTCAACTGACTTTGTTTTTCTCCTTACTAATGTTTCATTTTCCTGGTTTTTCATATTCCTGCAACTTTAGATTCTATCTTAGAAAGTTTGAATGTTAAACCATGGAAACTCTAACTTCTGTTATAATTATCTTTCAATGAGTGTTGTTTCTTTTGTTTTGCTAGGCACTTATCTTAGCTGATCTCAAGCTGCATATTCTGTTTCTGGGTGGCCGTTGTGATTTTAATTCAGAGCTTTTGGGTTTAGCTACACTTTTTAGTAGGTCCTGATCATGTGAGATTCAGAAACCAGCCAGAAATGTGGTGAGAATTGGGGGATCTCTCTCTGGCCCCTTCTTTATTCCAGGATTTCTCTTTCTCTCTAGGTTTATAATTTATCTAGGTTTATTAATCTTCTAGTTTTCTAAGCTACCAAGATCACTTTTTTTTTTCCTACTGGTGCCTTTGCTATCCCTAATGTTACAGTACCCTAGCCTGGGTTAGATGCACTGAAAATATTCTTACAACTCCTCTCTTCTCAGCATAGATTTCCCACCAGAGTTCACTCTTTAGTCACTTTTGTGTGACATGCTTCAGTTCAGTTCAGTCGCTCAGTCGTGTCCGACTATTTGCGACCCCATGAATCGCAGCACGCCAGGCCTCCCTGTCCATCACCAGCTCCCGGAGTTCACTCAGACTCATGTCCATCGAGTCCGTGATGCCATCCAGCCATCTCATCCTCGGTCGTCCCCTTCTCCTCCTGCCCCCAATCCCTCCCAGCATCAGAGTCTTTTCCAATGAGTCAACTCTTTGCATCAGGTGGCCAAAGTACTGGAGTTTCAGCTTTAGCATCATTCTTTCCAAAGAAATCCCAGGGCTGATCTCCTTCAGAATGGACTGGTTGGATCTCCTTGCAGTCCAAGGGACTCTCAAGAGTTTTCTCCAACATCACAGTTCAAAAGCATCAATTCTTCGGCACTCAGCCTTCTTCACAGTCCAACTCTCACATCCATACATGACCACAGAAAAAACGATAGCCTTGACTAGACGGACCTTAGTCAGCAAAGTAATGTCTCTGCTTTTGAATATGCTATCTAGGTTGGTCATAACTTTTCTTCCAAGGAGTAAGCGTCTTCTAATTTCGTGGCTGCAGTCACCATCTGCAGTGATTTTGGAGCCTAAAAAAATAAAGTCTGACACTGTTTTCACTGTTTCCCCATCTATTTCCCATGAAGTGATGGGACCGGATGCCATGATCTTCGTTTTCTGAATGTTGAGCTTTAAGCCAACTTTTTCACTCTCCTCTTTCACTTTCATCAAGAGGCTTTT
>SJYT01068161.1:225012-385824 GCA_006410635.1 Cephalophus harveyi
CCCTTAAATCTATTTCTCACTTCCACTGTATAATCATAAGGGATTTGATTTAGGTCATACCTGAATGGTCTAGTGGTTTTCCCTACTTTCTTCAATTTAAGTCTGAATTCGGTAATAAGGAGTTCATGATCTGAGCCACAGCCATCTCCTGGTCTTGTTTTTGTTGACTGTATAGAGCTTCTCCATCTTTGGCTGCAGAGAATATAATCAATCTGATTTCGCTGTTGACCATCTAGGGATGTCCATGTGTAGAGTCTTCTCTTGTGTTGTTGGAAGAGGGTGTTTGCTATGACCAGTCTTGGCAGAACTCTATTAGCCTTTGCCCTGCTTCATTCCTCATTCCAAGGCCAAATTTGCCTGTTACTCCAGGTGTTTCTTCACTTCCTACTTTTGCATTCCAGCCCCCTATAATGAAAAGGACATCTTTTTTGGGTGTTAATTCTAAAAGGTCTTCATAGAACCGTTCAACTTCAGCTTCTTCAGCATTACTGGTTAGGGCATAGACTTGGATTACTGTGATATTGAATGGTTTGCCTTAGAAATGAACAGAGATCATTCTGTCATTTTTAAGATTTCATCCAAGTACTGCATTTCAGACTCTTTGGTTGACCAAGATGGCTACTCCATTTCTTCTGAGGGATTCCTGCCCACAGTAGTAGATATAATGGTTTTCTGAGTTAAATTCACCCATCCCAGTCCATTTTAGTTTGCTGATTCCTAGAATGTCAACGTTCACTCTTGCCATCTCTTGTTTGACCACTTCCAATTTGCCTTGATTCATGGACCTGACATTCCAGGTTCCTATGCAATATTGTTCTTTACAGCATCGGACCTTGCTTCTATCACCAGTCACATCCACAGCTGGGTATTGTTTTTGCTTTGGCTCCATCCCTTCCTTCTTTATGGAGTTATTTCTCCACTGATCTCCAGTAGTGTGTTGGGCACCTACTGACCTGGGGAGTTCCTCTTTCAGTATTCTATCATTTTGCCTTTTCATACTGTTCATGGGGTTCTCAAGGCAAGAATACTGAAGTTGCTTGCCATTCCCTTCTCCAGTGGACCACATTCTGTCAGACCTCTCCACCATGACCTTCCCATCTTGGGTTGCCCCGTGGGCGTGGCTTAGTTTCATTGAGTTAGACAAGGCTGTGGTCCTAGTGTGATTAGATTGACTAGTTTTCTGTGAGTATGGTTTCAGTGTGTCTGCCCTCTGATGCCCTCTTGTAACACCTACCATCTTACTTGGGTTTCTCTTACCTTGGGCGTGGGGTATCTCTTCACAGCTGCTCCAGCAAAGCGCAGCCGCTGCTCCTTACCTTGGATGAAGGGTATCTCCTCACTGCCACCGTTCCTGACTTCTGTGACATGCTTAGTTGCTCAGTTTTGTCTGACTCTTTGCAACCTCATGGACTCCAGGCTCCTCTGTCCATGGGATTCTCCAAGCAAGAATACTGGAGTGGGTAGTCATTCCTTTCCAGGAATGGAACCCTAGTCTCCTGCATTGCAGGCAGGTGCTCTACCAGCTGAGCCACCAGAGCAACCCCTGCAGTGCTTTTAGGTAGCTGCTTCTGGTGTTACACTCAGAGTTCGTTTTGATTATCTCTAAGAGGATTGATCCAGAGGGATCTTACTCCACCATTACTGGAAGAAGTCAAGTTAATATTTTCATATTAATTTGTAAAGCACTTTATGTTTTAAAAATATTAACAATTTGTTATACATCATCATGAAAGATAACTTTGTAAGTCTATTGTTTGGTTCAAACTTTTAATATTTCTGATATACAGAAATTTATTATTTTGATGTAATTAAATAAATAAAATTGCAATTTCTTCTCTTAAGTTTTGTTTAAAAATCTGTTGTCATTCAAATACCAGACAAATATACACCTAGTTTTTCTCTTTTTTCAATGGTCCTAGTTTTTATGTTTAACTTTTTAATCTCTTTTGAGTTTATTTTTCTGTATTATATAGAGTGATATTTTCCCCAAAGAGCAAGGTAATTTCCTAAACATAATATATGCAGCTGATCGTATTTTTAATAGTAGTCACAATGTTTCCAATATAGAAAATTAATTTTTAACTTTTTAATTTTCACCTTTAAATTTAAGGTGAAAAAATATAGCATTAGCAAACTGTATCAAAATAGTGCTTGAAGTCTGGAAAAGAAAGCTTGAGTAGGAAAGATGAAACTTTGTTTTATATGTTAATAACAAGGCATTAAACCACTGTTGCAACCTACTTGTTGTACACCTGATGAAGTCACTTAGTCAATCAGTCGCTCTCTTTCTCATGACCACATACATGGCGCTAAGAGCAGAAGTAATAACCAATCAAGTGTTAGCTGGCATAAAGCAGTCATAATTGAAGTGCTGTACAAGTGTTAGCTGCTGATGATTCTGATACTTAGGTGGTGATAAATGCAGTAAAGGATAGAGGCATGGTGCTGCAGGGCAAACAGCCCTGCCTAGGGAAGCAAGGGGAGGCTTCCTTGAGAGAATGCTGATTAAGTTGAGGCTTGCAAGAGGAGTAGCGTTAACTACCTAAAGTGTGGGAGATAGTGAGGGGAAATGTGGCAGTTAGCAAAGGCAGCAGCGAGTTTAAGGAACCTGCGGCAAGAAGAGCACAAGCGCTTTGAGGGACCTAAGGAGCTGGGAGCAAGGGGCAGCATGGTACAGGATAAAGTTGGAGGTGTGAATAGGGTCAAACTGTGCAGGCTGTGCTTACTGAAGGACTGTAATTTTTGTCCTAAGAGTGATGGGGAGCTGTGGAAAGATTTTAAGCAAAAGAGTGATCACATTTGCATTTTAAAAAGAGCAGGCTGATTAAAGTGTGAAAATATTTCAGTGGAAGGCAACAATAGGTAGAAGGAGGCCAGTGAGATTATCGCAAAGCTTCAAGTGAGAAAAGATGGTAGCTTGGCACCACACGAGAGTGTATGAATGGATGGACAATTGGGTGGATGGGTGCAAATGTAAACCTCAGTTGAGATGGTAGTACTACAGTCTTGTGTGTGTGTGTGTGTGTGTGTGTGTGCATGCTAAGTCACTCAGTCGTGTTCAACTCTGCAACCCTATGGACTGCAGCCTGCTGGGCTCTTCCTTCCAAGGGATTCTCCAGGCGAGAATAGTGGAGTGGATTGCTGTGCCCTCCTCCAGGGGATCTTCCCAACTCAGGGACTGAACCTTCGTCTCTGACGTCTGTCTGCGTTGGCAGGCAGGCTCTTTACTATGAGCGCCACCTGGGAAGCTCACTATAGTCTTAGGCAACTTAAGTTTGTTTCCCACTGTCCCTTTAAATTTCCTCAGTTGGATTGGTTCTTTTCCCCCTGCATGAAAAGCATGAGCAGACTTTGATTTTTCTGGTTTGTCTGGAATCACACAAACAGCCCCAGCTTACTAGTTGCAATAGTTAGCCGCAATCATGGTCAAAGCCGCAGACCTGATTTAAATGTGAATCGTGTTCCTGGCCCAGTCAGGGCCTGCTGGGGGCACAGATGGCCTCCTCCCCTCTCCCCACTTTGCACTTCTCTTCCTTCCCCATATTGCAGACATGGGTTCTGACTCCTCCAGGCCGGAGTGCCCAGAGGAAGGAGAGGGAAAAAGGGGAGCGGGAATGTTCGTACTGGACTGGCTCTCCTGTGAGCTGGAAACTGCATTCTCTGGGCCTAGCAAGTGTCTCTTGTCTGCAGGCGTTTCCTTTCAGGAGAGCTCTGGCTGGGTCTCTGGATTTCACACTTGGCTCTCACATCTGCAGTTCTTTGATGAAGGCAAATGCATCTCCATCTCAGCTGATCACTTACTTCTTCCCTCCTCGGCCCCTGGGAACCTGGAGATAGGGAAGGAAAGCCTCCCTTTACTAAGATCCGTTCATTCTTCCAAGTGGCCTTCTTGGGGAGGACCTAGATGACCCTGTGTATTTGTGTGTGCTCTCCCGCGCGTGGCCCGTGTGAGATTCACGGGAGATCTCCGCGTTATTTCCCTGCTGACTCTGAGAGTAAGCTAGCAGCCTTGCCAACACCCACTCTGCCTGCCGCCATTTTTGGTCAGTGGCTGAGTAGCTCGTCTCCCATCTACACGATTTCTGTTCTCTGATACACGGGACCCTCCATGGCAGGAGCGCCCCGGTAGAACACTTCTTCCCACAAGGCTTGAGACGTGGGTACACATTGTCCACTCTGCTTAATGCTGGGCTTGGGGCTCTCTCAGACATATCTGAAGCTTTTCACCCCAGATTTTCTCTCTTATTCCTCTATTTTCTGGACCTAGAAAGTCCCATCTTGGGGCTTTTATTCTGCCTACCCCTCCAATCGAACTCTTCAAGTAATGAATTTGAAAGAATTATTTCAGGAACATTAGAATTGTAATCTAATCCCTTTGTTTCTCCCTTCAATGTATGCTACTGCGAACAGAATACAGAGACATGGAGATGTACAGTTTGTCTTTTCCTTGCTTCTAAAAAATAAATTTACAGTATTATTTTACTAAATTATTTTGTTTACCTTATATACAAAATTTCATATAAATTCACTGCTGCCATTTTAGTTCAGTAGTAAACACCTAATCCATGAAGTGTTATAGAAAAAATTGTTTAAAATACTATCTTTGTTTTTTCTAATCCAGATTTGGACTTAAAACCACCACTAAAGTCAATTGGAAGCAATTTTTAACATCGTTTTATGAACCTCAGTGTGAAGCTAGCAATAAAGCTCCCTTGACAAAGAGAAATAGGTATGTAAAAGAAAAAAAAAAAAAACTAAAGTGTGGTTACGCATATCATAATATGCAAAAGGTTAGAGAATATTTGAATTACTTTTTCTTCATTTATTGAAAGGCAAATTAGTCTTCATTGAATAATTACAGACTTTTACATAATAACATATAGCTTAAACTGTAAGGTAGGTATAATTATTATTCCAATTTCTAGATGGCAAAATAAGACATGAAGGGAGTCTTCACTCGATCATAGGCTTCATGAGTCATGGAGGCAGAATCGGAGCCTAAATGTCCTCAGTGCAGACACCCACGCTGCCAAGATCAGCCTCTGAGCACCAAGTATCTTCTTGTGGAACTGGGTATAAACATGTAACTCTTAAATGTCCTATGGAAAAGAGCAATGTATGCTAACTTGTTTTCCAGCTGCACTCTGCATGGTGCATATACTGTGGATTATTTGCCTTGAGCCCCATTATTTTCATTTTCATTCTAATGTCTGTTATACCTTGAGATTTACATTATCACATAAATTGCGGTGGGGGCCCCGAAACATAAAAACCACTTAATAACATGACATTTTAGCCTTTAGACTCTCACTCCAGGAACTATTTTGTTTGTGTTGATGTGCACCCTGTATTGATTGCCCGATATGAATCTTAAAGGAAAAAAAACAGCCTTTATAACCTCAGCACATTCATTGAAAGCACTACACTCTGTTGCAAAGTGAAATATACCACAGGGTTAATTCCCATTTCACTAGCTCCAATCCCTGTCTCAGGGTTTATGAATATTTAATGAACTGCTCTGGTCACCAGCCTTCCAGGTATTCAGAGCCCCTCGCCCCGCGCCACCCCCCCACCCCCACCCCATACAAGCAGTGCTGTGAGTTCGTTTCTTGAGTGAAGTTACTTCTGTTTCTTTATAGTTTTCTTGTCCCACGGCACCTTGTTCAGGACTGTACAAATTAACCTGTGAACTTTATTTACTTTAAAAGAGTAGTTCTCAGCTGGGGACCGTCTTAGCCCCCAGGAGACATTTCGCGACGTCACGGGTCATGTTTGGTTGTCCCAGCTGGGGCAGGGGCGCTACCTCTCTCCACTGGGTGCAGCCCGGAGATGCCGCTAAACACCCCTCAGCGCGCAGCATGGGACCTCCACCCCCTCCCCTCCAACCCCCGCCACAAAGAACTGTCTGGCCCTAGCGTCAATGGCACTGTGGGAGATAAAACTGATGCAAACATACCCATTCATGCCAGTGTTTGTGGTCTTCAGGAAAGCCAGGTTCCAAGTCACATGAAGAACTCAGACCCAGCATTTCTGCTACTTCCTATGTTCCATAAAAGTGGTGGCAGGGGTGTGTGTGTTTGTATGTTCTCGTACAACTGGAAAAAGCTAAGACAGCCGTACAGATGCAGCAGTGAACTCCCCTAAATGATCTGAGAGATGTTCAGAGCCAATCTGATTCACCGCCATTCTTTATTTCATGGGACATGTCAAACCATCTAATTGAACCCTGAAAAGGGAGGCTGGCAAGTGTACATTGCCAGGAGGTTCTTCAGCCTCCGTGTGATCAGAATCCCCGGTGAAGTTGGCTCTGATCTCCCTGGTGGATGATCACGGGCCTCCAAGCGTACATGCAGGCTGCTGGCCCTGATCTCAGGGGATGAAAGCAAGAGGCAAGTAAGGGAGACGGGTCTGATAACAGAGGTGGTTATGGCGGTCAGGCCACTGTCACCAGTGAGGGACAGTTTGTGAAGGTCGACGTTCTCACTGTTCCAAAACGAGATGTGTGTCCTTGGTGATGATGTGGGCGAGTGGGCTGCAACACGCTGCCTCCACACGGAGGTGCTGCTTCCCGCAGTGACCTCAGCAGTGATCAGTTTGTTCTCAACCATGGTTTCGGCATCTTTCCTGGTCTTTTTTTGAGACCAAAGGCTCGAACTGGCCAGACGGCTGGCCAAAACTATTCGGCAAAGGAGGGGGAGAGTGATGGGATGCAAGACTAATTGATGCCTGTGGGAACTGCATGCAGGCTGGCTCCCTGATTAGGTACCACGTTGACCGAGTGACAGATGGGCCCACACGAACATGTGACACTTTTTGGAAGAGGAGCTATCCAGAAATAAAGCGTTAGTATAGACGTTGTTAGGGTAATTTTCTTTCTTTTTTTTTTTTTTTTTTGCATTAACAAAGGCCAAGAACGTAACCTTATTCCTGTCTTTCTCTTAATTTTGTAACATCAACTTTAGGAATCAGGTTCACAAGGAAAGCATTATCACGAAGTTATTTAGATGTGAAGATCACTATACATCGTTGAAGAAAGCCCTGCTGCTCGTCAAGTCTGTAAGATTTTGAAACTCTGGTGAAAAACTCACTGTTGCGAGGAAGGCTAGCACTCAACAGGACCAATAAAAACTGTATACTCATTCATTTATCACTCAACAAATATTTTTGAGCTCCCATTATATGCTATGGGCTTCTCAGGTGGCTCAGTGGTAAAGAATCCACCCGCAGTGCAGGAGATGCAGGTTTGATCCCTGGGTGGGAAAGAGTCTCTGGAGAAGGAAATGACAACCCACTCTAGTATTATTGCCTGGGAAATCCCATGGACAGGAGAGCCTGGTGGGCTACAGTCCATGGGCTTGCAAGAGTTGGACAGAACTTAGCGACTAAACCGCCACCACCATTATATGCTGGCACTTATTCTGAGTGCTTAGGGATGCACAGCCTGACCTCATGAGCTGGGTCTAGTTGGGGAGATAGGGGACATAGAGTGTACTGCAATGTAATGAGATGAATGCCAGGGGCTGAGAACAACATGTGTCAAGATTGTTAAGGATGGAGTGACTCATCACCATTAGCTGTATAATTAAGGACTAACCTTGACCTGTCAAGCTTTCCTCCCATTTCCACCCTAGAGTTTATGGATTCATAACCAACTTGTAGCCCTGAACGGGAACATTTTCTTAGTCCCCAAATAGTTCGTTTAACTGCTTACCTGTCCTGCAAAGGGAGGCTTGTTCATGATTTTGCTTTAAACATTAGCTCCTGTCCCACTTTCACGCTCATTTTAGAAAGCAGCATTCGGACGCTTTTGGTTCAGAGCCACGTCTCACAAGTTAGTTATTTACTGAGCACATCCAATTGCTGAATCTCTAGTAAATAGCCAGGAGTGCAGTGAACTACTCTGCCTCAGGCTCAAACACAGAAGAGGAGTCCCCTGGCCTCCGGGTCCCCCTGGCCAAGCCCGCCACCCTGGGACAGTCTCCGCTGTGGGCCGGGCTCGGGGGAGGCTCCCAGGGCCTGGAGGAGGGCTGGAGGCTTCCGGTTTGCGCTCCGCTCTGGAGGCCGCAGCTGCTCGTCTCTGTCCGTCTAGAATGCCTCCGCACAGCGTGGATTGCGAGCTCTGGGTTCTGCTTTGTCCAGGGGTGATGCTCTAGCTGGTGCGCCAGGCACAGTTCATCTTCACACCTGACCTGTTCCCTGAGAACGGCCAGGAATAGGGAACCCATTCTACATGCCAGGCTCTGCCTCCAGTGATTTTTGTGGTGTCCACTCACGTTAGCCTCTTGACACCTCTGTCAGGCGGGCACTGTTGTTACCTTCCCTCGATCCTCTTTTGCTGAGGAAAGGAGGCTGGGGGTGAGTGCCCGGCCCGAGGCTCCCCCTGCTAGTGAGCGATGGGGCTGAGATTAGAAGCAGCTGCCCCCCGAGCTGGCACACTTCCTCCCTGCACTGAGCCGCCTGCCAGCGAGCTGACCGGGCCACTGCTTTAAGATAAACGAAGGCTCCCGTGTGTTCACCCGCCTCATCTTTATTAGTATATTGAAGAAGTAATTTAATTAAAAACGGTGAAATCTTCACCTCCGCTAATGGAGGGCTGTAATAATGCTTACCGAGCCAAATCTCAGTGACTTAACAGTCCCTGATGCACCTCTGGACAAATAGACTGATGACCGCACACAGGAGAAGGTGGGGATTGAGTGTCTGCTCCGTGCCAGACCGAACCCACGGGTGAATAAGGCGAAGTCCCCACTGCCGACGAGTTCACCCTCCGGAGTACCGCAGGAGAGCCACAGCCGTCACATCCCGGGAGCCACAGAGCTGGGGTTTCCAATGGGGATCCCCCACCCCACGCCTGCCAATCATTTGCCTGGGTCTTGGCCACATTCTGGGGCCAGTAGGAGAAGGAGAGCAGAGGGAAAGAGCCAGCAGTGGGCACGGAATGGCATTTGGCCACAGAGGACGGCCTTGGGAAGCAGGACCCGCTCCTGCCGTAGAGAAGGATGCAGAATTGTTAGAAGACAGGCTTTCAGTCTGCCCCAAGTCACACACCCCCCGGAGCTGTGTGTCCTGGCTGAGTATGTCTCTGCCCTCGTGCCAAGTGGACCCCCTCACTCCGCTGACTTAGGTTTAAGTCGGGTGTGGCTCATTTTCTAGCACCCAGAAACAGTTTGTACCCTGCCTATTCGTGTACTTCATTCTCAGTGTTGCCATCTGCAGCTCGCATGATATTATGAGTAGAATGTCCCAAAGAACCTTCCAAAAATTATTAGAATTCATCATAGAATTGAGAAGGTCATTGGATACAGGGTCAATATACAAAGATCAGCAATATTTCTATAAACTGCAATAAGCAATTGGAAAAAGAAGTTTTAAAATATTATTGCTAATAATCCTTAAAAAAAACCCAAATACCTAGAAATATATCTAACCGAAAATGTGCAAATCCTCTGTGTTGAAGACTTGGAAGACTGCTTGTACACATAGCCACCTGCTACAAACTCAGGGTGTATAGAAGGAAGACATGCTTCTCAGCTCATTCTCTGAGGCCGATGTTACCTTGGTATCAAAGCCAGGTGAAGAGATCACAAGAAAAACCACAGACTGATATCCTTCATGAACATAGTTGCAAGAATTCTCAAAAATATTAGCAAACTGAATCTAGCAACGTGTAAAAAGGATTAAATGCTATGGCTACATGAAGTTCATCCCAGGATGGCAAGGTTGGTTTAACTTCCAAAAGATCAATTATCATCACACACAATATTAATAGAAACAAAGGACAGATCTGCGTGACCATAAATGCAGAAAAAAAAATTTGAAAAATTCAAAACTCATTCACAATAACAACCTTCAACCAACTAGGAATAGAAAGGAAATTCCCTCACCTGATAAAGGGCCTTTATGATAAACCCAAAGCTAACAGCATAGTTGGGCTTCCCCGATGGCTAGTAAAGGATTTGCCTTCCAATGCAAGAGGCAAAGATCTCAAAGGTAGGAAAGATCCTACCCAGGGATAGGTAGGAAGGAATTGGTGATAGGTGAAAGGTAGGAAGGATAGCTGAGAAGGACATGGCAACCTACTCCAGCATTCTTGCCTGGGAAATCCCATGGACAGAGGAACCTGGCAGGCTGTAGTCCATGGGGTTGCAAAAGAGTCAGTCACAATTTAGTGACTGAACAATAACAGCACAGTTAATGACAAAAGACTGAATACTCCCCCCAGAATCAGGCTGCCGCTGCTGCTGCTGCTGCTGCTAAGTCGCTTCAGTCGTGTCCGACTGTGTGCAACCCCATAGACGGCAGCCCACCAGAGTCCCCCGTCCCTGGGGTTCTCCAGGCAAGAACACTGGAGTGGGTTGCCATTTCCTTCTCCAATGAATGGAAGTGAAAAGTGGAAGTGAAGTCGCTCAGTCGTGTCCAACTCTTTGCGACCCCATGGACTGCAGCCTACCAGGCTCCTCCATCCATGGGATTTTCCAGGCAAGAGTACTGGAGTGGGTTTCCATTGCCTTCTCTGTCTGAAGTCAGGAAAAACATAATAATGTCAGCTCTAGCTACTTCTTTCCAACATTATACTGAAGTTCTAGATGATGTAATCAGGAAAGAAAAGAAAAGGCATACACATTGGGAAGAAAAAAGACTGTCTTTAATCACGGACCACTTGATCTTGTAATAGAACATTCTAAGGAATGCACTTATACACAAACTGCTAGAACTAATAAATGGATTCATCAAGGTTACAGGATACAAGCTCCATGTACAAAAATCGGTTGTATTTCCATGAATTAGCAATGAACAGTCTGAAAATAAACTTCAGTAAGCAATTCCATTCACAGCAGCATAAAAAGAATAAAAAACTTAGAAGTAATTTTAACTAAAGAAGGCCAGGTTTGTGTACTGAAAATTATAAAACACGGTAAAAAGTAAAAGAAGATGTAAATAAGTGAAGAGACATTTAATACTCATGGATTAGAACATTCAATATTATTAAGGTGGCAATTCTCCCCAGATTGATCTGTAGATTCAATGAAAGCCCATCAAAATTCCAGCTGGCTTTTTTTTTTTTTTTTTGCAGAAATTGTAAATCTGATCTTAAGATTCATTTGGAAATGCAAAGGTTGCAGAAGAGCTAAAGCAATTTTGGAAACAAAGAGTACAGTTAGAGTACTTAAACTTCCAGATTTTGAATCATAAGAAAAAGTTAGAGTAATAAAGACAGGATGGTATGGGCATGGGGTAGACATTGATCAATGGAACATAACTGAGGGCATGGAAATAACTCTCACATTGATGGTCAATTAGTTTTCAACCAATTCAGCAGGTGAAAGAATAATCTTTTCAACAAATGGTGCTGAGACAAGTGGGTATGCCAACAAAAGTCATATAGTCAAAGCTATGGTTTTCCAGGAGTCATGAACGGATGTGAGCGCTGGACCATAAATAAAGCTGAGGACCAAAGAATTGATGTTTTCAAATTGTGGTGGTGGGGAAGAACTCTTGAGAGTCCCCTGGACTGCACGGAGATCAAACCTGTCAATCCTAAAGGAAATCGACCCTGAATACTCGTTGGAAGGACTGATACTAAAGCTGAAGCTCCAGTATTTTCGCATCTACCTGATGCAAAGAGCCAACTCTTGGACAACACCCTGATGATGGGAAAGATTGAGGGCAGGAGGATAAGGAGTTGACAGAAGATAAGACAGTTGGATGACATCACTGACTCAATGGGTGTGAGTTTGAGCAAACTCTGGGAGATAGTGAAGGACAGGGAAGCCTGGAGTGCTGCAGTCCATGGGGTCACAAAGATTCTCTCACGACTTAGTGACTGGACAATGCAAAAAGATGAAATTAGACTTTTTCTTTACATTATATACAAAAATTAACATAAAACGGACCATAAACCTAAATATAAGAGCTAAAACAGTAAAAGTCTTAGAAGAAGACATATGTGTAATTCTTTGTGACCTTGTGTTAGGCAAAGATTTTTTTAGATGTGATCCTAAAAGCGTGATCCATAAAACAACAAAATGTATAAATTGGACTAATTTAGAATTAAAAGCTTTTGTTCTTCAGAAGATACCATTAAGGAGGTGAAAAGACAAACCACAAACTGGGAGAAAACGTACGCAAGTTCTATATCTGGTAAAGGACTTATATCTAGAATATATGAGAACTCTTAGAATTCAATAAGAAGACTACCCAATTTTTTAAATGGACAAGATTTTAATAGACATTTCACCAAAGAATATATAGGAATACCCAGTTAACACAGGAAGCAGAGCTCAACATTGTTAGTCATCAGGGAAATGCAAATCAATAGGGCGGTGAGATACCACCTCACACCCCCTGGAGCGGCTACTATCAGCAAGGCAGATAACAGTGAGTGCTGGTGACGCGGTGACACACCACCGGTGGGATCATACAATGGTACAACTGCTACAGAAAACAGCAGAGTCATTTCCTAACAATTCAAAACAAATTTACCACATAACCTAGGAATTCCACTCCTAGATATATCTGCCCAAGAGAAAGAAAAACATATGTCCACACAAAGGCTTGTGTGCAAGAGTCCACAGTAACATTATTCCTCATTTCCAAACTGGAAACAGTCCAAATGTTCATCAACTTACGATAATACAAAATGTGCCATATCATACAATGGAATAGTAGTAACCGGAATAAAAAGAACAAAATACCGACGTATGCAACATCATGGATGAGCCTCACAAACATTATCCCTGTTGAAAGAAGGCAGATGGAAGGTGCATACAGATAAAATGTTGTTCAAGTCTATTTACATGAAATATCTAGAAAACAATCAAATATGTATAGGGATAGAAACTAGATTAGTCCCTTAGGATAGGGTAGAAATGGAGAGTGGCAGCAGATGGGCACAAGATTTCTTTGGAGGTGATGAAAATACTTGAATTAGAGATATTGATGGTTGATTTTAGAACTCACACCCCCAAAAGATGTCCTTTTCATTATAGGGGACTGGAATGCAAAAGTAGGAAGTCAAGAAACAAAACACCTGGAGTAACAGGCAAACTTGGCCTTGGAATACGGAATGAAGCAGGGCAAAGACTAATAGAGTTTTGCCAAGAAAATGCACTGATCATAGCAAACACCCTCTTCCAACAGCACAAGAGAAGACTCTACACATGGACATCACCAGATGGTCAACACCGAAATCAGACTGATTATATTCTTTGCAGCCAAAGATGGAGAAGCTCTATAAAGTCAGCAAAAACAAGACCAGGAGCTGACTGTGGCTCAGATCATGAACTCCTTATTGCCAAATTCAGACTTAAATTGAAGAAAGTAGGGAAAACCACTAGATCATTCAGGTATGACCTAAATCAAATCCCTTATGATTATACAGTGGAAGTGAGGAATAGATTTAAGGGACTAGATCTGATAGAGTGCCTGATGAACTATGGAATGAGGTTCCTGACATTGTACAGGAGACAGGGATCAAGACCATCCCCATGGAAAAGAAATGCAAAAAAGCAAAATGGGCTGTCTGGGGAGGCCTTGCAAATAGTGGTGAAAAGAAGAGAGGCGAAAAACAAAGGAGAAAAGGAAAGATATAAGCATCTGAATGCAGAGTTCCAAAGAATAGCAAAAAGAGATAAGAAAGCCTTCCTCATCGATCAATGCAAATAGAGGAAAACAACAGAATGGCAAAGACTAAAGGTCTCTTCACGAAAATTAGAGATACCAAGGGAACATTTTGTGCAAAGATGGGCTTGATAAAGAACAGAAATGGCATGGACCTAACAGAAGCAGAAGATATTAAGAAGAGGTGGCAAGAATACACAGAAGAACTGTACAAAAAAGATCTTCATGACCCAGATAATCACAATGGTGTGATCACTCATCTAGAGCCAGACATCCTAGAATGTGAAGTCAAGTGGGCCTTAGAAAGCATCACTATGAACAAAGCTAGTGGAGGTGACGGAATTCCAGTAGAGCTATTTCAAATCCTGAAAGATGATGCTGTGAAAGTGTTGCACTCAATATGCCAGCAAATTTGGAAAACTCATCAGTGGCCACAGGACTGGAAAAGGTCAGTTTTCATTCCAATCCCAAAGAAAGGCAATGTCAAAGAATGCTCAGACTACCACACAATTGCATTCATCTCACATGCTAGTAAAGTAATGCTCAAAATTCTCCAAGCCAGGCTTCAGCAATATGTGAACTGTGAACTTCCAGATGTTCAAGCTGGCTTTAGAAAAGGCAGAGGAACCAGAGATCAAATTGCCAACATCCGCTGGATCATGGAAAAAGAAAGAGGGTTCCAGAAAAACATCTATTTCTGCTTTATTGACTATGCCAGAGCCTTTGACTGTGTGGATCACAATAAACTGTGGAAAATTCTGAAAGAGCTGGGCATAGCAGACCACCTGACTTTCCTCTTGATAAACCTGTATGCAGATCAGGAAGCAACAGTTAGAACTGGACATGGAACAACAGACTGGTTCCAAATAGGAAAAGGAGTACATCAAGGCTGTATATTGTCACCCTGCTTATTTAACTTATATGCAGAGTGCATCATGAGAAACGCTGGGCTGGAAGAAGCACAAGCTGGAATCAAGATTGCTGGGAGAAATATCAATAACCTCAGATATGCAGATGACACCACCCTTATGGCAGAAAGTGAAGAGGAACTCAAAAGCCTCTTGATGAAAGTGAAAGTGGAGAGTGAAAAAGTTGGCTTAAAGCTCAACATTCAGAAAACGAAGATCATGGCATCTGGTCCCATTGCATCATGGGAAATAGATGGGGAAACAGTGAAAACAGGTCAGACTTTATTTTTTGGGCTCCAAAATCACTGCAGATGGTGACTGCAGCCATGAAATTAAAAGATACTTACTCCTTGGAAGGAAAGTTGTGACCAACCTAGATAGCATATTCAAAAGCAGAGACATTTGCCAACAAAGGTCCATCTCGCCAAGGCTATGGTTTTTTCCAGTGGTTATGTATGGATGTGAGAATTGGAATGTGAAGAAAGCTGAGCGCCGAAGAATTGATGCTTTTGAAGTGTGGTGTTGGAGAAGACTCTTGAGAGTCCCTTGGACTGCAAGGAGATCCAACCAGTCGATTCTAAAGGAGATCAGCCCTGGGTGTTCTTTGGAAGGACTGATGCTAAAGCTGAAACTCCAGTACTTTGGCCACCTCATGCAAAGAGTTGATTTATTGGAAAATACTCTGATGCTGGGAGGGATTGGGGGCAGGAGGAGAAGGGGACGACCGAGGATGAGATGGCTGGATGGCATCACCGACTCAATGGACACGAGTCTGAGTGAACTCTGGGAGTTGGTGATGGACAGGGAGGCCTGGCGTGCAGCGATTCATGGGGTCGCAAAGAGTCGGACACGACTGAATGAGTGAACTGAACTGAATGGTTGATTATTGAAAATCATAAATATTAATTGTCTATGACTCCTACTTGGACATTAAAGAATGGTCACTCCCCCACCAAAAAGTACCTGGAACATACTCTCTAAATTACTGAATTTTCTCCAAGAAAACCTGTCATTTTCAGGTTTGGGACCCTAAATCTGTAGTTGACCTTCATACACTGCTATATCACTTAAAATCTTTGGTCACATTAATATTCACAATCTCTCTTTATGAAGCGATGGGGTCCTTTATTTCACCTGCCTTTCCAGTAAATAGTTTCTCTCAATTTTGATATTCAATTTACTTATTGGTAATTTTTTATTCTGGGAGAAGAAGTTTGCCTCCCAGTATTTTGCTCATAACATGTTTTCTTTATGGTGCGTGGCTGAAATTGTTCTCGCTAAGTAATTGTCCATTTATGTAATTGACGAGGTTGGTGGTAGTGCAAACAAGCATAATTAATATTCTTAGTAAACTGGCAAGTTGCAATTGAATTTCCAGGAAATCCTATGCCCAGTGTGGCTGAGCTGCAGGGTCCTCAGGTGGGTTAAGGGCAGGAAAAGCTGTTTGGCTTCTGAGACCACCAGCATTCAGCCTGTCCTGGGGAGAGGGTCAGCCTCTTTCTTGCCACATCCTGACAAAGAACTTCGTAGCAACGGCACTGGCGAGGTTCTAGATTCCCTCCCCCAACTGCTCTTGGCACGTGGGTTATACAGTGAGCATCAGCTGAGGTTTTCGTATTTCAAATCACAATTCTGTTTGGCCCCAAATCTTGATTTATTAAGTGCCGCCCAATACATGTCATGCTTTTCCTTCCTTTTTTTTCCTTTTTTAAAAAAATTCCCTTTTAATATTTTCAGGCTCAGAAACCTGACGGACAGATAACAGGGCAAGAGCTGCAACGTATTCTAAATTGCATGGTTGTAAACATAAGTGATTCAGAATTCAAAGAACTAATGCGAATGCTTGACCCTGGGTGCACCGGATGTGTCAACGTCAGCCAGTTTATTGAGCTAATTGAAGAGAACCCTAAGGTGAGTTTTGCCACAACTTTACGTTTCTTTTTTCTGTTTATGGTAGGAAACTTAAGTGTTGTTACTGAAATAAGAGATGCAGGTGAAATATGGTTTAAATACCTGAATGCACATTTTCCACCAGAGTTAATTTTAATTTTAAATAAGAGTTGTGTTTAAAAGCTGTTTGATTTTAACTTTTAGTTTCTAAACCAGGATTTGACCCCTGGGTTGGGAAGATCCCCTGAGGAAGGGAAAGGCTACCCACTCCAGTATTCTGGCCTGGAGAATTCCGTGGGCTACAGTCCATGGGGTCGCAAAGAGTCAGACACAACTGAGCAACTTTTGCTTTTCTAAATCTCACTGAAGGATGAACTTTGACATTTCCCAAAACCTTTCCTTGAATAGCAGCACTTGATACACCAGATATAACTCCTTTTCACAGCATTTCAGTAGCACAGCTAGAACCTGCCTGCCCATGCAAGAGACGTAAGAGATGCAGTTTCAATCCTGGGTCAGGAAGATCCCACTGGAGGAGGGCATGGCTACCCACTCCAGTATTCTTGCCTGGAGAGTCCCATGGACAGAGGAGCCTGGCGGGCCACAGTCCATGGGGTTGCAAAGAGTCAGACTTGACTGAAGCGACTTAGCACGCATGCATTTGAAATAAACAAAACAACTGCTTATTGCCTCTAGAGGCAAACACTTTGGGTATTTATTTCTTTTGGTTGAAAAGTTGATAGTGTTGTTATTATTAATCCTTCTATAACTTTAATAGCTATTTAGCATTTTAAAATTTTAAGAACTTTGAAAAAATCAGATTAGTTTCAGATAATGCATGCCATGGACATTAGCAGAATCTCATTGAAATGTTTGTTGAAGATTTCTTTTTACCAGGTACAAGTTAGCTTTTAGTTTAAATATTATGGTTTGTGTGCATTCATGGTAAGTTGCTTCAGTTGTGTCCGACTCTTTGGGAACCCATGGACTCCTGTGACCACCAGCCTCCTCTGTCCATGGGATTCTCCAGGCAGGAACACTGGAGTGGGTTGCCACGCCCTCCTCCAGGGCGATCTTCCCCACCCAGGGATCGAACCCGCGTCCCTTATATCTCCTGCACGGGCAGGCGGGTTCTTTACCACTAGTGCCACCTGGGAAGCCCACCTTGTGGACATCCTAACCCACGCCATGGGTCCTTCTTGAGCTGTTTCAAAAGTGAGCCCCAGAGTCCTTTCACTTGCAGAAACAGAGAACCGCAGCTGCTCCAGAGTTCCCCTGCGGGACAGAGACTGTGCTAGCTTTTGGGCACCGTCGCCTCTGCCCGTCACCGCAACTCTGCACATCTTTGTGGTTCAGTTGCTCACTCGTGTACGAGTTTTTGTGTCCCCGTGGACTGCAGCATGTCAGGCCTCCCTGTCCCTTACCATCTCCTGGAGCTTGCTCAAACCCATGTCCATCGAGTCGGTGATGCCATCCAACCATCTCATCCTCTGTCATCCTCTTCTCCTCCTGCCCTCAATCTTTCCCAGCATCAGGGTCTTTTCCAATGAGTTGGCTCTTCCCATCAGGTGGTCAAAGTATTGGGACTTCAGCTGTAGCGTCAGTCCTTCCAATGAATATTCAGGGATGATTTCTTTTAGGATTGACTGCATGTAGCCATCCTTTTGCCTCTTTCTGTTTAAATCAAATCCAATTTTTTTTTTCTTTAAAATCAAAACTGTAGACACGTGAGAGTGTGCTTTGCACGTGGCCAGCATCGTGGTCTCTGCCTGCTCTAGATCAGACCCTGTCTGCCTCCGGGCTTGCAGTCCTCTAGTGACTGTAGCCTCGTAGATAAAGCAGAGTGTCCCAGCATGGTTGACGGAGTGCCTTGCGGGCCAGCCTGGCCATGCCTCACAGGGTCTCCTCGCCATGTGCCAGCTCCTCGGCCTCCCCAGGCTCCATCCACCAACCTCAGCATCACAGCTCCTGCCAGGATCCCCTTCCCACTCCCTTGTCCGGGGCCCTTCAGTAGGTCTCAGCCTTC
The DNA here is from genome assembly GCA_006410635.1 of Cephalophus harveyi. Lineage (NCBI taxonomy): Eukaryota > Metazoa > Chordata > Mammalia > Artiodactyla > Bovidae > Cephalophus > Cephalophus harveyi. Next base: position 243,457 of record SJYT01068161.1, read on the forward strand.
CCAGCGATCCCCCAGACCCCTCTGGCGAAGCCAACCCTGCAGTCATCAGCCTCACACACCTGTCCCGGCCACGGGGTCACATTTGTATCATGATGTTGCCGTGCCTCTAGGAAGGTGGGGACGTCTCTGTTTTCACTGCCAGCGGTACCCTCAAGCATAGTCCAGTGCTAGGCACCCTCACAAAGCAGTGTGTTGAGTGAATGTTAGTATAAACAGATGGATTAGAAACACTGGAACACAGAGATGTGCAAATAGAAGAAAATTAAGATCACCGCTAATTCTCACATGGAGGAATTGTATGACGTTTTTACTCACTCTTGCATGTTCTTCCAAACCTTTATACCTTTATACACATACACACTAGTTTTTGCAGCTTTATTGCAGTATAATTGATATATAAAAGTACACAATTTAATATACAGTATACAATTTGATGAGCTGGATATATGCATATATATATATTTTTATATATAATATCTATTTAATTTTAAAATGAGATATGTAATTAGTGACTTTTAAATTTATCATCAGTTAACATATTGTTAACCCTTAGTGTCAGTAAAAATTCTGCTATGTAATATTAAAAGATACAGAGTAGTCCCCATTGTTATAATCTGGGTGTTCATTATTTAATTTCTAGGTGATGGATTTTTTCATGCTTGTACTTTTTAAAATAAGCACAAGTTGAATGTTGTTATCCTCATTTCCAGATGGGGGCTGGTGGGCAGACACACCTGCTCAAGGTCTAAACTATTGGCTAGTCAGGGACAAAACTGACAGCCTAAAGTCCGTCTGCCTCCTAAGCTCCCAGTGCCTTTATGAGTGATTTGTATTTATACACATTTTCTGTTTCCCAATCAGCTGCACAAAATACCTGCCTATAAAGACACCAAGATGCCTCTCTTCCTGGCTTGGGATTCAGTAAGTAACGCTTTCCTGTGTGGCCCCAGGGTGCTACCTCCCACCCCAGGTTACAAACATGCAACTTGGTAAATATCATTTTTTTTCCCCTGGTAGGTGGAAGAAATTATTCATGACTCGATTGCTAAGAATCCATCAGCTTTCTGTAATATGCTGCGGTCATATGACCTCGGAGACACAGGACTCATTGGGCGAAATAATTTCAAGAAAATCATGCGCGTATTCTGCCCATTTTTAACAACTGAACATTTAGTAAAGTAAGTTTTCAGGTAACAGAATTAGTTCATGTCACATCTTCCTTAAAGTCTGCTTGATAATTCTAAACCTTTTTCTACGTGTTTTCTGCCGTGTTAGTAGGTAGTCCTGGTAATAGCTTCTAGTTATTGAGCCTGTACTAAGCCTTGAACGTTGGTTGAGAGCCTGGCATATATACTATATGACTGAGTCCTCGCCTCAAGCGTGTGAGGCTGCATCACAACTCCTTTTCCTGAATGAGGAGACGGAGGCCGGAGGGAGTTCAGCGAGTCCTTGGAGACACACGGGGGTGAGCCGTGGAGCCTGGGTCCCATCTGGTCCCCGTGACTCCTGTGGTCTCAAATCTTCACGCTGTTTCACCTCCCAGGGTGTCTGGCTGTGACCAACCAGCCCATAAATGGCAGCCTGGTTTATAGTTTATATATATATAATTTATAGTTCATTTTAGTTTAAAACTTACTTTGTGGTAGCTGAGCCGAAGCTGGAGGGGACAGGGATATTAGAGAAAGAAAAGAAGGGTGTCCTGAAAACTCCATGGGTCCTGCCTGGTGTCTGTTCCACCCTCCAGGTGGAAGGGCTCGCCCCCTGTGGCGTTCCCTCACTGCAGATGACCCCGACAACCAGCAGGCTGGAGTGGGACTCAGGCGGGATGGCGCCTGCCACAGGCCACCCTCAGAAACGAGCGGCCAGTGCTCCCCAGGGTGTGGGCAGTAATCTGGGAGATTCCTGTAGGTGGAAATTCAGTGGCATCACAAGGATGCTCTTTCAGTCTTTCCAAATGGAATGTTAAAAATCTTATTTTTTTTTTTTTACTTTGCTTCATATTACATTGGTTTAAAGTGACCCAGTTGTTGGCCTCTCTTTCTGTGAACACTCACAGCCCGTTTTCCCCATGGCTTATAAGAAGTGGGGGCAAGGCTTTCCCCATAAGGAGGGGCTTTCGAGAGCTTGGTGTGCTGGGCTGTTTGCATCCGTCCAGTTTACAGAACTCTTGCAGGACGATAAGTTTGCTTGGGGCAGGGGGAAGAAGCCAAGCAAAGGGGAGAAGCAGGTGACAGCGAGCCCAGAGGCGGTTCTGGAGGAGCTCAGGGAGGGGTGAGGGCTGGGCTGGGCAGCGGGCGGAGGCGGAGGCCACGGGGCTGTCTGTGTCCGCAGGGCTTGCTCGCGACTGTGCTGAGTGCTCAGACCCAGGGGAGAGGGAGAGAGAGGGAGGAGCCCAGGCCTGGCCGGGCGGCTCAGTTGTCCTTCCACTTGGTCTGCCACGCAGTGGTATTGCCTGAGTCTCCTGCATCTGGCCATCCTGTTATATCAGTAAAAAAAAGTGAAGTTGCTCAGTCCAACTCTTTGGGACTCCATGGACTGTAGCCCACCAGGCTCCTCCATCCATGGGATTTTCCAGGCAAGAGTACTGGAGTGGGGTGCCATTTCCTTCTCCAGGGGATCTTCCCAACCCCGGGATTGAACCCAGGTCTCCTGCATTGCAGGCAGACGCTTTACCATCTGAGCCACCAGAGAAGCCCCTGTTATATAAATCAGTTCAGTTCAGTCGCTCAGTTGTGTCCAACTCTTTGCAACCCCATGAACCACAGCACGCCAGGCCTCCCTGTCCATCACCAACTCCCAGAGTCCACCCAAACCCATGTCCATTGTGTCAGTGATGCCATCCAACCATCTCATCCTCTGTCGTCCCCTTCTCCTCCTGCCCTTAATTTTCCCAGCATCAGGGTCTTTTCCAATGAGTCAGCTGTCCGGGGGTGCCCCCGGACGAGACCCCGGGGTCCTCACGCCGACCGGACAGTGGCCAAAGTACTGGAGTTTCAGCTTTAGCATCAGTCCTTCCAAAGAACACCCAGGACTGATCTCCTTTAGGATGGACTGGTTGGATCTCCTTGCAGTCCAAGGGACTCTCAAGAGTCTAGGGCGGGCGGGAAGGACGGGCACCCCCCCGGGCACCGGGCTCATCACGTGGGCAGGGTCCCCCACAGGGTCGGAGAGCTGCCAGGACAGAGGGCTCTGAAAATGGCCCTGCCCCCGTCCGTGGGCCGGCAGGGCGCGGGCGCACCGAGTCCCTGTCGCCTCTGCCGTGCGGCCCGCAGGCGAGAAGCAGAGCTGAGGGGCCACCGGAGGCCACGGGAGGGTCTCCAGGGGGCGAGGGGCCACGCCCGGTCCGTGCTCTGTAAACACGGCTCTGGCTCCAGGGAGGGGGACGGGTGTAACGGGGAAAGGGGAAGGAAGGGGCCGGGAGGAGGAGGCGCGGAGGACCGCGGGGCCGGCTGCTGCGGGGTGGTCTGGGCAGCAGAGGAACCGCCGCTGACTCTGGACAGGGAGGCTGACGGCCGAGGGCGGAGCGGTCTCCGGGGATGCCCGGGGCAGCTCGAGCCGCCAGGTGGGAGAGGCAGGGCCGCTGGGGGAGCAGACGGAGTGAAAGCACCAGAGAAAGGGCTGCAGGGAGACGTGGGGCTCAGGGGGGAGTCCAGGCCTGATGAGACCCCGGGGTCTCACCCCGACCGCTTGCTCGTTTGTTCGACAAGCGTTTGTCTGGGATCGACAGTGGACTGGCTGGCAGAGGTGAGCGGGCCTCGGGCAGGACCTGAGGGCACCACCAGGCAACCAGGGCCCGGCTGGTCCCGCAGCAGAGGCGGCCGAGAAGGTCGGGGCAATGGGACCAGATGGGGGTGCCTGAGCCTAAGGGGGCAGGGGGCCAGCGAGGTCAGAGGTCACAGAGGAAGCAAGTGGGGTGAGCAGTTGGGTGGGGGGAGACCCAGCGGGTCCTCAGGATGCGTGTGGAGCAGAGGGGGCAGGGGCAGGAAGGGAGTCACCTGGCTTCACAGACAGGCTCGGGCAGGCCTGTGGGCTGGGAAAAGCCGAAGGCTGCAGCCAGCATCTGCAGTGGCAAAGCAGATGGAGCCAGGGTGGGAAGAGGGGTTATGGGGTTGCTGACCTCGGAGTCCCCCCTCCAGACTTCTCAGTGCAGGGGGAGGCGAGATCGCCAGCTGAGGGGAGAGGTCGCAGGTGGAATAGGAGGCTTGGGAGTTGTTAAACGTTTGCAGCAGCTTCCAAGGGCCAACAGAAGGGAACCTCTTGAAGTCTCCATTTACTTGTCCCTAAAAAGAAGATGGCGCTCAATGGCATTCATGTTCTACCTGAGTACACTTTATTTTCTTTATATCAACTCCTCTTTTTCTGAAGTATATTAATTTCTTTTTTTAAAAAAAGGCTTTTCTTACATGTAAAAACATCATCACTCGCTGTAAAGAGATTACACTAAGTCTGCCTTTCATGAAAACAGTATGATTAAATCCTAATGAGATGTCTCTGTCTGCCAAAGGCTCTGAGCAGAAGGCTTGCTATTGCTTTGTTAAAATGTAGGTTAATAAATAGAAAAAAATATGAGTTATGTTCGATACCACTTGAAGTAAAAGAAATGGAAATTTGCAAACAAGTGGAAAGACAGAGCAGGAAGGAGGAGAAGGTGGTTCTCACCTGTGTGCTGGTGGGTGTGTAAATGACAGAGCCTCTCTGGAAAGCAGTTTGGTGTAACAAGGGGCTTCCCTGGTGGCTCAGATGGTAAAGAATCTGTCGGCAATGTGGGAGACCTGGGTTTGATCCCTGGGTGGGAAAGATCCCTGGAGCAGGGAATGGCTGCCCACTGCAGAATTCTTACTTGGAGAATCCCATGGACAGAGGAGCCTGGCAGGCCCCAGTCTATGGGGTTGCACAGAGTTACACATGACCGAGTGACTGACACTTTCACCTTTTTCACTTTGGTGGGATAAGGACCGCCCCCCGCCTACTTTGTCGCTGTGGTTCTTCTAGGAATACGTACCATGAATACATGTGGAGGTTCAGGGTGTGTTTTGAATACCACTGGCTGAACTGCCAGGTGTCTTGGGTTGGGGTAGGGTGGGCAGGAAGTGAGGATGAACCCAATCTTCTGGCTTAAGCACCTGGGGACTCAGGATTGTCATCTGAGCTGGGGGAGGCTGAGGGGGACAGTTTCCGGGGGTAGAAATCAGGAGTTTCATTTTAGACACATTAACTTGGAAAGGAGATTGGTGGACATCTCACCACCCTGAGTGACAGGTCACTCCATTCGCCTCCTTCTCCACCTTCCCTGACCCCACCTCCCAGCTGCTCTCCACCTGTCGCCCGCTCCACTTTTCATGGCTCCTGTCATTTGTTTATGTTTATTACCTGTGCCACCCACCAAGGATGTAAAATGTGGAGACTTTGTCTCTTCCAGCTGAAGCCCCAGTACCTAGGAGTGGAAGAGTGCCTGGCTCGTGGACAGGGCATCTTAAATGTCAAGCGAGGAAATGAATGAATGAATGAGTGAACTTCAGTGGGTTGATCATGCAAACACCTGGATTTTGAGATGGAAGCCTTTCTATCTCTTCTCCATTATGTAACCAGTCTTTGTCTAAGCTACAAAGTAAAGTTGCTCAGTCATGTCCGACTCTTTACAACCCCATGGACTATAGCCTACGAGGCTCCTCTGTCCATGGGATTTTCCAGGCAAGAGTACTGGAGTGGGTTTCCATTTCCTTCTCTGGGGGATCTTCCCAACCCAGGGATGGAACCCAGGTCTCCCGCATGGCAGGGGCAGATGCTTTACCATCTGAGCCACCAAGGAAGCCCTACAGAGATGATCGCATTAAAACCCTGCTTGAAGCACCTGGGTGTCCTCTTGCCATTAGGAAAACACCAGCTGCTTTAACAGAATGTGGCTTCCCAGCCCCTCAGGATCCTCAAGCCCCTCTGGAACTCGGGCTCTGTAGCCGGAAGGCCTGGGTTCAAATCCCAGCTCGGCCCTGAACAAGCTGTGAACTTGGGCGAGTGCTAAGCATGAGAGCTGTGGTGAGGATCAAATGAGGTGATAGACACAAAGCCTGCCACCCAGGGTCAAGCTCACAGGGAGCTCTCATTTGCTGCGGCCATTCCCGCAGGGCCCAGTTCAGCGAGGCTGATGCTGAGCTCTCTGTTGTGTCCGGGTTTTCAGATGATCTCTTCCCTCCTTTCAGAATGAGCACTTCCCCAGTCTCTTGCAACTCCGTGAGGTGGGCTTGCTCTGCGTTGGGAGCATGGAGTCTTAACGACTGGACCACCAGGGGAGTCTCAAACTAACCCCTATTTAAATAATACAATTGGAAGAAATCCTTCAAGTGTATATATCTCTGTGAACCCATCACAAGCTGTCAACCCAGACACTAAACTTTTTCATTGTCCTTAAAACTTCCTTGTGCCCTTTGCAATCCCTCTCTTCCACCCACCTGGCACCATGTCACTGCAGATGACTTGGCATTTTCTAGGATTCTCTGTAAATGCAAGCCTACAAGATGCTAGGTTTTCTTCACCAAGCATAATGTCTGTGCGGCTCACCCGTGCTGTTCTGCGTGTCCACAGTTGGGTCTTGTTCATTGCGGAGTAGACTTCTGTTTTATGGCCTTCCCCAGCCTTGTGGGTCCACTCATCTATGGATGGGCATTTGGTTTGTTGCTAATTTTTGCTCTTACAATGAAAGCTACAGGTATTAAACAAGTCTTTGTGCAGACATACGTTTTTATTTCTTCCAGCTAAGTGCCTGTGGGTAGGATAGCTGGATGCTCTGATGAGTATACATTCGGTTCCTCCACTGTCTTCCAAAGTGGGAGCGCCATCTCGCGCTCCACCAGCCATGGAGGAGACGTGTAGCCACTCACCTCCTTGCCGACAGTTGGTAGGCTCTGTCTTATTTCAGCTGTTCTAATGGGCGTGTTCTAATTATTTTTAAAATTCAGACTCTGCAGTAAGTTTCAGGATATTGCTTCAGGAAGAATCCTTTACAAGAAACTTTTGGCATGCCTAGGAATTAATCGACCGCCCACTGTCTCTCCAGTTTCCGTGCCAAAGGGTCAACTGTTAAACGAACATCTTCAAAAAGAGGAGCAGCCGCTGCCAGACCTTTCTGAGAGGTAAAACAAAACAAAAGCACGTATTAAAACCATGGTGCCTACCGCAGGATATGTTAGTTGCTCAGTCATGTCCGACTCTTTGCAACCCCGTGGACAGTAGTCCACTGGAACGCACTGGTCTCTTCTGTCCGTGGAATTCTACTGCAAGGTAGACAGTTAATATTTGTTGACAAAAATAAGTATTTAAATATTTGGGGATTTAAATAAGAAAGATGGCAAATGATGAATGCAGTGATTAGAGTCAGGGCGTTTTAGAGCAAGCAGAGATCTTAGGACTATGCTGCCCTGACTTATTAATTCTAGGATTGAAAGGACTGAGACCTGAGAGGAGGTCTGGGGACTGGCCTCACATTATTTGGGCTTCCCAGGTGGCCCTAGTGGTAAGAACCCCCCTGCCAGTGCAGGAGATGTAAGAGACATGGGTTCCATCCCTGGGTCAGGAAGATACCCTGGAGAAGGAAATGGCAACCCACTCCAATGGAATCCCATGCGCAGAGGAGCTGGCGGGCTACAGTCCATAGGGTCGCAAAAAGCTGGACACAAATGAAAGCGACTTTGCGTGCTCAGGTTATTCACAAACTGAGTGGACACCCTGGGGGAAGGACCCAGGACTTTGAGCTCCCAAAGAACCCATCTGCCACTCAACTATTGCCTCCCTGCAGTCACACTTTTTGCCAGAGTTGTAGCTTCCTTACTGCTGTATAATATTTATTGCAAAATATACTCATAACACTGGTTAACATTTTCTAACATGAATGATAGAATTACTTAAATGATTGCCAAATTGAATCGTAACAGTAAAACATACTTAGTAAATCCATTAAAAGTCAGACCGATGAATATTCTAGCCCTTCATTTTGAAAAATATAGGTTTAGTCTAATGAAAAGATATTATTTTAACTTGCTTGTTCTATAGCTTATAATAAATCCATAAAGAAAGATAAAATGTAGAACTAATCGGCCGACTTCACTTTGTCATATCCCCTTTAAAAAATTCTCAAGTGTAGAGCAATGGGAATATTTTAATGCTAAGGTGATGAAATTTGAATATCTGGGCACTTTAATAGTAGCTGCTTTATAGATGAGTAGAAAGATGGTATTTTAAGAGAAAGGTAAAAGATTCTATAAAGTGCTACGTCTGCCTCCCAAAAAAGCAGTGAAAGAAGTACTAGCAATTTAGCATTTCATCAAACGTGGGCATTCCTGGAGAGCTCGTAGAGCTGACAGAAGCAGCAGGTGAGGAGTCGAAGTCTATTCTCAGGACCATCTCATGGCTATCAAAACAAGGTCTAGGAGACTGTAGGAGGGCTGGAGAATAATTATCCTTCAAAGACACATAGATTCTCACACTCAGACACAGAGCACACTGCATAAGATCTGTATTATATAAATTAAATTGATTTCACGAATCAACTTGGGTTAATTGTGGACATCCCTTCCTTCCCCTGGCTGTCTGATGATCTTTGATCTGGTGACCACGAAACAACCTGTTTAAGGCTGTGTAGCAGGCTCTGACTTTGCATTTTCCCAGTTCACTAAAGTATCCTTTCTCAGCCGTGTCTTCCCTCTCACACGCCAGATTCAGCCAGCTCAAAGCACAGCTGAAAACCTCGGGGGTGACACCAGCCCCTGCCCCAAAGCTCCCCACCCTGGCCTGCTGCCTTGTGCTGGGACCTCGGCCGGGGAGGGGAGATTTACCTGACACAGTGACACAGAGCTGCTGGCCTGGCTCTGAAGCTACAAGCCATGGGCGTATAAGAAGTCTTCAAGTCACTCCCTTGACCTCAGTGTCTGTCTGCTCGTTTGTGAAAAGGGGATGGAAAACCTCTGTGTTGTCCTGGGTTGAACCATAAGCAGGAGAGGTCTGTAGCAGGGGTCCCCAGCCTCCTCCGGGACCTCATGCCTGGTGATCTGAGGTGGAGCTGATGTAATAACAATAGAAGTAAAGTGCACGATAAATGCAGTGAGCTTGATCACCCCCAAAGCATCCCTCCCCCACTCCATGGAAAACTCTTCCACACCCCTGGTCTGTGGTGCCCAAGGCGGCTGGGGGCCGCTGGCTTATGGAAAGCGCGCCGCTGCACCTGTGCGCCTGCTTGTGATTTTAGCGCCAAGCCCGCTGAGAGCCGAGGTGCCGTGGCCAGCAACGTGACCAGGGATGGCGCCATTGAAAAGCTCAGAAGCTGTATCCGGCAGCAGGACCCAGCCTTCAGAAAACGGTTTCTCGACTTCACCAAGGAGCCTGACGGCAAAATTAGCACTCAGGACTTCAGGAAGGTAGGAGAGTAAGGATTCTCCGCGTTTCTGCCTTTCCTCCTTTCCGGAAGGAAGTTCCGTTGTCTTACTGTGCCGCTGCTGCCGAGTCGCTTCAGTCGTGTCCGACCCTGTGCGACCGCATAGACGGCAGCCCGCCAGGCTCCGCGTCCCGAGGGTTCTCCAGGCAGGAGCGCTGCAGTGGGTGCCGTCTCCTTCTCTTACTGGGCCCCCAGGCTCCAAAGGCACAAGCATTAAGGTTTTTCTCAGTCAGGGTTTATTCCAGGGCAAAAGGGATTCATTTCTAGGCATCTTCCGACAATGTAAAAGGATTCTTCTGGCCAGAAATATCCTTGGCAACTTTCTTCAGAATATGCTTCTGATGTGAATGCGGCTGGTTTTTGATAGTTAACCTTTCAAAACAGAGGGTTCATTGGTGCTTTCCTTGGCCATCCACTGAGGACCCGGCTCCGTGTGCGAGGTGGGGCAGTGGCGGGGCGGGGGGGCGAGGCTGCTCAGGCCCCCCCAGCCCTGCCAGCGAGGGGCTCCCGGGATGCTGTGATAACAGAGCTGCGGTTTGTGCCGCAAGAAAGTGGGGGGAAAAAAACTGGCAGTGAAAATGGGAAGCTCAGAGTGCTGATTTGCATGTGCTTATGGGAACTGGTGAGGTTCATGCCAGAAAGAACTCACTTTGAAGGGTTCTGCACAGACTTCTCAGGAATGAATTTGAACGATTGCTTAAAATTCCTATTATGATCCCCCTAGTTCATCATCTGCAGCTATTTTAAAGGGAAACCTTGCCGCCAATACATAGTAGTGTCCGCGTGGACACCTTCAGAAGGCAGTGAAATCTATTTCCAAGAAGAGAAGCAATCGTGTTAGCAGCCGCAGTTCACCCAGTGCCTGCCCCCATGCCGGGTGCTGAAAAGGGCTCTGTCCGAATCTCATTTCCAAGCCTCATCGGCAGCAGTGTGGAGGGTGGGTGGAGGAGGGGGCCGGCTGGTGGGGGGAGGGGGAAGGGATTAGATGGCTGTGGAAACAGTCCAGACCTCCCCTTCCCCAAGCAAGAGACGTGTAAGTGGAGGATCTATGTTTGTGAGCCTAAGGGGCCCAGCGAGGAGACATGGGGGTAACAGGTAAGAGAGAGGAAGGAGTCAAGGATGGTTCTGTGAGTTCTGGCGGGTGGGGGGAACCAGGAACTGGCTGCTCTGACAAGAGCAGCCTCGGTGGGTAAATGGGCAGGAATCGTGGAACTCTCCCAGGGCCTGGTCCCGGGTTCCACCCCGAATCACCTGGCAAATGGGGCCTCTTTGTGTTTGACTCTGATTCTTTTTTTTTTTAATTAAAGCTTCTTTATTTTTGTTTGTGCTGGGTCTTCGCCGCTGCGCGGGCTTTTCTCTAGTTACGGCAAGTAGCTGCTCTCCCTTGCGGTGCATGGGCTTCTCATTGCGGCGGCTTCTCTTGTTGTGGAGCACAGGCTCTAGGCTGCGTGGACTCCAGTAGTTGCAGCTCGCAGGCTCCAGAGCACAGATCACTTGTGGCGCTCAGGCTTAGCTGCTACATGGCCATGGCGTGTAGGATCTTCCTGGACCAGGGATCCAGCCTAGGTCCCCTGCACTGGCAGGTGGGTTCTCAACCACCAGGCCTGCAGGAAAGGCCCTGGTTCATTTCTTTATTCTGCCTATTTATCTTCCTCCAGTAAAAACATATGCTCCAAAGGTAGACATTTTTGTCTCTTTTGGACAGAGACGTATCCCAGTACTTGCACGCAGTAGGGCCCAGAGGACATTTGCTGGATGAACAGATGAACCTGAAGAGTTAACTAGAACCCCCAGGGGAGCCTGAAGGGCCACCACCTGCGGAGTGAGGTGAGCAGGCGCTCCAGAAGCCAGTTGGGATTCCTAAACACGAGGCTGGTTCCCCTCTCCACCTGGCGAACCCACCCCGGCCCCCTTCTCTGCCCGCTGCCCATCTCTGCATTCCGGAGATGGGCAGGAGGGGCAGCGGCAGCTCTGCTCTTGCTTCCCGGTGGTACCGGCATGCTTCTCCCCTCCCTGGTTGCTGGCTTCCTGGAGACATGCCAGTGGGTGGCAGGGGGTGCGGAAGAAAACAGAAAACACTCGAGGATGGAGATGCAGGGAGAGAAGTCTGTTGTTTCAGGAGATTTAACAGCCAGTTCCTGGCGAACACAATTAGGGAGGTATTCCACTGGCTTCCCTCTTAGTGACTTGTTGGGTTTAACATTTGAAAACCTCCTGTCGTGACCAGCCGTTTAACTTGAAGATCAATAATCGTGGGGTGACTTTCAACCATCTGCTGGGGACCCAGATTTCAACTCGATAGGCTGGTAACCTCAAAGCATTATGTAAATGTAAGTTTTCATTGTTAAATTATTTACCAGTGAGAGCGATTCTACCACTGATGAAGTCAGAGCTGGCAAAATCATGGGCTTCTACTATAGAAAGAAACCAGAATTTAGATTGGACATAATGCAAGGCATCCAGATGTTAAAGGTTTGCGAATACCCAACGTCAGTGGCAAGGAAACCTTTGGAACCAACTCTGCAGAGAGCTTTAAGTGTTAGCGATGACTAATTCTGTGGTGGGAATGATAGCAATGATAATAACCATGATGATACTGCTAACCATTGCGAGACTAGTGATGGAGTCGCTACACTGACTGAGCACTTACTGACTCTCCCAGTGTGCAGGCACGGGGGGTGTGCTTTACAAGCATTAGTTGTAACTGTCACAGGAGCCCCATGAGCTATAGATCACATTATACCCACTTCACAGATGAGGAGACCAAAGCTTAGGACTTAAGGTCATGGCGCAGCGTGGTTCAGCTAGTAATTCAACTGGATTACCAGTTGAATCCACGCCAGTCTGTATCAACCTCAGACCCTTGCTGGGTGTGATACTGGCTTGGTGGGTGTCATACAGGCTGTGTGTGTGTGTGTGTGTGTGTGTGTGTGTGTGTGCGCGCGCGCTTAGTCACTCAGTCATGTCTGACTCTTTGCAGCCCCATGGACTGGGGCCCTCCAGGTTCCTCTGTCCGTGGGATTTTTCAGGCAAGAATACAGGAGTGAGTAGCTGTTCCCTTGTCCAGGGGATCTTCTTGACTCGGGATTGAACCTGGGTTTCCCACGTTGCAGACAGATTCTTCACCTTCTGAGCCACCAGGGAAGCCCATACAGGCTAGCTGGGCTCAGCCGCTGGCAGCTTGGAGCTTGGATCTGACCTCAGAGTTTTGTGGGAAGGACATTGCTTTTAATAAGAATGCCCCTTCACTGCTTCCTACCAGTCTGGTTGTGGGGAGGCAATGTTCTTCCCCTCTCTTCCCCCAGATCTCTGTCTTACCAGTTAGTAGCGCAGTGGCTGCAGAGTTTCAAGCCCGGGGCATTGGGAGTGAAGCTCTAAGTCCTATATACTCACTTGTCCACGCACTTCCATGGACACTGTCCATGGACACTCGCTTCTGTGTCCATGCACTTGTTCATCCTTTGAACACAGGCAGTGCTTTGCCGTTGGCTTGAATACCTTGCAAACCATCACTTGTAAAAATCACTACAGACGGTGACTGCAGCCATGGAGTTAAAAGACACTTGCTCCTTGGAAGAAAAGCTGTGACCGACCTAGACAGCATATTCAAAAGCAGAGACATTACTTTGCCGACAAAAGTTCCATCTAGTCAAAGCTATGGTTTTTCCAGTAGTCATGTACGGATGTGAGAGTTGAAACATAAAGAAAGCTGAGTGCTGAAGAATTGATGCTTTTGAAGTGTGGTGTTGGAGAAGACTCTTGAGTCTCTTGGACTGCAAGGAGATCCAACCAGTCCCTCCTAAATGAAATCAGTCCTGAATATTCATTGGAAGGACTGATGCTGAAGCTGAAACTCCAATACTTTGGCCACCTAATGCAAAGAACTGACTCATTGGAAAAGACCCTGATGCTGGGAAAGATTGAAGGCAGGAGAAGGGGATGTCAGAGGATGAGATGGTTGGATGGCATCACCAACACAATGGACCTGAGTCTGAGCAACCTCCGGGAGTTGGTGATGGACAGGGAGGCCTGGTGTGCTGCAGTCCATGGGGTCACAAAGAGTCGGACACGACCGAGTGACTGAACTGAACTGCATACCTTGCACTCTAAACTAGAAGTGCTGTTTATTCTTAGCAGCCATCACCTTCCCTGTGGTGGAGGCAAGAGGTGATGGCTACACAGGTCCCCTTAGGAGAGACCCATGAGAACAGAACCCAGAGCCAGGCGGAAGCTGACTGGCCACGGCGCCCCTGCATGGTCGTCACTGGACTCTGTTGCTGTTCTCACCTCTCGGGTCAGGCGGCTTTTGTCTGTTATGCAGACTCTTATTTGTTAACTGGTAATTGGACTTTCCCCCTTTTCTCTCTTGAGCGTAGGCGATGTCAGAGTCTCTGGTTAGTGTAAGATAGCCGCGATTGTCTTCCCCACACTGAGCTGAGAGCCCTGGTAGAGGCAGAGCTCTGGGGTTTCATGGACGCATGGCCAAGCATGCAGTGTCCACTGCGGGGGCGAAGAGGACTGTCCTTTCTGGAATTGCACTAGCCCTGGTCTCTGCATTTTGCATCATCCATTAAATCATTGTTCACAACAACCCTGTAACACAGATTCTTTCTCTCAGGAAATTCCCCTCTTCTGCTTCATTTCTCTGGCCTCTGCACCACAAATCCTGTGACTTCCATGTGTTTTTAAATGTCCCAATTTATTTAAATAATGAGTCAAGAACTTGTAATGTTTCAGAAAACCATTTTTGAATTTTAAGATGATCTAGAATCTTTATATTCCTTCTCCGGATACATTTCCCCCCTTTCCCTATCCTTCTTTTGCTAAATTAGCAGCAAACCCCCCAAACAGTAGCTAAAATTTTTAAAGTGGCTATTTCTCTCCTGTAAGAGAGGAGTCCGAGGTTGCTGCTCTAGGTTCAGTGCAGCAGCTCTATGTTGTCTTCAGATTGTACTTGCCTTCCCAGGTTGCTTCTAGCTTCTTACTCTTTCAGTCTTATCCTCATGTATACAATATAGCTGCTGCAATACCAGCTATCACACACATGTTTCATGCATAAAGAAAGGAAAAAGGGAAGGGCAAAGGCTTGAGCCAGAGAAGTCTTTCTTTTTTAAAGGGCTTTTTTGGAAGCTCCTCCAACTTAACATTTTGTTGTAACGTATCATAAGCTTCCACTTACATACACAGTTTTTGGCTGGGCATATTACTACCTCCAGAAAAAGCAAGGTCCTGCTCCTATGGGAGAAGGAGAGAATACACATTAGGCAGGCAAATAGAAAGTCTCTGCCACCCTTTCTCCGGTAAACATTGTGAGAGTGCCTGTTCCACACTTGGAATAGGACTAAGCCACATGGGAAACATGGATAAAGCAGAAGTTTCATTGCTTGGGACTAGTGACCCATGGGGAACATAAAATGACTGAACACCCAAGGACCCATAAGTCAAGATTAGTCTAATTGAGTAATTAGAGTAATTGAGCTATTCCATCCATCAGGAATTTAAGGGCAGCTTTACAATTCTGGTTCCCTGTAATTGGTTGTTCCTAATGGGAAACTGTTATTCTTCATCCTCAGTAAATACACTGAACGTTGTTCAGCACGCTGTTATTCTTAGTCCCGTTTCTGGAGTCCCAGCAGAGGCCCCGGCGACAGACACAGGCTGCAGAGCTCATCAGCCAACACACACAGAGCCCCCAAGACGTGGATTAGGGAAGCCTGAGTCTGTAACAGCCCAGCCCAGTGTCCCAGATTCTTAGCAGCCTTGGCCCCTTACTTCTGCACCTTCCTGAAGGCAAGGATATCTCGCCTTGCTTAGCAGGAGGTGAGCTTCTTCACTTCCTCCCAGCAGAGTACCGTAAGCTCTTTCGGTGCTGGTCACACTCACATATCTGGGGAACGGGTACCCACCCCACTCACTGCCATCAGTTCCTAATCCCACACAGTCTTCTCCATCTAGGGACAGGGACCCTGATTAAACCAAGCCCCACAAACACCCTTGAGCGTCTCTTGGCTGTTCCTTACTGCTTCCTAATCTGACACACGTTTGTTTCAAGGAGGTGAACCAGTTGTGTGTTCGAGGTCCCTCACATCTTCAGTTTTGTTGCTCCAAGCTCCACACACCCATCAAAAGTCTATATTTATTTCTTTATCTTCCAGCAATAATTCTCTTGACAGGTGCCAAACCTGGAGCCTCTCGGTATCTGGCCATGCCCAAATTGGCCGGTTCCTCCGGGGCCGGGCAGCTGCGGACCCTCAGTGTCAGTGGACCACACCTCTAGGGCTTTGTTTTGCCTGTTTGTTCTCAGGGTCTTCCCCCTGCCGAGCCTTTGTCTCCTAAGTGTGGAGACTTGCATCGTCCTTTCTTAAGTTTTCAGTTCAGTGCATTAGACTCCGGCCCTGGCCTGTTCCAGAGATCAGCACATGTCTGGAAGGGGGAGCCAGACATGCTCTGAGCCTGCCCACACCCTCCCCGCCCATGTGCATAAGAGACAGCCTATATACTCACTTGTCCACGCACTTCCATGGACACTGTCCATGGACACTCGCTTCTGTGTCCATGCACTTGTTCATCCTTTGAACACAGGCAGTGCTTTGCCGTTGGCTTGAATACCTTGCAAACCATCACTTGTAAAAATCACTACAGACGGTGACTGCAGCCATGGAGTTAAAAGACACTTGCTCCTTGGAAGAAAAGCTGTGACCGACCTAGACAGCATATTCAAAAGCAGAGACATTACTTTGCCGACAAAAGTTCCATCTAGTCAAAGCTATGGTTTTTCCAGTAGTCATGTACGGATGTGAGAGTTGAAACATAAAGAAAGCTGAGTGCTGAAGAATTGATGCTTTTGAAGTGTGGTGTTGGAGAAGACTCTTGAGTCTCTTGGACTGCAAGGAGATCCAACCAGTCCCTCCTAAATGAAATCAGTCCTGAATATTCATTGGAAGGACTGATGCTGAAGCTGAAACTCCAATACTTTGGCCACCTAATGCAAAGAACTGACTCATTGGAAAAGACCCTGATGCTGGGAAAGATTGAAGGCAGGAGAAGGGGATGTCAGAGGATGAGATGGTTGGATGGCATCACCAACACAATGGACCTGAGTCTGAGCAACCTCCGGGAGTTGGTGATGGACAGGGAGGCCTGGTGTGCTGCAGTCCATGGGGTCACAAAGAGTCGGACACGACCGAGTGACTGAACTGAACTGCATACCTTGCACTCTAAACTAGAAGTGCTGTTTATTCTTAGCAGCCATCACCTTCCCTGTGGTGGAGGCAAGAGGTGATGGCTACACAGGTCCCCTTAGGAGAGACCCATGAGAACAGAACCCAGAGCCAGGCGGAAGCTGACTGGCCACGGCGCCCCTGCATGGTCGTCACTGGACTCTGTTGCTGTTCTCACCAAGTGAATGCCCTGCTGGAGTGGCTCTCCGTCTGGCCCAAACCTATTTCTCAGTCCAAAGTCCACTCCCAGAGGCGTCAGCTGTTGCCAGGGGAAATGCAATCGCCAACGCTCAGTTTGACACTAAAAGTGTGAAAGTGAAAGTCACGCAGTCCTGTCTGGCTCTGAATCCTGGCGTGGGTAGCCTTTGCCTTCTCCAGGGGATCTTCCCAACCCAGAGATCAGACCCAGGTCTCCCACATTGCAGGCTGATTCTTTACCAGCTGAGCCACAAGGGAAGCCCAAGAATACTAAAGTGGGTAGCCTTTCCCTTCTCCAGGGGATCTTCCCAACCCAGAGATCGAACCCAGGTCTCCCACGTTGCAGGCTGATTCTTTAGCAGCTGACCTATCAGGAAAGCCCTTGATGCTGAACGGTGAGTCCTGTCCACCTTGGGATTTTGGTCCCTTGAAACCTCATGGCTTTTGCAGCTTTCTGATGCCCTTTTGTAATTTTTGCTTGATGTTTTCTAATTGTTTTCGTTGGGAATATTTGCTTGCTGTGAATGGCTTCATCCTACCCAAAGGCAGAAGCTGAGCTCTGTCAGTTTTCTCTTTTCGAAGTAACAGCTTTATTTGACTTTTTTTTTTCTCTCGTATAATTTGTTTTATGTTTCTTTATTTCTGCTGTTACTGCCATCATTTTCTTCCTTCTACCTGCTAGGGATGTAATTTGCTTTTCTTTTTCTGATTTCTTGAGATAGAGAGTTAGATCATCGCTTTCCAGCCGTTGTCTCTCTAGTGTGTGAACTGACGGCTATCCATCATCCTCTAGGTGCAGCCTTAGCCGCACGGCACAGGTTTCCGTATACTGTGTTTTCACTGTCATTCCGTTCAACATATTTAATAATTTCTGTCATGATTTCTTCTTTTATACAATTGTTTACTGTTTAATTTCCACACAGTTGATATTTTCTAGTTTGTCTATTATTGATTTTAAAATGGATTCCATTGTGATCAGAGAATAGATTTTAAAGTCTGCACGCATGGAACCTATAGTCCTCTGCTCTAGCAGCTGGGCTATCAAACGGTGTGATTTTAGAGTTAAATCACTTCAACTGATCCTTCTAAATATGCTGAGGCTTGTGACCCAGTATAGAGACAATTTTGGTAAATGTCCCAGAAACACTTGAAAACAATGTGTAGTCTATCACGGACCTTTAGTTTTCTAAGTAGGTCAACTAAGTTGATTTTATTAGTTGTGTTTTTCAGACCTTTGTCTCTTTATCATTTTTTTGCCTGCTCATCCCATTAGCTGTTGAGAGAAATGTGTTGAGGTCTCCCAACTGATTGTGGATTTGTCTAGTGAGATCCTTTTTAGTTCTGTTGCTTGTTGCTTTGTTCACTTTGAAGCTAAGTTTTTGGGTACACATAGACTCAGAATTGCTGAAGCTTCCTGTGAATTGTCTTCTATATCATTATGACGTGACTCTCTTGATACAGAGTGATGCTGCTTGCCTTCAAGTCTGTTTTAGACTGATAATAATATAGTTTCTTCAGCTTTCTTTTGATTCATGTTAGCATAGCATATTTTTTCCTTATCCTTTTACTCCACATTTCCTGGGTGCTTATATTTAAATTGTCTCACATGGACAGCATGTAGCGGGTATTTTAGAAAACAGACCACGACAGCCTCAGTCTTGCACTGGCAGTAGCCACTCCATTTGACATTTAGTTACTGATAGAGTTGATTCTACTGAAGAAGGAACTAGCAACCCACTCCAGTATTCTTGCCTGGGAAATCCCATGGACAGGGGAACCTGGTGGGTACAGTCCATAGGGTCACAGAGAGTTGGACATGACTGAGCACATAAGGACACAGAGTTGATTTTATATCTGTGAATATCATCTTACTATCTTTTTTTTCTATTTGACCCAACTGTTTCATGTATTCTTTTCTTTCCTTTCTTACCTTCTTTTAGATTAACTATTTCTACCATTCCTTTTTCCCCGCTATCAGCCTACTGATGTGTATGTTCTTTCGTCAGTCTTTAGAGGCTGCCTGAGAGATTTGATATGAATCCTTGTCTTATTGTATGTACTTAAATATGTTGTTATTTTTACCACTTCTCTAGCAGTGCTAGATATAAAACTAATTTCATTCACCCCTTCCTATCTTTTATGTTACTATTGTCATGCATTTAAATTTTACTTCAATGCTGAATCCCATGGGATGCTATTTTTATGGTAAATAAGATATCATGTGTATCTGCATGCTTACCCTTGCTATTTCTTTCCATCTTATATTTTTGTATGCTTGTGCCTGGACTAATTTTCTCAGTTAATTTATTGCTATTATTTTTTAGCTAGAATGGCTCTTCATTGCCGTGCATGGGCTTTCTCTAGTTGCAGTGAGCAGGGCCCCCTCTCTAGGTGCAGAGCTTGGGCTTCTCATTGTGGTGGCTTCTCTCGTTGTGGAGCATGGGCTCCAGGGCACACGGGCTTCAGTGGTTGCGGTACACAGGCTTAGTTGCCCTGCGGCATGTGGAACACTCCAACAACAAAACCAACCACCCAACCAAAAAAACTCCCTTCTAGCGTGTAGTCCTCAAAGTATTTTTAGAAAAGGCAGAGGAACCAGAGATCAAATTGCCAACATCCGTTGGATCATGGAAAAAGCAAGAGAGTTCCAGAAAAACATCTACTTCTGCTTTATTGATTATGCCAAAGCCTTTGACTGTGTGGATCACAATAAACTGTGGAAAATTCTGAAAGAGATGGGAATACCAGACCACCTGACCTGCCTCCTGAGAAATCTGTGAGCAGGTCAAGAAGCAACAGTTAGAACTGGACATGGAAAAACAGACTGGTTCCAAATTGGGAAAGAAAGGAGTACATCAAGGCTGTATATTGTCACCCTGCTTATTTAACTTATATGCAGAGTACATTATGTGAAATGCCGGGCTGGATGAAGCACAAGATGGAATCAAGATTGCTGGGAGAAATATCAATAACCTCAGATATGCAGATGATACCACCCTTATGGCAGAAAGTGAAGAAGAACTAAAGAGCCTCTTGATGAAAGTGAAAGAGGAGAGGGAAAAAGTTGGCTTAAAACTCAACATTCGGAAAACTAAGATCATGGCATCTGGTTCCATCATTTCATGGCAAATAGATGGGAAAATAATAGAAACAGTGACAGACTTAATTTTGGGGGGCTCCAAAATCAGTGCAGATGGTGACTGCAACCATGAATGAAAAGACACTTGCTCCTTGGAAGAAAAGCTATGACCAACCCTGACAGCATAGTAAAAAAGCAGAGACATCTTTACTTTGCCAACAAAGGTCCGTCTAGTCAAAGCTATGGTTTTTCCAGTAGTCATGTATGGATATGAGAGCTGGACAATAAAAAAGCATGAGCACCAAAGAATTGATGGCTTCAAACTGTGGTGCTGGAGAAGACTCTTGAGAGTCTCTTGGACTGCAAGGAGATCTAACCAGTTCATCCTAAAGAAAATCAGTCCTGAATATTCATTGGAAAGATTGATGCTGACTCTCCAATACTTTGACCACCTGATGCATAAAACTGACTACTTAAAAAGACCCTGATGCTGGGAAAGATTGAAGGCAGGAGGAGAAGGGGACAACAGAGGATGAGATGGTTGGACGACTTCATTGTCTCGATGGATATGAGTCTGAGCAAGCTCCGGGAGCTGGTGAAGGACAGGAAGGCCTGGTGTGCTGCAGTCCATGGGGTCGCAAAGAGTCGGACACAACTGAGCGACCGAACGGAACTGAACGGATGCCTGTGCGCCGTCACTCCAGTTGCGTCTGACTCCTTGCGACCCCGTGGACTGTAGCCCGCCAGGCTCCTAGGTCCGTGGGATTCTCCGGGCAAGAATACTGGAGCGGGTTGCCATTTCCTATCCAGGGGATCCTCCTGACCCAGGGATTTAACCTGCCTCTCCTGCGTCTCCTGCTTAGTAGGTGGGCTCTTTATTACTGAGCCACGGGGGAAGCTCTTCTAACTCAGAGCATGGGCTATTCTTTGAGCCCTCATCCCTGAGAAGTCTGAATTCTTGTCTAACCTTAGTTTCCTCAGGACTCAAAAAGGTGACACCCTTCCCCCAGCCTCCCCACCCCCCCAAAAAAAACCCTTCAGCTTTTCAGAGACTTTCTGCTTTGATTCCTAAGCCTTCTGTCAATCCCTACCCCATGGCTTCTGAATTCAGCCAGTACCTCGAGGGGAAACCTGACAGTATCAGGGTCCGTTTTCTGTTTTCCCTTCTCACCGGGAAACTGAAAAGTGAAGTCTCTGATCTGGTCTCTGCAGTCGCACGAGCTCTGCTTGTTTCTCTCTCTGCTGGTAGCGACCGCCTGCCTGGGCCTTCAGCCCCGATCCTGAACCCTGGCTCTGCTCCCAGAATGGGTCCGTGACCTCCTTCTCTTCTGAGTTCTGAGGTTCCCCTTCACTCCAACTTGCGTCCCTTTGAGCCCTTGTTGTCTCAGCAGCTGTCTGTATGTCAGACAGATGTTTTGCTGTCTTTTGTCTGGCTTTCTGTTTGTTCTCAGTGGAAGCAAAGAACTGCAAGCTGAACACCAGCCCTTCCCTTTTTGATGGGCATTCATTTCTTTTTCTCTCTTTTTCCCCTCTTCAAAGGATCGTTCTTTATGTATCTCTATGTACTGATGCTTTCATCTCTATGGAATGGATTCCCTGGGGTCAGTTCAGTTCAGTCGCTCAGTCGTGTCCGACTCTTTGAGTTCAGGGTTGGGAACTCATGTACACCTGTGGCAGATTCATGTCAATGTATGGCAAAACCAATACAGTATTGTAAAGTTTTAAAAAAATTGTTATAAATAAAAATAATAATTATATTATTAAAGACAGTTTCATTAAAAAAAAATAACTAGGGATTATTGCATTTCTGACACCAACTGCATGTTGATGATAGAAAAATAATTCCAATGAGAAATGCACCTCAAAGGAATCAATGAATACTTAGGCTTGAGTTTGTCCTTTAGACTCTAAACCACTAAAATACAGTGTATTGCAACAGAAGTGGGGGAGGGTAGTTATCAATAAACACAGTAGTCTCTGAGGATCAGAGGGAATTCGTTCCAGGAGCCCTCCTCCACCCAAAATCTGTGAATGCTGAACTACCTTACATAAAATATTATAAAATAATCTGCCCTCCATATCTGTGTGTTTCACATCTGAGGATTTGACCAATCACCCATGGAAATTTCCATCAGAAGTTGGTTGAACTCTTCCATGGGTGTGAAACCCATGCACATATGATGGGTCAGAGGACCAAGTATATATTTATTGAAAAAAGAAATTTGTATTATAAATGTATCTGTGCAGTTCAAACCCTAGTTGTTCAAAGGTAAACAGTAATACTGACTTAGCAAAAAGTTAAATAAGCATGGTGACAATATACAGCCTTGACGCACTCCTTTTCCTATTTGGAACCAGTCTGTTGTTCCATGTCCAGTCCTAACTGTTGCTTCCTGACCTGCATACAGATTTCTCAAGAGGCAGGTTAGGTGGTCTGGTATTCCCATCTCTTTCAGAATTTTCCACAGTTTATTGTGATTCACACAGTCAAAGGCTTTGGCATAGTCAATAAAGCAGAAGTAGATGTTTTTCTGGAACTCTCTTGCTTTTTCCATGATCCAGCGGATGTTGGCAATTTGATCTCTGGGGTAGGATTGCTTAATCTGACCCCAGCCCATACCGTGCCCCACCCCAGCCTCCGGCTGCCACAGCTCTTCCCCGACACTCTTGTTTGCGTCAGCTCCAACCTGGTTCTCTCCCCCAGCCCCCTGCAGCCCTGCCCTCCTCCCTGAGGTGGACCTGCTACTCAAGCAGTTATCTGTGTCTTTTTTATTCTCTGCCCTGTCCCAAGCATCTGAAACAGGGCATACTACTACTACTACTAAGTCACTTCAGTCGTGTCCGACTCTGTGTGACCCCATAGACGGCAGCCCACCAGGCTCCCCCGTCCCTGGGATTCTCCAGGCAAGAACACTGGAGTGGGTTGCCATTTCCTTCTCCAATGCATGAAAGTGAGAAGTGAAAGGGAAGTCGCTCAGTCGTGTCCGACTCTCAGCGACCCCATGGACTGCAGCCCTCCAGGCTCCTCCATCCATGGGATTTTCCAGGCAAGAGTACTGGAGTGGGGTGCCATTGCCTTCTCCGAAACAGGGCATAAGTACTCAGTATTCTTGGAATGAACCCAGTCAATTTTGGAGCATTGGAGAATTGCGTTTTAAAAACTCCGCCTATGGCCATACCACCCTGTATGCACCCGATCTCATCTCAAAGGCCGACTCTGAGCCACACTCAAAGTCTCCAAGTGAAAAGCTTTGAGTCAAAGCTCAGTCATGTCTGACTCTTTGAGTGCATGGAATTCTCCAGGCCAGAATCCTGGAGTGGGTGCCGGGGGTCAAATCCCAGCTCTGTTGCCTAACAACTGTGTGACCCTGGGCAGACCTCTCTGTGCCTCAGTTTCCTTCCCTCAGTGAGATCGTTTTAGTAGCTATCTTGCAGGATAGTCTGTGTGTCGGTCACTCAGTCATGCCAGACTCTGCGACCCCACGGACCACAGCCCACCAGGCTCCTCGGTCCATGGGATTTTCCAGGCAAGGATGCTGGAGCAGTTTGCTGTTTCCTTCTCCAGGGACTGTAGGATAGTGATAAGGATTAAACGAGCCAATACTGTGTAGTAGCTTCTTAGGAATTTGTAACAAATCACCACAGACTGAGTGGCTTGAACCACAGAACTCTCTTCTCTCACAGTGCCGTGGCCAGAATCTGAAATCCGGGCGTCGCAGAGTGCTGCGCCCGCCGCGGTTTATTTATGTGAGGACCCTTCCCTGCCGGCTCTGGCTCCCAGCCTTGCTGGCGTGGCGGCCCCTGGCTGCCCTCGGCTTGCTAAGCTGCCCTCACGCTGACCTCTGGCCTCTTGCTGTGTCTGAGTCTTCACCTGTGTTGTCCTTGCTCTCCAGAGTCCCTTCTTTTTATAAGGACTTCAGTCCCTGGACTTGGGCTCACCCCTAAGCCAGTGTGTGCATGCGTGCCTGCTCAGTCATTCAGTCATATCTGACCCTTTGTGACCCCATGGGCTGTAGTCCACCAGACTCCTCTGTCCATGGAATTTTCTAAGCAAGAATCCTGGAGTGGGTTTCCATATCCTCCTCCAGGAGATCTTCCCGACCCAAGGATCGAACCTGCGTCTCCTGCATCGGCAGAGTGATTCTTTACCGCTGAGCCATCTGGGAAGCCCAGTCCAGTATGACCTCATGGGAACTCAATTACATCTGCAAAGACCTTGTTTTCATTAAGGTCACATGTGCAGGAAACTGGGTTATGATTTGAGCATATCTTTCTGGGGACTCAAGCAACTCAGTACAGTCGCTTAGCCCTTCCAGTAGAGCCTGCGCCCTAGGGCAGGGTTTTGATCTTTTGTTCACCTTTGAGTTCCTGATGGCTTGAATAGTGTCTCCAATGTAGGTGACCCCCAACAGCTCTTGAATTAATTAATAATGTATTAGCTCTTTGTCTTCCACACTGCAAATATATTTATAAAACCTATCATTTGTCTCTTTGTTTTATTATATCCTTTGCCATTAAAGTGTTTTAAGATTTTTGTACAACTCAATATATCTATCTTCCATTCTTTTTTCCTCTTTTCTTTCATTAAAGATAAATTCTAGTCTTGCTTAATAAGTTTCCATTCTTCCCTGGTCCCTCCGGGTCTCCCTCTCATACTTTACAGATAATCTAGACTTTCTTGCGAGAATTTTTTACCACTTTATTTTTTAAATATGAATTCCTAATCCATATGGAGTTAATTTTTTTTTGTACTGTGTAAAATGAGGCTCTTCTATATTTTCCCTTTGTCGTTTGTGAAATTCTCATTATACTAGGGCATACATCTGAAAATTCTCATTTTGTTGCACAGTTCTATACATCTTTTTCTATATCAATGTAATTTTTTTTTAATTTTAGTAAAACAGATCTTTCCTTATTTTTTTTTTTTTTTTCTTCTTCTTCTATTTTCTTGGCTACTCTCAGGCCACATTTAAATCTTTCCATATAAACTCTATCCATATAGAGTCACCTCCCAAATGCATTATTAAGATCATAATTGGACTTGCGTTAAGTTTTATGTTAAAAACGTATCTGCTTTTGAAATTGAGAAGGGAGAAATAAAGTCAGGCACAGAGGCGGGTGTGGCCTTCCGGTGGCAGCTTCCCCCGCCACCTTGACCTTGTGCTCGGCTTTGGGCCCCGCGGTTTGTCTCCACCTGCCCTTTGAACAACAGACATGACTCCAGGACTTAAGAACAGTCTCCTCGGAAGCAGAAATGGCTTGTCCGCTTTCAACTGCAGTCTTCACAGCTTGTTACTAAAGTACTGGATTCACTTGCCCATGGAATGTGCTAAGATTTTACACGTGTGCCAAAAAGCACTCTACATTCTGGGGGCTTGCCTCCAAGGTTAGACATCTCCGGTCCATTTGCGAGTCCCCCCGGAATCTCCTTGCTACTGAAAGCTGTCAGGTCACCTTGTCTTTTATTCTCCTTTCACAGTTTCTGAAGGTTGCATTTAGGCTCAGCATTTTCATCACTGAGCCTTTCAAACCCAAGTTTAGTCTTGTTGTTCTAGGGGGATAATACAGTTTAAAAAACTCCACTAAACCAAGTCATATGCCACTGTTTTCCCTGTCATCATCACGCCTGCATCAGGAAAGGAAAGCAGCAGCCCCACCGTCTTATAGCTTGGTGACCGCGGTTATCAAACCCTCAGTGTGTCGTGAAGGTCCGGAAGATGGGGGGATAGGCTGCTTTTGGAAGCATTTTCAGCACCATCACCCATGGGTCAGGTGGAACTGGGTCTGGACCAGAGAGATCTCACCTGAGGGCTAAGCGTGTCTAGATTCGGGAGAGTGGTTGGATTGTGATAGTGGGATCTTTCTAGCGGTCATAGCGTTGCCACCAAATGTACAGGATCCCATAGACTCGCGGAGCTGGAAAGGACCTGAGTTCAGGCACTTGCTGTCCTTCACCCCCTCTTCATGGCCCTCCCTCTCTGCTCTCCAATACCTCAGGGGATAGTTACCCAGTGGTGCTGGGCGTGGAGTGTGGCCGAGATAGCCTGAGCAGCAGCTGTGGGTCCAGCGTGGCCTTGGGCTCCAGGGATCAGCTGTTAGAAGAACCTCCCCGGGGCAGCTGCTGTCCCACCCGCGTGGTCCCCAGAGTGAATGCATGTGAAACAGGCCTACAGCCACCGTGCAGGCCAAACCAGGAGCCTCCCGCCAAGGCCATCTTAAATGAGCCAAACTGCGCTTGAGCCGCAGACCCACTGGTTCAGGGACAAATGTTTGTTTGGTCACTGGCCACCACATTTTGGATGATTGTTATGCGGTAGCTGGCTCACAGAACCTCTGTCCCTGCTATCAACCGGCCCCAAAGATACGGGCCACAAAGCCTCGGGGAGCACCCAGACCCGGTCTCAACCATGTCCTCCGCAGACTGCCGGGCAGCTCGCTGGAGTGGGGAGTGGCACACTTCCCGCCGTTCGTGGAGCCCGAGCCTCAACTGTGAGTCCAGACTCAGCCGCAGCGCTGGGCTGTTGGTCACTGGTTACTGGGCATCCCTGGGCAGTACCCCCGCTGGAGTCGTTCAGGGGTCTCTGTGCTCAATCCCGTCCCCGGGGACAGGTGCTGGCGTCTCTGGGCTCCAGGCTCTTCATCTGGAAGTGAACCTGTAAATGCCGCAGCTGACACGCTCCAGGCTCTCCCCCCGCGGAGTCAGGAGACAGTGGTATCTCATGGTGTCAGGCCGACACGCGTTCAAGCCTTTGCTCCACCACTCACAGCCGGCTCTTTCTGGCAAACGGTTGTTTTTACTTAGCCGTCCTAAACTCTGATCTCCTCCTTTGTAAGATGGACTTGGTCATGTTTCTGCTGAGGAGCTGTTGCTCTGCTTACAAAGGGGTAGGGTGTGGGAATCACTTAGTAACGTGACGCGCCGGGTACATCTTCAGCCGGGGTCTCTTTCTCGGTGATGCTTGTGAAGCGTCCATTGCCCCCTGGAGTCACGTCTGCTGCTCTGAAGTCGGCCCTGGGTCTTGTCATTGGGCCGTTGATGCTGGGACTGTGCTCGAGATGCTCCCCAGCTTCAGATCCCGCTTCTGAATCCCTTCTCCGGAACAGTCCCCGCCATCGGCGTCCTCACACAAGGACACGGAGACGCTCGGTGTCTTTTATCTGAGATGCTCCACACCCCGGGAGCATCCTTCATTCTTCACAATATTCCTGTCACCTGTGAAACTGAAAGGAAATTCCGTCCCTTGAACCGCGCTTACAACTGACAACGGCCTCTCGAACCGAGTGCCCCGTGGCCTCTGCAGCTGACAGCATCGTGATCGCCTCTCATGTGGGTCTGCGTCAGCTGCGGACACCCTGCTTGCTGGGGCCACACGGACAGTCAGGTTGTGTGCCTGAATATTCACGGAAACATTTGCCAAAAGAGTTTCAGCTTTCTGTCTGAGTACACATCTGTTTTGAAAGTTCCGAACTCTTTTCCAGCCTTGGTGCTCTAATCCCTCATAGCAGATTTGCGTGTGATCAGGTCATCTTGATGACTGAATTCTCTGATTGTTTCTACCCTCTGATGACTGAGGCAGCTAGGGGTCGGGAAGGGCTGGAAGAGCAGGAATTCCTGGGATAGGGAATGGAGGGTGGGGAGATAGAGTAAGTCTGAAATTCTAGAGAAGCCCTTTTTTTTTTTTTTTTGCCTGTTTCATTTTGACTATGAATGTGTATGTCAAGAAGTAGAAGTAATATTATTCATTAAAAATAAAACCCAGAACCCACATTGGTTCTTTCACAAGTAACAGGTGGGAGAATCTGCAGGTGGGGAGGAATGGCTGAACAAGCAGTCTCCAGGTCTGTGCACCCGACTTCTACCTTCACTTCGCATCTTGGTGTTTAAGTCTCTGGCTTCTGTGTAAGCTGGAGTGTAAACATGAGCCTTTCCCTTGGTCCCCCAGACTGACAGCTTGCAAAGAGAACATGACTAAGTGCAGGGTTAAGGGAGGAGCAATAAAGATCATGGCTGACCCGGCGCCAGAGCCGTGCACCTTCGCAGGTCTGAAGCTTCTGTAGTTCAGATCTCAAGGACAAGGACAACCTTGCAGTTCTGAGCCTGCCTCCCTTTCCTCCTGCTGCCTTGTGTCTGCCTCCCGGGACAATGTCTTCCCGTCCTGCCTAGCAGTATTCTGGGTAGTCTAGCTACTCCTTAGCCAAGGCTAGATGACCTCTTGCCGCTCATATCTGCCTCACGTGGACTCTCTCACATCAGGCGCAAGATTCACCCAGACCCGCAGCAGGAGTTGGGCTTGCCAGGTGGCAGAAGTGGAAGGAACCCGCCTGCCAGTGCAGGAGACGTAAGAGGCATGGGTTTGGTCCCTGGGCCAGGAGGACCCCCTGGAGGAGGGCATGGCAACCCTCTCCAGCATTCTTGCCTGGAGAATTCCTGGCGGGCTACAGGCCACTGGGGTCACAAAGAACTGGACACAAATGAAGCGACTGAGCACGTAGTAGGAGTTGGGAGAGCATTCAGGGTTCCCTTACACTGACGTCCCTGCCTCTTCTTGTCATTCAGCATTTACTGAGCACCTTCTGTATGCTCTTGGGGTACATAGGTGGAAAAGAAGTGCTGGTAATTTCTCCAACCAACAGCCATTTATTTGTCGAGTGCCCGAGGGACTGTTTACAATAGAAGCAAGCAGAGGGACTATGGACGCTCAAAAAAGAGCATTATCACTGCAGGCGACAGCTGGGAAGACGTTTGCTGTGTTGGTCCTAGCTGTGATCTAAGGATGCGCATCAGGGGGTTCTGCTTCTCATGTGAGTGAATCAGCTGCTACTAGACCAACTTTCCTAGAGACATAACTATGAACACTGGACAGTGTTAAACAAGTCAGTAAATTAATGAATAAATAGCTAAATAGAGTACCCGAAGGTCCTGGAGAATGAAACTAAGCAACTAGGTTCTGGAGAGGAGTCAACTCTTGGAAATAGCATGGGGAAATGTTCCCATGTTTTCAGCTTCTCATCTGAGTGAAGGCTGAAGTTGGTGCCACATACGGAAGATAAAGCACTGAGAGGAAACCAGCAGCCTTTCCAGCCTGAAGAACCAGAGAGCAGAGGGAGGTCTGGGTGACTGATGCCACTGGGAAGTAAAGGGAGATTTCTGTAGAGGACAGAGCCAGAATGTGGATGCTTTAAGCTCTGTTTATAAATTCTTCCCAAATCTCTGGCTGACCCTGATGATACAAAAGCAGGGCAGACTGCTCGGAGCCTGGCTCAGGATAAAAGAGCCAAACTCAGACTTAAACTGCTGCCCAGCAGACAGAGTCCCGCCAAGTCTACTGTGTACTCAAACAGGTAAACAAAATGTAACAGAATCCAGAATCTCCACCCACCATAACATTCATAATGTCCAGGAAGCCCGCCCAAACTTATTCAACATATGGAGAAACAGGGAAGAGTGACCTTTCTCAAGAGCAAAGACTGAGATGATCCAGATGTTAGACTTAGCACTTGAAATTTTTATCCGTTAAAACTATGCTCAGTCATGCAAAGGAAAGTATACTCATAATGAATGAAAACATAGGAAATCTCAGCAGAGAACCAGTCCACGATCAAAGTGATGTCCCAGGAATGGCAGAAGTGATAATTCGGAGAATCAGAACGTGCAGGTCACAGTTTGTTCTTTGAGGAGCTTTCCTAAGGAAAATGCCTGCTAGAAAAGATCAAAAGACAAAACTTCAATGGTTAAACACTTGACAGTCGGTTTTATACATGTTGCAGTTTAGCCCTACATTGTGTTATAAATCGCCTCCATGCCTTGCGATAAATCTGGTTGATTGGTGGCCCTATTCATCCCAGGAATGAGTGGCGCAAGGGGAGGCTTGAGAGACATTCATGTCGGTGAAGACCTTGGCGCCTCTCTGGGGCCTGCGCTCCTGGGCATTGCTTGTTCGGTGGCACTCTGTGCCCGTCGGGGATGGCACGCCTACAACCTCAGGAGGCTGCCTAAGGCACGCCCAGCCTCCCCGGGCTTCTCACCCCTCCAGGCTGTGGAAACATTCGCCTACAGACATTTTCTTACCATCCATTACATATGTTTTTATGAAAGGACTGAACAGGAGGAATTTGCAATGAATAATTCATGTGTAATTGTTTTGAAAATATAAAGTTTTTTTTTTTTTTCCAAAGAAAGCCACCGACCTCTTCATTTCAGAACCCCTGCTGCTGCTGCCTGGGTGCCCATGCGAGAGCCACAGGTGGGCTGTCTAAACGCGTGCCCCGTCCCGAGCTGGGACAGACTCCCGCGCAGAGCGGGGCGGGCCGGCGTATGTGCAGATGGCACAGTGCCGCCAGAGTCCCCAGCCACACACTCTGCCCGGCCCCCAGGTGGGCCCTCAGGGTAGCCTGGGCATCCAGCGCTGCTCCCCGCCTCCGCCGAGCCCCCAGGCAACACTGTAACACCTGCATCCCCCCTTCCTTTCTCTCAGCTCCCAGTCCTGCACCAAGCCCGACCCGCAGCCTGTTTACTTCAACACACACACAAGCCCAGCCACGGCCAGGCCCTGACCAACTGGGCAGATGCAAACCCAGCGAGCCGCAATCACATTCAGCTCATTACTCACGTAGATGGCCAGTGAGGCCCGCTCCCGGGTCCTGGCCCACACGCCGGAAAGGGCAGCACAAAGCAGGAGCCGGTGGCTGCCCTGCTGCTGTGAGTGCCTCGGTGCTGCTAAGTGGGTCTATATTTTACGGCTCTAGCCTGCGGGGACCGGGGTGGAAGGTGCCACCTGTCAGACCCCGGGAACCGAGGAGAATCTGTCTCCTGACGGCCTCCTGGGACATGGGGAATGGCAGGTGGCCTCGTACCCTCTCACTGGCGGCTTCCCCCTCTCTGGTGTCCCGAGGGCATCGCAGGGTGTTCTGCGGAGACCCAGATTAGCCTTTGCCTACTGGTCTATTTGGATCCGTGTGAGGGGGCTCTTCCCCCACTTCCTACTGTCATTTCCTATCTGTTTCCACTTGTCCTCTTTGTCTGGAGGCCAGTGACCTTTTTCCAGCAGTGGCTTTTATCACAGTGGTTAAGAAGAAGAACTGAGTTTGGATCCCAGGTTTGTTCCTACCTAATCATGTGTCTGGGGCAACTCTCATAGCCTCAGTTTCTGCATCTTTAAAATAGAGTTAGTCAGAGTCCTTTTCTCACAGCTTAAATGAGATATTAATACCTGTAGAGACCTCAGGACAATGCCTGGCATGTCATAGGCATCATTGTTCAGTCCCTCAGTCATGTCTGACTCTTTGCGACCCCGTAGACTGCAGCACACCAGGCTTCCCTGTCCTTCACCATCTCCCAGAGCTTGCTCATACTCATGTCCATTGAGTTGGTGATGCCATCCAACTGTCTCATCCTCTGTTGTCCCCTTCTCCTCCTACCTTCATCTTCCTCAGCATCAGTGTCTTTTTCCAATGAGTTGACTCTTTGCATCGGGTGGCCAAAGTATTGGAGCTTCAGCCTCACCATCATTCCTTCCAATGAATATTCAGGACTGATTTCCTTTAGAATAGACTGGTTTGATCTCCTTGCAGTCCAAGAGACTCTCAAGAGTCTTCTCCAACACCACAGTTCAAAAGCATCAATTCTTGGTGCTCAGCTTTCTTTATGATCCAACTCCCACATTCATACATGACTACTAGAAAAACCATAGCTTTGACTAGACGGACCTTTGTTGGCAAAGTAATGTCTCTGCTTTTTAATACCCTGTCTAGGTTGGTCATAGCTTTTCTTCCAAGGAGCAAGTGTCTTAATTTCATGGCTGCAGTCACCATCTGCAGTGATTTTGGAGTCCTAGAAAATGAAGTCTGTCACTGTTTCCATTGTTTCCCCATCTATCTGCCATGATGTGATGGGACCGGATGCCATGATCTTAGTTTTCTGAATGTTGAGTTTTAAGTCAGCTATTTCACTCTCCTCTTTTACCTTTATCAAGAGGCTCTTTAGTTCCTCTTCCATTTCTGCCAAAAGGGTGGTGTCATCTGCATATCTGAGGTTACTGATAAGCACTGTGAAATCATGTTGATGTTGATGGTGCTGGTGGTGATGCTGGTGATGATGGTGGTGATGATGGTGATGCTGGTGATGATGGTGGTGATGATGGTGATGGTGGTGATGATGGTGGTGATGATGGTGATGGTGGTGGTGATGGTGATGATGGGTTCTATCTCATCCCATCCTCCTGCTCCCTCCCCCCATTCAGCTTCCTCCACAGAATGCAATCTGTGTAGCACTGACCCCACTATTCTTCTGCTCTCTACCTGCTCTGGCTTCCTGTGCCACCACAACCCCTGATCAGCACCATGTTAATGGCTTGTCTGCGTGTTCCCCACAGACAGGCAGAGCCTTTATTCTAACCCATCTCCACACAGCCTTCCTGCGTCTGTCCTGGGAGAGTCCAGTCATCCTGGGTATCTTTGGTCCTTAGATGCACAGACACATTTTGAATTAAGATTCAGTGTCCTTTTCTGGAAGGAAAGCCATGTTTTCTCATTTAAATTGTGAACACTTCGTAAGAGTCAGGGGTGCTGACTCTTCTAGCATCCCTTCAGGGACATTCACCTCCAGGCAGGTATCTGTGTCCAGGTTGCTGACTAACTGGCTCTTGGCAGAGGGCTGCCAACGTCAGCTGCCCCTGGAACAGCCCAGACCATCAGTTCCTCCTGGGCAGTCCTCTAGGGGATTCTGCTTCCGTCTGCAATGCAGGGAAGTATGTTTTCTCAGTCGCCACCCCCCAGCCCCCACCTGCCGCACACATAAAACAGAGACCGCAGGTCAACAGTAGGTTATATGTGGTGGAGTGAAGGGATCCTGGATAACTTTCAGCAAGTGGATCACACAAGGAGAGGAAAACAGGTGTCCGTGGATCCCCCACAAAAAGCATAGTAACTTATCGTTTAAACTGATGAAACTCCGATCAAAATTCTAGTTTCCCTCCTCACATCGCCTTGCTTTACTCTACCCTGTTCATGTTTCCTAGCGTGTATGTGAATATATATAAACCTGACTTTTGAAACTCAAAAGCTGCTGCCGTCACAGCAAATGTGAATTTGGACACCTGGACGGCACAGCCAGTGACAAGTTTTGCAGCGACGCCTGCAGCCTGCGTGCCAGGTTGACCAAAGCCAGGTTGGACCAGGCTGGGAGCCCGCCTGCACCTCTGTTCTCTCGCTCAACCAACCAGCCTTGCCCAGGGCCCCAGCCCCAGGACACTCAGCCCCGCCCCTGGGCACCCGGGAGTGGGAGCAGACAAGTAACAGCCAGGCTGGCCCGCCAAGGCCATGGTGATGAGCTCATCGCGGGGCTGGAGGGCTCAGCCAGCAAAGACCCAAAACCACCTAACAGCCTTTCCCCCTCACTTGTCTTCCTCGTCAGGTCCTAGAAGATAATGGAATGCCCATGGATGACGATCAGTACGCTCTGTTGACCACAAAATTAGGATATAAGAAAGAAGGGATGAGTTATCTTGATTTTGCAGCAGGATTCGAAGGTAGCTAACAGCCAAGTACCAACCTGGCTCCCACGCGGGGCCCCACGGGTCTTTCCGCATGGGCCCCCAAGGCCTCTGGGGTTGAAGTAGTGAGAGCTGAGATGTGGAAATCACATGCGTCCTAAGACTGAAACAGACATTCTTGTTTAATTTTAACCGTGTTTCGGCCTTTTTCTTTTTCACCCCCACTCAGCTGCACTGTGAGTGCCGAATTTTGTCTGGCAGAGCCTTCTACAAATAGTAAGAGCACAAATGGTTTCTAAAATTGACTCCCAAGCCTGTGCTGCTCCAATCACACCTCGTGTCCTCTAAGGTTTTCCTCCTAAAAGTGGATGCTGGTTATTAGTCGTCAGAGCCACCTGTGCACCAGCGGGGATCATGTCCTTCCTGGACCCAGAGGTTCTGAAAGATTCAGCAACTTGGCCCAGATCAGCCGGCCCCTGTCCCTCCCCTCCCCTCCCCCGGCCCCGCAGGATTGTCAGGGGACTCATGGTCCACGGCGCAGCCTGCTCAGCGCCCGGGTCCACGGCGCAGCCTGCTCAGCGCCCGGGTCCTCCCATTTGCCCCTTGCCCGTCTTCTGCTCTCCCAGCCACACACCCGGCAGATGGACGACCAGCACCCAGCCTCCCGCTTCTCAGCTCTTGTCTCTCCCCTCCCTTGTCTCCACTCTTACTGAAGTTTAGATGGACAAATAAGCCCTCCGGAAAAGCTGCAGAAATCCTTGTATATATCCACAAGTCCACGGATTATATGAAAGCACTGCAGGCTGGACAGGGCAGAACCCAGACCCCTACTTGCTTTATGCTGTCCTCCCCCGGGGCTGGTCTGAGCGATGACTGGATAGTGCAGTGGATCTCGCTCGAGGAGCTGGCAGCTGTGACTCCGCCAGGAGAGAGGAAGGTCCCATCCAGCCCCCCCAACATATTTCATTTGCTGATCCTAAAGGAGAGAGATCCTGCAACCCCCTACCCCAAAGACAACACGAGAAGCTGTGGAATTTTAGGATTTTGACACTTCCTTTGGCTTATATGCTTTGACCTTTTTGAGGCAATAAAAAGATGAGAAAGGAACCCACATTTATCTTAGTGAGTGCTTCCAGTGCCCTGGTGCATCCATCACTGAGGCAAGGAAATCGGGGGCCTAGGGTGAGCAGTGACTTCCCGAGGTTCCAGAGCCGGGGGCCTGTCACGAGTGGGCACCTCGCCCTGCAGCTTCCTTTCTCCCCCTCTCACCCACTCCTCTGTCCCCCAACACATGGCCAGATGCTGGAGGTGGGGAGATGGAGGCTCCAGGCCATGTGGGGTGGGGGTGGGCAAGGCAGAGGGGATCAGGCACCAGGGAGAGGTGTAATCCGCCAGGCGTAGCAAACCCGGGGTGGGGAGGCCACTCCAGACCCAGGTGCAGACGAGGCGGAGGCCAGGTTCAAGGCTGGACTAAAGGCTGCCCATGAGTTCCAGAGGCCCTGCCTGCCACTCACCTCCCAGACCACATCAGGGAGGGGGGTTACAACATGTGTAGAGAGTCACGTCCTAAACCAAGTCCGAGGTTGCAGCCTGGCTTTAGAGAAGGCCACATTCAAGTCCTTGCAACCTCAGGGAAATGGGCTGGTTTTTAAGTGGAGGTTGCACTTCCTTCCTCCGTTTCAGGGAAGAGAGAGATGGCCTCATTCAGTCATTAACCGGCTGGGCTCTGGAAGCCGGTGGGCCTGGGTTAGCGGCCCGTGAGCTCTGTGACCTCGGGGAAGTTGGACCCCTATGTCCTCGTCTATAGAATGGGCATAGTAATAGGTCTCCTTGTGCATAAACGAGGCTTAAGGAGAAACTCTGCCTCTTAGGGCTGTGGAAAGGGCCAAGATTTGTCCAGAAGGTGTCCAGAGGCCTCCAGTCTAACATCCAGCACAGACGTGGGCAGAACCTGTCCGGTGACTGAATTACACGTTCCTGCATTGAGGACCTGATTCTAGGAAACAGAATGGGCAGGAATCCCCCTTCTCTGCCTCCGGTAACTAAGGGATAGACAAGCAGGATGTGGTCCCTGCCCTAGAGCAAGGATGGAGGAGCCAGACGCGGAAACATGCCAAGCGAGAGGGTGGCCCCGATGGTCTGAGGACAAGCTCTTCTCGTGGTGACAGGGACATTTCTAAGATCAGAACAGAGTTCACGCCATGTTTCGTCACAGAGTCGTAGTACCGTCAAGAGTTCTAGCAAGACTGGGGGCCGAAGAAGTTAAGCGTTGAGATGGAAGTACAGAGGTGTGCCCACCACTAATGGAAGCCTCCTGATTCACTGTTTCAGATCCTAAGATGAGTGGGCCAGAAGTGACCCCGCCCCAGACTCCAGTTCTTCCCAAAGGTGACGTGGACAGCTTCTTTGTCACTGCTGAGGAGTGCCTGAGACAGTTCCCCCGGAGACTGAAGGAATTCTTCCGGGTAAATCACGGCCTCCCTGCCGCCTGCCTTGTCTGGACCCAGCTCCCCGCCCCGTCCCCCTCACTGCTCAGCCACAGCAGGTATGAGCCCGGCAGCCCCGGAGCTCCCCTCCCTAGACTCCGGCTTGCCCCCTCTCTGCTTCTGGGGAAGGGACTTAACTCTGCGATCCCCTCTCCTCCCTTGCTGGCGCTCTGCTAGGCCTGCCTTCTGCCCCTCAAAGATGCTGGGGAAGTAAGGAGACCCTCCTCACAAGACAGGGAGGGGCGGGAAGGGTCGTGACAACCCGAGTTACAGCGAGTTTAGGGTCCTTTCAGCCATCCTATCTACTCCTCTCCTGTGCTCACCAAACAAGCTTTGTGCACTTTCATGTCATAAGCTGGACTCTCTGCTGAAAGCTGGGGCTGAAAACTGGGAGCCCTGCTCAGGGAGCTCAGTCCAGCCCCAGACAGATGGACAACAGACAATTCAGACACATTGCGACTGGCTGTCATAGAGGGACTGGTACTGTCTATGGGGGCACAAGGAAAACAACCGTTAAGGAGGGCTTCCTGGAGGAGGTGACCCCCTAACGGAATCTTAAACCCTTAGCATGTGCTGGCCAGGCAAAGAAAGGAGCGAGAAATAGAAGAGTGGGCTTACTCAAGGTGGGTGGCAGACAGGCCATGGGCTTTCGGGAAAGCTCCCAGCTCTGCGTGACTGAGGCATGGGTCGCATGCAGAAGTTGTAATGAAAAAGATGGGGAAATAGCAGCCTTTCAAACACAGAGGCAGGGACAGAATGGCCTCAGCTATTTTTGTGTTGAGAAGTAAAGTATAAGTGAAAGTAGTCAGTAGTGTCCGACTCTTTGCAACCACATAGACTATACAGTCCATGGAATTCTCCAGGCCAGAACACTGGAGTGGATAGCCGTTCCCTTCTCCAGGGGATATTCCCAACCCAGGAATCGAACCCAGGTCTTCTGCATTGCAGGCAGATTCTTTACCAGCTGAGCCACAAAGGAAGTAAAAGAGGGTCATTAAAGTGGGAAAGAAGGTCAGTTTTATAAACTGACCATTTAGCTTCAAAATGGGGCAGAGGACCAGTGTGGAGACCCCAGGGTGAGGAGACCCCAGGGTGAGAAGACCCCAGGGCGAGGAGACCCCAGG
Organism: Cephalophus harveyi; assembly: GCA_006410635.1. Lineage (NCBI taxonomy): Eukaryota > Metazoa > Chordata > Mammalia > Artiodactyla > Bovidae > Cephalophus > Cephalophus harveyi. Next base: position 280,475 of record SJYT01068161.1, read on the forward strand.
GCGAGGAGACCCCAGGTCGTGGAGACCCCAGGGCGAGGAGACCCCAGGGCATGGAGACGCCAGGATTAGGAGACCCCGGGGCGAGGAGACCCCAGGGAGTGGAGAACCCAGGGTGAGGAGACCCTGGGACATGGAGACACCGAGGCATGGAGACCCCAGAGTGTGTAGGCACGAACACCTCAGCAGACGAAACAATGTTGAGTCCAGGGGAGAGGAGGTGCAGCGCGCCCTGTGGGTAGAGCCAGCCCCCAGGAGCAGGGCAGCCAGTTTACTGTGCTTGAAACATCTTCCTAGCACGGATTGCCAATTGGAGGTTCATTCTGGTTATTACCGAGCTCCCATTTTACAATAGACACACTTACGATTGTCTAGCTTGGATTTGCAGGATGGTTCTGACTTTGACTGATGGCCCAGCCATCAGACCATGCATCCTGACTCTTGGTTTGAAAACACACGAACATCATAAGCAGACAGGGAGAAGGGTTCGTCCCCATCAGATAATCCCATGTGCCCAACCGAGAAGAGCTTGGAGCAGGCAGGGGTCATTGTGCGGTGGAGAGCCTGCTTCTCTGAAGAACGAGAGCCTGGTGGGAGGCAGAGAGGGCAGAGGGGGAAGTCGAGGCACCGGGTCAAGCCGTCCCCCGTGCTGGTCAGCAGGACCCTGAGAGGCCATCACCTGCTAGCCCACCAGTGAAAACCCCGAGCCCTGTTCTGGCCCCTCTCTGCTGTCTCCTGTTGCTCATCTTTCCCAGTGGGGCCCCAGAGAAGCCACGCTCCCTGCTGGCACCGTCGTCTGCCTGGCTTTATTATCAGTGAAGCTTGGTTACGGCACACGTATGTCCTACGTTTCCTAAGATGGTCTCTATTTTAAATAATTTACTAATGGATTGATTTAATAAATGTACACCAACACCCACTCCATCCTGCAAGGAACTTATAACCTAGTGGGTGAGACAAGTGAACCCCAAACTGCCAGGGTATGCGTGATACAGACTCAGATGTCAGTTACAGCCAGGACCCTGGCGGGGGCTCATTGCCCTCACAGGTGTATGTAAATGGAACAGAGCGTGTTTTGGTGGTTGACTAGGAAGGTCCACTCACTTTATTTCCTTTCTTGAGTTCCTATTTGTGAGAAATTCTTGAATCTCTCTCTCCATCAATAATGAAAAATCTATCTTGTATTAGTTGCAAATGCTGTTAATCCTGCTGCTGCTCTTTGCTCAGTGATCTGTAGCCAGATGAGTGGATCTCAGCGCCTGTGTGTCCACGGACAGCAGCAAAGCTGAGCAAGGTGGCCTCACCCTCCCAGGCCAGGCCAAAGACACGAACAGTGGAAGGAAATAATTCATTTTAGCCAACAGGGGGCATCTCCCCTCCCTGACTGTGGTGAGGAAAGCAGACACCAAAACCCCCTTGGTGACCTGGGGTCATGACCTGGGCACAGGTTCCCATGGCCCTTGTGGGCTCACCTTCAACCTCACCCTCTAGACAGGGTCTATGCAGGTTCAGGCACGTGTCTGTGGATTCAGGTATGTTTTTAAAAAAGCAAACAGGACCAAGCCCCCCTCTCCCCTCCACCACACAGAAATAGGATCTTCTATACGTATGCTTCAGCCACTGTGTTTTTCGCTTCACCATTTGTCTTGAATGCCTGACCCTGCAGAGTGGTCTCCACACACGGCTCTGCTCAGGGCGGCCCCTGTCTCTCAGAATGAGCCGGGGTCCTGCCTGACTGGCTGCAGCCCCTTTCTGACCCATCTCGACACCCCCCAACCCCGACCCTGGGTCGCGCTCCGGCCAGCGCCCTTCCTCCCCTTGCATCCTTGCACATTCTGCTGCTTTCCCCGGATTGTGGCCTGAGCCGCTGAAAGAAGGCGCTGCCACTTCTTGAGCTGGAAGGCCCCGGAGGATGAGCTGGGGGCCAGGAGTTTGATTTGGACCTTGCTCATTCTGACGTCCGGGAGAAGGCAATGGCACCCCACTCCATTGTGCTCTTGCCTGGAAAATCCCATGGATGGAGGAGCCTGGTAGGCTGCAGCCCATGGAGTCGCCAAGAGTCGGACACGACTGAGTTACTTCACTTTCACTTTTCACTTTCATGCATTGGAGAAGGCAATGGCAACCCACTCCAGTATTCTTGCCTGGAGAATCCCAGGGGCAGTGGAGCCTGGTGGGCTGCTGTCTATGGGGTCGCACAGAGTCGGACACGACTGAAGCGATTTAGCAGCAGCAGCAGTGTTCTGACGTCCAAGGGGAGATGCCGCAAAGCCTTTGGAGACGTGCATTTGGCTGCTGTGGGAGGGCTGGGAGCTGCGCCGTGGAGGGAGTCGTGGCAGAGACAGGCCCGTGTTCCCAGTGGGCGGTGCCCCTGTGGACGAGGCTGCTGGATGGTGGCACCTCTGAGGGGCAGGGGCAGCCCTTGATACCGGCTCCCACCATATTTAACATAATGATTGCACACATGGGTGAAGTGATTGCACACTTTGGCGAGTGAATGAGTGAGTGAGTACAAGTAGGTCTTCCACAAAACCCCAGCTGGTTTTAATTTCACACCTGAGTCGAAGCAGGTCTTGCTTTATGTGACCTCTCTGGAGGGTCCTAGGATACGGAGGTGCAGGCAGGGCCCCCAGAGCGACTGTAGAGACCCTGGGCGGGGCCGTGTGAGGTGCTGGTGGGACCGGGGGTGGGGGCAACAGCCGCAGTGGCTGCGCTCCAAGCCCAAGACACAGGGGGCCCGAGTCGGGGGAGCGGGAGGTTGGCCCAGATGGACCCAATTCAGATCCCACTGCCGGGCGCTCTCTGTCCGACCTCCGGCAACAGTAATAGTAACAAAGAGCATTTTAGACCCTAACGGTACCTACCCGTCTGCTTCTAAGCACTTCGCCTGCTTGGCATAGTCAGTCCTCACGATGACCCCGTAGGCAGGGACTCTGTCCTCCTCTGTGATGGGTGAGAAGCCTGGCGAGGTTCAGTCTCTTTCCTCGGTCACTCTGCTAGTACCGGGCAGAGCCGGGCTTGGAAACCGAGCAGCCTGCCCCCCTGGATGTGCCCTGAGCCCTCCAGCCAGGCTGCAGCCTCAGGTTCCCTGCCGGCCTCTGTTCCCTCACCTGCAAAGCCGGAGTCACCGCAGCGCGACCTGCAGACGCAGAGGCGGGGCTCAGGCCGGTGGGCGGGGCCTTCATTTCAGCCCAGGCATCAAACCAGGGCCCATCCTCTGGGCAGCTCCTTGGCGGAGTTCAGCTCAGCGCCGGTTCTCCTGTAGACGGCAGCTGCCTTTCTGAAAGGTGTTGCCATTTCCAAAAGCCTTATCAAAACATCGAGGACCAGATTTTTATATGTGCTGGAAAGGTCCAGCACACTCGGTCTTCACTTCCGATATTGGAAGTACCACTGGCAGAAGCCAAAGAACAGGAGGGAAAGAAAAGCCGCCCCAGCCCCTTTCCTGATCTCTGTGCACTGAAAGAGGGCGCCTGAGGCCAGAGTTCATCACTGCCCTGGGAAAGCACACCATGGCAAGGGTATCCCAGAGCAGGGAAATCTCCAAAACGAGCCACAGCGGAGGCGCGGCCCTGCCCTCTTGTTGGGGATGAGTCCACAGCGCAGGGCGGGGGGCGGGGCGGCCCGGGTTTCGGGGGCCGGGCTGTGACGCTGTGTCCCGGCTCCAGGACCCATACGCCGCCTTCTTTAAGATGGACACCGACCGGGACGGCGTCCTCACCATGCACGACCTCCACCGCCTGCTGCAGCACCTGCTCTTCAACCTGAAGGACGAGGAGTTCCAGCGCCTCCTGGGCCTTCTCGGCCTGAGGCTCAGCATCACGTTAAACTTCCGGGAGTTCCGCAACCTGTGCGAGAAGAGGTCGTTCAGTGCAGATGATGACGCGCCCCAGAGACTGCTCAGGTAAGAGGCCAGCGCGGGGCGGCATCCATGCGGGCTCCACACGGTGCCAGGGGCCGGGGCTGGGGGCAGGGCGGCTGCGGTCCCCGATCTGTTCCCTCTGTCTTTCCCTTAGTTCAAGAAAAGCCACTCTCAGGATCACACGCTCAGTGTAGAAAGACTAGAAAATGCAGAGACAGGTGAGAAGATACACTTGGTCTGAGCACCCGTGAGCATCGTTGTTTTTTGGTACTTCACTGTGTGTCATTCCAGTCTGGTTGATTTACACATAAATATACACACATACTTGTATGTTCTCATTGTTATGAACCCAGGGCCAGATAGATATGCATGTCGCTCAGCCTTCCAAGACCTCTGGGAGCACCGCATGCAGAGGGCGGAGCTGGGTGCTTGTCAGGAGAACACGTGGACTTCCCCCAGGCCTGAGCCCTTAGCTTGGGCAGTAAGCCTGGCCTGGGGAACCACACAGCACCTTGTGGTGATTGGTGGAAGCCAAGTGTCCTCCTGTCTTTTTTCCATGTGCATAAATCCACCCACATACTTGTATATTTGTCTCTTTAAGACCCTGGGGTCAGCGGCGCCAGCTGCTCTGGGAGATGCAAGGACCCCTTCCCGCCGTTTGTCAGGCAGAACTCCCCGCCCCTCAGCCCTGTTCACCCCACGCCAGCCTCACTCCCAGCAGGAGAATCTGTGCGTCCAGCTGTGGCCGGGACTGGTTCGTCTCCTCGGCTTCGCTCAGTAAAGTCATCTGCTCCTTGAAGTAGCACAGGCCTCCCGTCTTACCTGGGACCTGTCACAGACGCCTCCCCCACTGAGATCTGTTGACAGGCATGGATGAAGGAGACATTCAGCTGCTCCCTTACCGATTATTGAGGTGGTGAAGTCACTCAGTCGTGTCCGACTCTTTGTGACCCCGTGGACTGTAACCAACTAGGCTTCTCTGCCCATGGGATTCTCCAGGCAGGAATACTGGAGTGGATTGCCATTTCCTTCTCCAGGGTATCTTCCCGACCCAGGGACTGAACCCAGGTCTCCCGCATTAGAGGCAGATGCTTTAACCTCTAAGCCACCAGGGAAGCCCCTTACCGATTATTACAAGTACAATATCAATATTTTTTGAAATGTTACCCTCCACTTTGCTAGCTCAGGGCTGCCCTTGATACTCAGTGATTCAGCTCAGTAGTGACATCATCCCTGGGCCCTTCTGCCCTTAAGGCACCTCCAGCCCCCAGGGGCTGCAGACAAGTGCCTACCCCCAGACAAGGGCATTCCCCAGGAGGGGGAGCCCCTAGAAGCCCCTGTCACCGGGCCCAGACTCTGTGCCACTTGTGCAGGCTGCAGAGGCCGCTGACCTTGCCCTTTAATTTTCCCTTCTGAACGTGCTGGTTTTATTTTGTCTCTACTTAAAAAGCTAGCAAGGAAGAAAGCGACTGTAGTCTCAGAAATTCTAAGTGAAGCGATCATGGAACACGTGTGTTGGACACCTGCTTCCAATTGCTTCAGTTGTGAGGAGCTTTAATATGAGACTTGATTGCTTAACATTCAAACAAAGCAAGAAAATACCCTTCCGAAAGAACTTTCTGGAGAATGTATGCAGAACGGATATGGGAAATTTCAACCACAAAGTGCAGTCTTCCCATCCACATGATTCGTTTATGTTGTGTTATTTGTTCATCCATCCCATGTTTACCAAGGGTCTGCTGTGAGCTGGGCATCACCCCGGGACTCGGTGGTGCAAAGGTGGATGAGATGAACACTCTCCTTGAGGGACTCAGGGCTGAACTGCTGCTGCTGCTAAGTCGCTTCAGTCATGTCCGACTCTGTGTGACCCCAGAGATGGCAGCCCACCAGGCTCCGCCGTCCCTGGGATTCTCCAGGCAAGAACACTGAAGTGGGTTGCCATTTCCTTCTCCAATGCATGAAAGTGAAAAGTGAAAGTGAAGTCACTCAGTCGTGTCTGTCTCTTCGCGACCCCATGGACTGCAGCCCACCAGGCTCCTCCATCCACGGGATTTTCCAGGCAAGAGTATTGGAGTGGGGTGCCATCGCCTTCTCCGGGGCTGAACTGGGACAAGTACAAAATCACAGGAATACAAGGATACCTGAAGTGCCCCCAGGGAGGGGAGAGACCAAGCCTGCTTGAGGTGAACAGGAAAAGTAGGACATTTCAGTTAGATCTTGAGATGTGAGGAGGAGTTTGTCCAGTGTGAGTTACCAGACTGTGGTTCAGAGCCAGGGGGCAGCATTTGCAGAACCGCAGTGTGGGGAGCACAGAGCCTACTCGGGGACTGGGCCGAGCGTGTGGGCACAGAGTGGCATGCACAGTGGGCGAGGAGGCCTGAAGTTGCAGGAAGGCCGGGTGAGAAGGGGCTTGAGTGTCAGGCTTGGTCAGCAGGCCGGAGAGGATCCTTTGCCGTGGCGTGTCGGAGGGCGTGTTGTGCCATGCAGACATCCTTCAGCAGCCACAGAGTAGAGGGTGGATGCAGAGGCTGGATCCGGGTAGACCAGCTTGGGCCCCAAGGGTCTAGTATAGTCCGAGCTCTGAGACCCAACCAAGGCACTGCTTTAGAAAGCCAGGCCTTCCCATGGCCGGAGCCCGAACCTGTGCTTTGTGAAGATGTATCTTTTCATACCCTACAACCCTTGAAAGAGGCATCGCTACCTGAGTTTTCAGATGAAGGAATTGGGGTCTCAAGGAGAGTTTCTGACTGGTCCAGAAGGACCCAGGTGATGGGCAGTGGACAGAGACTGGAACTCAGGGTGCCTGTGGGGAGGGGCCACCTCCTCTGTGTGGAGAGTTGGTCTCTTTCACCCCCCAGTCTCACTGTCCTCCACTAGCCACACCTGGACGCCTTCCCTTTTTAGAAGCCATCCCGCCCTCTCAGTTGGACCCCTCTGTGTTCTGGGCCTTCACTTTCCACCTGCATCATCAAAATGCAATACTTTTGAAAACTTTGAAGGCTCATAACTTTGGTGAAGACAGGAAGACCATCTTGTTTGCTTCATAACTGCACAGCATTTTCATCTTTAGGTGTGTAAACACCAGTTAGAGTGATTTGTCCAGTGACCTGATTCCTTTACATCATCTGTGCCCTTGTTTGAAGCACACGGGCCTTGTCCATTTGTCTGCTGACAGCCCACATCACGTTCCTTTTGGTGCGTGTACATCATCAAAGATGAAAGAGTGCTGTCAAGTTAGCAAAATTAGATGGTCAACTTCTCGTCACAAAGCATTGTATGATCCAGTCCTTCCTGAGGAATGACTGACTGAATGAAAGCAGATTTCCTTGCTGTTCTTGGATGTGAACCACTCACTCATTCATCAGGAGATTTGGCTTCTATGATCCAGTTCACCATCACCTTCTGGTTCTTCTAATCATTGTGAAACATCTTGCAATCTCAGTTTTCTTCCCTTTGCCATCTGGGCATGAGGAAAGAATTCTCAGTTCTCAGCTGTGTTCAGTGAAAGCTAACGTAAGACCAGGATGGGGTCCCTGGCGTCTTCTATACCTTTCTGAAAGACGCTGTTACACTCAGGGCAGTGCAATCAGAAGACTGAGGGGCAATGTAACGGGGGATACATTTCAGTGTGATATCATCCTGCCAGGAGACTCTATTTTTGTTTGTTTTCCTGTTATTATTTAGTCTCCTTTTTCTTTTAAGCATAACTGGAAACAATGAATGAAAAACAATTGAACACTTCCTAGAATAATGAAATAGATCAGCATCATTAAATCAAGCTCACTAAGACCTCATGATCTGTCCTATTCTAAGAGGGCTCAATGGACGCATGTGGTAATTGCAAGATAAAAGGAGTTTTATTTCATAAAGAAAATAAATCCCCTTTTTGTGTTTCTTTGGAAGATCTCTAAGAAAAAATAAAAGTCATGAATGCCACTTTCTGTTTTCTGGATCATACAGATTTGCTATTTATTCTTTAAATATTTGATGGAATTCACCTATGAAATCATTCAGTCCTGGAGTTTCCTTTTCAGAAGAATTTTAGCTGTAAATCCGATTACTTTAATAGTTACAGGATCACTTAGGGTTTCTATTCCTGCTTGACTGAGTTTTAATAATTTGTGTCTTTTAAAATATCGGTCCATTTTGTTTAGCCTGTTGAATTCATGAGAATAAAGTTGGTCACAGTATTTCCTTACTGTTCTTTCAATAGCTGTGGGGTCTTTAGTGATATCCCTGTTTTCATTTTTCGATATTGGTAGTTGATGTCTTCTCTCCTTTTTCGTTGACCCATTTAGCTGAAGGTTATATTAATTTTATTGATATTTTCAAAGAGCAAGCTTTATGTTTCATTCATTTTTCTCTGTTGTTTTTCTGTTCAATTTCATTGATTTCTCTTCTTTAATAGTTTCTCTTCCTTCTTGCTTTAAGTATGCAGTTGATCCTTGAACAACACAGGGGTCACAGGAGCTGATCCACCCCCACAGTCAAAAATCTGTGTAGAGCTTTTGACTCCCCCAAACTTAACTACTAATAGATGACTGCTGACTAGACAACTCACAAATAACATAAAGTTAATTAACACACAGATTATATATGTATTATATGCTGTATTCTTACAATAAAGCAAGCTAGAGAAAAGATAATATTGGTAAGAAAATCATGAGTGAGTGAGTGAAAGTCGCTCAGTGGGGTCCCACTGTTTTTGACCCCATGGACTATACAGTCCATGGAATTCTCCAGGCCAGAATACTGGAGTGGGTATCCTTTCCCTTCTCCAGGGGATCTTCCCAACCCAGGGATCGAACCCATAAGGGAGAGAAAATGCATTCACACTATAGTGTTTATCAATTCTGTAAGTTCCTATTGTCCGTTACAAGATCAATCGTCTGTCTGTCAGCACCCACGTCTGTGTTGTCTCCTATGATACAGAGCACTGGAGGCGGCATGCATGTTGGTGTCCAACTCTACACCTCAAAGCTGGAAAGATGATCTGAAAACGAGTCCATATTTACTTAGACGTATAACAGTTCATGCACGGATAACAAAGGAGCAGCAATATGACTGTTTTAAGGGAGCTTAGTGTAACTGATACAATTGCTACCTGGTGGCCTAGCCTACACAGTAATGAATTAATCATTATAAAATCTGTATGGCATACAGCGCCTGTGTGCATGCATGCTCGGTCGTGTCCAACTCTTGCCACCCCAGAGACTTCAGCCCACCCAGCTCCTCTGCCCATGGAATTTTCCAGGCAAGACTACTGGAGTGGGTTGCAATTTCCTCCTCCAGGGGATCTTCCCGACCTGGGGATCAAATTCATGTCTCCTGTATCTCTTGCATTGGCAGGCGGATTCCTAACCACTGACCCACCTGCAAAGCCATGGCATACAATATTACACTCATTCAAAATGCAGTATTGGAATCGTTGTTACTCTTAAAAAAAACAAAACCCTTTCCTGTGATGATAGACTAATATTCGATTTCTCCAACCTGAGAGAGAGAGGGGGCACGAGAGGGAGAGACATACTGCATGGTAATGTAATTCTTTGAAAGTAAAGTTATAAATCAGGAAGAAAATTAAGGCATTACTTTTACATTAAGTATCACCTTATGTCTATGTAAGGATAGACTACTGTCTACAAATATTTTATGCATTTATGACAGACCTTTTTCTTAAATTTTTTCAATATTTCTAGGCTGTGTGGCTCATCTGTGAGTTTTTTCATGTTATCACAAATCCCCCCAACATTTTCCGATGTATTAATTGAAAAGATTGGCATGTAAGTTGACTTGTGCAGTCCAAACGTGTGTGGGGCAAAGGTCAGCTGGAGTTTGTCCTGCATTTTTATTTTCTTAAGCTGAAAACTCAGACTTTTATTTGAATTATTTCTTAATGCTGTCAGTTTTCTCATAGGCGTTGATTGAGCTGCATTTCACAAATTTGGACAAGTTATAGTTTTTATTTTCACTCAGTTCAAAATATATTCTAATTTTCCTTTAGACTGTTTATTGAAACCATGGATTATTTAGAAGGATGTTTTTTCTTCAAAATATTTCCATGGTTTCCAGCTGTTTGTTACTGATTTCTAATCTAATTCTGTTAAGTTTAGATAGCGCACTTTGTACGGTTTTAATTATTTTCAATTTGTTAAGGTTCATTTTATAACCCTAGAAATGGTCTCTCTTGGTGAATGTGCTGTGCTTAGCCGCTCAGTCATGTCTGACTCTTTGCGACCCCTTAAGACTGCAGCCCGCCAGGCTCCTCTTCCATGGGGATTCTCCAGGCAAGAATACTGGAGTGGGTTGCCATGCCCTCCTCCAGGGGACCTTCCCAACCCAGGGGTGGAACCCAGGTCTCCTGCACTGAGGCAGACTCTCTATCCCATGTATACTTGCGAATAGTGTGTATTTGGCGGTTGCTGGGTGGGGTGCTCTGTAAATGTCAGTTGGATCAAGGTGGTTATAGTGTTCAGATTCTTGCTTCGTTTCTATTAGTTCCACCAGTTACCAAGAGGGGCGTCCTGATGTCTCCAACAACGATTTTGCACTTGTCTATTTCTCCCTCCGTTTTTAATCCATTTATGCTTCATGTATTTCAAAACTCTGAGAAGAATGCATGATTAGATTCACCATTTCTGATTCTCTTCTTTTCTTTCTGAAGTTCCAGTTTTCTCTCTGCTGCCATTTTCCTTCCCCTGAAGAATTTCCATTAGCAAGTCTACTGGAGGCAAATCTTAGCTTTCCTTCATTGATGATATCTTTATTGTTCTTTCATTCCTAACAGCTTTTTTTTTCCTGAATATAAAATTGTAAGTTGACAGTTCTTCTGTTAAAGCACTTGAAAAATGTTGTTCTGTTATCTCTTGGCCCCTACAGTTTGTGAGGAAAAACCTACAGTCACTCAAATGGTCTTCCCTCTACGGTGGTTTAGTCCCTAGGTCATGTCTGACTCTTTTGTGACCCCATGGATTGTAGCCCACCAGGCTCCTCTGTCCGTGGGATTCCCTAAGCAGGAGTACTGGAGTGGGTTGCCATCTCCTTCTCCAGGGGATCTGCCCGACCCAGGGATCAAACTCGAGCCTCCTGCATTGCAGGCAGGTTCTTTACCCACTGAGCCACCAGGGAAGCCGTCTATAAATGTGCCATTTTTCTTAAGTTGCTTTCAGGATTTTTTCTTTATCTTTAGTTATCAGTAGTTTTAGTATGAGGGCTTCCCAGGTGGCGCTAGTGCTAAAGAACCCACCTGCCAACGCAGGAGATTTAAGAGGCGCGGGTTCAATCCCTGGGTTGGGAAGATCCCCTGGAGGAGGACATGGTATGTTTGAGCATAATTTTCTTTGAGTTTATCTTTTTTGAAGTTTGCTCAACTTCCCGAATCTGTAAATTTATGTTTTTCCACCAAATCTGAGCAGGTTTCAGCTATTACTTCCCAAAATTTTAAACTTTTCTCAGTACCAGTCTTCGTCTGTTCTCCTTTCAGAACTCCGGTGACCTGGAGCTTAGCTCTTCTGCTTTTGTATCACGGGTTTCTGTATCTTAGTCCCTGGAGAGATTCTTTTTCCCCTCTGTTGATCAGATCAAATTATTTCTAGTCATCTATTTTCAAGTTCACTGACTCCATCAGTGATGGCTCTGTCATCTTCATTGAGCCAATCCAGTGAAAATTTTATTTCAGTTGTTGTATTTTTCAGTTCTAAAGTTTCCACTTGTTTCTTTTTTTTTTTAACTGCTATTTCTTTGCTCTGAACTTATGTCTTTCCATTTATTTTAAGAATGTGTACTCTTACCTCATGATTATAATAGCTGCTTTAAAATATGGTATTTTCAACATCTAGGTCATCTTGGAGTTGGTGCTTGTTTGTCTTTTATCTTGAAAATTGTTGGCATTTTCCTGGTCCTTCAGATACGGAGTAATTTTGGACTGTATTGTGGACATCTTTAATGTTCTATTGTGACACTCTGTTCCTGTTAAAATCCTTGGTGGTGTGTTGGTTGGTTGATTTTCAAAGCAGGCAATCAGTCCAGTTAGTTTCAGAGTGCATGTCCCAACCTGCCCTCCGTGGTTTCGATGTCAGTTTATTTTCCAGGGCCTTTGCAGCTCTATCAGGCCAGCCCATGAAGTCAGCTCCAGGAGCCAGTCCTAACGACACTTAGCTCCTCAATGCTTTCACCGGGCTGCTTTGGGTTAGTCTCACGTGTGTACACATCACAGCGTGTGCCCCTGGAGCTCCCTCCGTGCAGCTGAGCTTCCCTTTCTCTAGCTCCCTCCCCTCTGTGATTTCCTCGCCACCCTCTCCAGCAGTCAGCAGCCCGCTTTTTGGTCTTGTGGTTGGAAAATCTTAGGTTTTAGTCTCTCTGTGCTGTTGAGTGCTTCTCATGACTGGGTCCACCTCCAGGGCAACATGGTGAAAGAGAAAAGGAGAAGGATAATAATGTGGATTTCTCCAATCCTCCTTGAACACAGAGACCCCTTTCGCCTTCCCCTCTGGCTCGAGAGAAGAGTTTCAGTTTGGGGTACCTACCTGGCCAGTACCACTGCTTGGCATAGAAGTGCGGTTTTGTAACTGGGCTTGCTTCCCTGTGTCTCAGCGGTAAAGAATCCGCCAGCAATGCGGGAGACCTGGGTTCAATCCCTGGGTCTGGAACATCCCCTGGAGAAGGGAAAGGCTCCCCACTCCAGTATTCTGGCCTGGAGAACTCCATGGACTGTATAGTCCATGGGATTGCAAAGAGTCAGACACGACTGAACGACTTCCACTTTCTCTTGCCTCAGATTAGGAGTGGAACAGTAAGAAGTGACAAGAAAGGGGAGGATTCCCTCATATCCTTTGTACTTCAGGGGCTTACCTTCCTAATTCTTTGGTCAGAAAAACAGGCTGTCTTTTGAGGCTTTTTCTGTCCACATCCAATGCACAACTCCACAATTAGAACTGTCTTTAAGCAGCCCTTAAACTGGAAATAAGGAGGGAAAAAAAGCCATGAAACTCACCACCATCCACCATATAAATCGGTCTTCAAGTTTTGATCCCCACCCCCCGCACCACACGCCACCAGTATCCTATTACTTACTTTTGGGTGTCCTCCAGAGAGTTACTTTTTGTATTCTGCCCAGAGTTGTAATCAGTGGGAGAGAAAGGGTGAAGTAGACGTGCCTGCTCCATTCTCCCTGGGACGTCTCTGGACCCTGGCCCTGGCTGGAATGTTGTTCCCCAGGATTGCACGGCACCCTCATCACTCAGGCCTCAGGGAGCCGCTCTCTGGCCTTCTTGGCTGAAGTGCCCCCGACCCCACGCTGGTCCCTCATTCTCAGTCACATTCAGTATCTGAAGTTACCTCATGCACTTATTTTTCCAAGTCGTTCCCGCCATCAGAGCGTGAGCTCCTTGTGGACGTGGGTTCTGTCTGCCTTGCTCGTCACTGTGTTTGCAGGACCTAGGGCAGCAGATGGGAAGAGTTCGTGACTGGTGGACTGGTTGATAGGAAGGGTAGATCTGCCTGTCAAGATCTAAAAGGGCAGGCCACAGGCGAGAAAAAGGCCGTGGAAAAACCTTCCAATCTCTCCAGAGGAGACAAGGATATAAAACGGAACAGAGAAGAAATGAATGGGAAATCAGTCGGAGTCCCTGGTTTGCGCATGAGTCACTAAGAAAAATAATCAAGCCTCATAGCCCAGTAAAGAAATGAGGGTGTTTTGGATGTGTGTTTAGACAGTGGGATCATTTTGGTAGTGAGTTGACTTTGCAGAGACGGAACAGGCCTCTCAGGACCTCCATCCTTTTTGGGGGAAGTCCAGGTGAGCCCGCTGGGGTCAGCTGAAGTCTCTGGTGATGCAGGGGACTGTGTGTCATTAGGACCTACAGTCCTTTAAGCAACAGTTGTGAAAACGCAACGTAATCCACCCAACCTTCCAAAACCTTAGTGGTAAAGTAGCATTGCAAGGAAATCAAAAAGTTAATCCTAAAGGAAATCAACCCTGAATAGTCACTGGAAGAACTGATGCTGAAGCTGAAGCTCCAGTACTTTGGCCCCCTGATGTGAAGAGCGGACTCATTGGAAAAGACCCTGAACGCTGGGAAGGTTTGAAGGCAGGAGGAGAAGGGGGCGGAAGAGGATGAGATGTTTAGATAGTATCACCGACTCAATGGACATGAGTTTGAACAGACTCTGGGAGATAGTGGAGGACAGAGGAGCCTGGTGTGCTGCAGTCCATGGGGTCGCAAAGGGTTAGTGACTGAACAGCAACAAAAACGAGGTAGCAATAGAGAACTAGACTGGCTGATCTTTGGATCCCTTTCCGTCCGTGAAATTCCGTGATTCTGTGAAGTCCGGTAGGCAGTTGGAGAGAGATGGAACAGGGAAGCAGGTGAGGTTGCCGTGCCAGTGACATAGAGGTGTGGACGAACAGCAGCAGGCGGTGGCCGGGGGCAGGACCAGGGACGGCTTCTCAGACGGGTAGATGAGCTTTGTGGGGAAGGAGGGAGGAGGAGAGGGGGGCAGGTGGAGAGGGAGACGCACTCGCTGGGGGCACATGTTCGCCAGGTGGTAGGAGTTCCAACACACGCTGTGATTTAAAGAGCAGCGTCACGAAGGGGGCGAGAGGGGGAGAGACGGTTGACAGTGCCACGTGTTAGTACAGAGACTCCCGGGCTTGGCAGTGTAGAAGCCACAGTTCACCTGTGTACCCCCCAAGCTGGCATCTGCCAGAAGAGGGATGAAAGTGGGCCCAGCCTCATGCGGTCCATGTCAGCAGGAGGAGGGAGAAGACTCCGCCCAGCCGCTGCCGGCCCTCTGCACCTGCCCGCTCAGCGGGGACAAGAGCTCTTGTCTGCCAGTCCACGGGGAGTCAAAATCTATGTAACTCACCAAAGCGCCGCTCTGAATAAGACCCTTTCCAAGTGACACAGAGGTCAACAGCCCAGTGTGGCCTTCTGGGGTAACGAGGGCCACCGTGTTCTCAGTGACCAGTAGCTACAGAGTGCCGTCATCAGGGAAACTGGGGGCAGCCCCGGACAGCTGAGACTAGCAGCAGAGTTTCTCAGAAGAATTTAAAGGAGAAGCCTCGTAAAGAGCAAATGATCACTGCTTGATTTGTTGGCTCCAGTGCCTGCTGTCTGCGGTTTTTTTTTTTTTTAATTGTGTTTAGTTATATTTTTATTTTTTGGTTGCAAGGGAGGGCTTCCCTTGTAGCTCAGTCGGTAAAGAATCTGCCTGCAATGCAGCAGACCTGGGTTCGATTCCTGGGTCAGGAAGGTCCCCTAGAGAAAGAAATGGCAACCCCCTCCAGTGTTCCTGCCTGGAGAATCCCATGGACAGAGGAGCCTGGCAGGTTCCCAATCCAGGGGGTCGCAAGAGTCAGATGCAGCTAAACCGTGTCGTGGCTGCCCCGGGTCTTCACTGCTGTGCGCGGCCTTGTCTAGCTGCGGCGAGCGGGCGGCTCCTCTCTAACTGCGGTGTGTAGGCTTCTCACCGCGGTGGCCCCTCTGGTTGCGGAGCACGGGCCCTAGGCACACAGGCTTCCGTAGTTGCAGCACACGGGCTCAGGCATTGTGGCTTGTGGACTTAGTTGCCAGGAAGATGTGGAATCTTCTTGGACCAGAGGTCGAACCCATGACACCCCTTATTGGCAGGGAGGTTCTCAGCCACTGGGCCACCAGGGAAGTCTTCTGCTGTCTGCTGTAAATGTAGGGCGGGAGCGGGATGCCCCAGGAGAACTCCTCTTGAAGACGGTGGCCGCAGGCCTCACTCGCCCCGGACCTTGCACTGGGCTGGGCACTCCAGGGGTGCTGGCAGAACTGAGCTCCTTGAATTGAGATACAAATGTTAAGCCAAAAGAAGATCTCCCGCGCATAAAACCACGGTGGCCCTCTCACCTCTGTGAACTGAGCCGCCTACTGGGTCCTTTCCTCTGAGGACCGACGTTAGAGGACCTGCCAAAGCTGTAGCTTCAGCTGGAATGAAAATGATGAGAAAGGCTCGCCTCCAGCCTGGGTGGGCCCTGAGCTGAGGGGCCAGGATTCCCGGAACTGGCTGTGATTTTGGCAGGATGTTTCACCTCTCCAAAGCCCAGCGTCCCCCTTTGCAAAGTGGGGTGACGATGCCAACATTGCTGGGAAATCCGTGTGGCAAGTGACCAGCAGCTGCAGCCCGACTGGAGCTCGTGGGGGTCATGGTTACCCCAGAAACCACGTCCGCCCTGCCCAGCATCGTATACAGAGCAGCAGAGCGGCACGGATCGCATAAACCTTTGCTGCATTTTTTTCTTTAGATTTTTTTCCCCACAAGCATCTCACCTGCTGGAACATGAATTATACTTCTCTCAAAGGGTGACCTGGAGGACTTCCCTGGTTAAGACTCCACGCTTCCCCATGGTTTCCATTCCTGGGTCAGAAAGATCCCCTGGAGAAGGAAATGGCAACCCACTCCAGTGTTCTTGCCTGGGAAATCCCGTGGACAGAGGAGCCTGGCGGGCTGCAATCCATGGGGTCACAAAGAGTCAGACGGGATTTAGCAGCTGAACAACAACAACAGGGGGCTGAGATCCTGCGTATTGCACGAGACGACCAAAAAATGAAAAATAAAGGGCAACGTGGGCTTTTTTGCTCTCCTCTTCCTGGTTTTCCGGGCTCCTTTGGGGAGAGATTCCTGTGAAGGTCCCTGTGGGGGCTTGCTCACTCACCCTCAGGCAAGACACCCCAATCACCCACGTGCCCATGAGTGAACAAGGATCCGAGCAGGGCGACCTCAGAGATAGAAGTGGCAAAAGGTTTTATAGGATCTGCTCCCCAAATTTGTTGTAGTGAGTGGAAGAGTCCAGGGCACCCCAAATTCCTTCAGCCACAGTCTTCACTGCGCTTCCTGGTGCCCTAACCACAGTCTTTTTTGAAAGTGTCTTCAGCGCCCGCCGTTCTGTGAGTAAATAGAATTTTGATCATTTTGTATTCCACAGACTCAACCTTCGAGCATGAGCCGAGACCGAGTCTGTAGGTCGTGTTCCCCTAGGGTTCCCAGACTGTTTGCTTTGGTCGGATCATCACACCCACTTGTACATTCAGAAATACAAGTTTTTGGTTGTTTTCATCCAAAGACAACGTTGTGCTGTGTTTTTTTAATCCCTTTGGGAATGAACGAACCCTTTTTGTTTTGTGAACCGCTGGAAAATTTGAACAGCATTTATCTGGAAATAAGCAAGGACTCCTAACTAAATTTAAGATTTCCCTAATGTGAGGCTAGGGAAGTAAGGCTGTATTTTAAGAATTAAGTTAGACCAGATGTGAAATAGCAGACTTTTATAATACCTTTGTCAAGAATGGGAGTAGGGGAACCCCTTGGGAGATTAATGAGTCTTTTAAATTGAAACAGAATTATTTACAATTTTTTTTTTCTTTTAAGACCAAAACAGAAGGTTGCAGATTCAGAACTAGCTTGTGAACAGGCGCATCAGTACCTTGTCACCAAAGCAAAAACCAGATGGTCAGACTTGTCTAAGGTGAGAAAGCGATTGTTTCCTTAAAAGGGAAGGGCAGCTATTTGTGTTCCAAGGTCACTGGGATGAGGGAGCTGTTTTGATCCAGTCACTGAGATAGGAAAGCAACTTTTTATACCAATGTAGTGCCTCCTTTGATTCTTAAAATACTTTTTCAAAATAAATTCTCACATTCAAGGTCAATTTTGTCTTTAGGAAAAAAAAAAAAAAGTGATTTTAGGAGTTACATGGACTGAAACTTCTGGCTTTATCTCGGGTTTGATATGAATTAAAAATTTAAATGAAGCAATGTAAGATGCTATCATATTTCTTTTTATACAGTTATAGTGTTAGTCACTCAGTTTTGTCTGACTCTTTGTGACCCCATGGAGTGTTGCCCGCCAGGCTCTTCTGTCCATTGAATTCTCCAGGCAAGAATACCAGAGTGGGTAACCATTCTCTTCTCCAGGAGATCTTCCCAACCCAGGAATTAAACCTGGGTCTCCTGCATTGCAGGTGGATTCTTTACCATCTGAGCCACCAGGGAAGCCCCCACAGTTATAAATATGCATTTAAAAGAGATATTTCTTCCTTTCCTGCCAAAATTATAAAAAGCGCATTTTCAAGGTGAATACCCTCCATGTGCGGTGATGTAAACTGTGATTACAGTGTCAAGATGGACACACACTCTAACGATGACAGCTGTACCTGCAAGACCGTAGATCTGAAAGGCAAGCCCAGGTCATCCTGGAGTTTAGACTGTGATGTCACTGTTTCTCAGAGCAACAAGGACCCAGTAACTTCACTTTTAAAAGTATTTGTAAGCTGCCTTATAGGAATACTTTCACACTATTCTGAAGAACATCTCTACTTTATTTCGCTTGGTCATTTTCTTTCTGTGTTCTCTCTTGGCCTGTGTCCAACATGAAGGCCTGCTTTTAAGCACCCACACTGCCTCTTCCTTGGTCCCCATCCTCATAGCATGGACTCTGCCATCCTGGGCCAGCACATCACATGGACCGAGGCTGGACTGGCCTTAGAGTAGTCCCCTGGGCTGAAGAGCGCAGGGCGTGAGCTGGACTGCACATGGCGGACACACAGGGCTCATACCCCAGCAGGGAGAGGGCAGAGCTAACACCGTCAGGCACGTGCCCGCGCCGTTCCTGTTTCTCTCCCACCTTCAAACTCCCTCAGGCTGGACCAACTCAGGAAAACAGCCCCTTCTCCCCAGCCTGCCTCTCCTCCTGGCTGCCCTGCCCTCCTTCCCTTATGGGAGCAGCGCCTCTCCGGTCCGCTCTGCGCCGCTCCCTGTGGGGCCACCCCCAGGGCCCTTCGCCGCTTCTTCCAACCCCGCCTTGACATCGTACAAACTGAGTGCCCAGGGGGTGTGCCTGCTCCCTCCTGGCAGAGCTCACGGACCAGGGGAAGGGACAGTCAAGGAGCAAAGGCAGGTTATTAACAAGGCAGGCGGACGCCGAAAAGAGCGGGCTGCTGGGAGCCGCCGGAGGCGGGGGAGGTCTTCGCTTCTGCCTTGTTCAGTCCACCCTCCCTGAAACGCCTCCACCTCGGCTCCCTGACACCCTGCAGGCCCCCGCCTCCTGGCCCGGCCCCCGGCTGGTTGGCCTCCTCCCTGTCCCAGCCCTCTCACTCCACCTTGGTTCTGTGGCCTCTCCTAGCTGCCTTCATCCTTGGCGTTGGGCAGAGCCCCAAACTGCGTGTGGAAGAGCTCTCGGCTGCTGAACCAGCCGCCCCAGCGTGCCCCACCGTGGGAACCTCTTCCATCCCTCCTAGAACTGAGCCTGGTGGGAGTGGGGCGGGGAGGGGACACGGAGGGTTACGGAGGAAGAGGGATTTCAGGGGCCTGGAAGGGGGTGGGGTGGGGGGAGGAGGCGCTTTCTCCAGAACCGAGCTCTGGGCCGCCTCACTGGCCCCGCAGGACTCAATGACCTGGAGCATGTGGACCACCCCGTCCCTCTCTCGGTTTATACTGAGTGCGCACTGAAGGGATTAGTTTGGAATTCTAAACTGGCAGAAAGTAAAGCCCAGAAACAAGATCCGCCGTATTCCCACCTGACCGCCTGGTGATGGCACGCGGGTCCTCATGGGCGCTCATGTCCGCACTCTTCACTGCGGGCCCCAGCACTTAGAGATGGTGAAGCAGTCTCCCTTCTGCTGCATTTCTGTTGGGAATTCACGAAACAGCACCTGCTAATATCCCAAGGGGTGTATTCTCCAGGAACACTGCACTTGAATAGGGTTCAGGGTTTAGTCATCTTGTGACCTTCATATACAGGGTCACATAGCCCGCCAGGCTCCTCTGTCCATGGGATTCTCCAGGCGGAATACTGGAGTGGGCTGCTATGCCCTCCTCCAGGGCATCTTCCTGACCCAGGGGTCATTCCTGAGTCTCTTAGGTCTCTCCTGCATTGGCAGGGGGGTTCTTTACCACCAGCGCCACCTGGGGAGCCGCCTAAGGTCATGGGGCTCCCCATTCCTGCCACACACCACTGGGGGTGCGTCCCGCTGGATCCTCAGAAACACAGAGGCATCGTCCCCTCTGGGGGCAGCTTAATATGCTCATGCCTATTGAAATATCTTTGGAAATGAGATCATTGGTTTCTTCAGCAAATATTATTATGAGCTGACTATGCCCTGTTAGTGAAGTCGCTTAGTCGTATCTGACTCTTTGCGACCCCAATGGTCTGTAGCCCCCCAGGCTCCTCTGTCCATGGGATTTCCCAGCCAAGAGTGGGCTGCCATTTCCTTCTCCAGGGGATCTTTCCAACCCAGATATCAAACCCAGGTCTCCCACATCGTAGGCAGACACTTTACCGTCTGAGCCACCAGGAAAGTCCTTGTTGCAAGGTACTAAAGATACAATGACCAAAAATAAGATAAAATGAAGGCGTGTCTGTGCCCCCAGAGACTTGTAGCGTAAACACCAACAAGAACTCTAAAGAATGGTATGGATCACAGTGGCAATGGTGCGCACACAACGGGGTGCCCAAGAAGAGGTCACTAGTAGAAAGAGGAGCAGGGGTTGGGCAGGCGTGCAGGGGAGGTGAGAATGCCAGGCCTGAAGCTGAACCAAGGCAGAGGTTTGCAGGGCTGACTGGCACGGTGGGGACAGCACGGATGGGCACCAGGTGGTTTTCAGTGGAGGCCGTGGATGGATCACAGCCGGCTGCACATGCTGTCGCTTTTTTAAAAAACTGTGGCAGAGGCTTCCCTGGTGGCTCCATGGTAAAGAACGTGCCTGCCGATGCAGCAGACATGGGTTTCATCCCCGATCCGGGAAGGTCCCACCTGCCACGAGGCAGCTAAGCCCGTGAGCCACAGCTACCGAGCCTGTGCTCGAGAGCCCGGGAACTGCAGCTGGGAGCGCACATTCCACAACTGCTCCAGGCCCTCGTGCCCTGGAGCCCTCCCCAGGCGACCATACTGCAGCCCCTGCGCTCGGCGGCTAGAGAAAAGCCTGCGCAGCCACGAAGACCCATCACAAAATAAATACGCATATGAATAATATTTGTATATTTTTGGATTTCAGTGGTGTGTGGCAGGAGTAAATAAATGAATAAAGTTATTGTTTTAAATTGTGGTAAAATAGATATAACATAGTTTTTCTTACTACGGGGCCCCAGGAGGTGCTGGCCTGCTGGAGCGGGCTTCTGGCGGGGGTGGGTGTGGGCCTGGGTCCAGGGTCAGCCTGCAGGTAGGCACCTCTACTTCCCCAAGGCTGGGATCTTGGGTTCCCTGACCAGGGATCGAACCCCAGGCCCCTATAGTGGAAGCACCGAATCCTAACCACTGGACTACCAGGGAAGTCCAGTTATGCATCTTAATTAGCCAGCAGGCAGCTCCCTCCTCCTTGTTCTCTTATTAGAGTTTTTTAATCAGTTTGTCAAATTCTACAAAGGAAAAAAAAAAACTATTGGGATGTTTGGCAAGAAATGACATCTTTACTACATGGGGCCTTCCAATTAATGAACACAGTGTAGTTGCATTTATTTTGATCTTTTAAAATGTTTTTCAAAACAGTTTTAGACTTTCTTATGTAAAAACCTTACAATCATTTATAAGATTTGTTCCTCAGACTTTCCTATTTTTGGTGCTGTTGTAAATGTTATTTTTTTAAAGTTCATTTTCCATGTCTGATATATTAAAATGTGAGTGATTGTGCCTATTGATATAGAATCCCGGGGCTTCCCTGGTAGCTCAGATGGTAAAGAATCTGCCTGCAATGTCGGAGACCTGGGTTTGAGACCTGGGTTGGGAAGATCCCCTGGAGAAGGGAACAGCTCCCCATTCCAGTATTCTAGCCTGGAACTCCGTGGACAGAGGAGCCTGGTGGGCTGCAGTCAATTGGGTTGCAGAGTCAGACACGACTGAGCAACTTTCACTTTCACTTTTCATAGAATCTAGATTTATTGCCACTTTCTCTTATTATAATACTTTATTCGTGAATTCCTTGTATACCTGTATATACAGTCGTGTCATTTGTGAATAATGACAATTACATTTCTCCCTGCCCTATTGTTATACCTTTTACCAGTTTTAGCTTGCTTAACTGCACTGGCTTGTACCTCCAGTGCAAGGCTAAATAGAGAGCAGTAGAGATATTCTCGTCTGATTCTTCATCGCCCAGAAACCGCTTCGTGGTCTCACCATGGAGTATGATGCTTGCAGAGAACTTGGGAAGTGAGCCCATTGTGCCTCCCGTGCAGTGTGTTGGAAGGAGGAGGAATGAACTACTGTTTAGAAAGTTTAGGACAGTGTTCAGCACCCTATGTTACCTGCTCTCCTAGTCTGTGGCCCTTTAAATGCCTGACGCATCCCCAGAGACCTTTTGCACCCCTTGGCGGTGTTAAAATGGTACCATGTCCCCTCATCGTAACAACTATAGAGTCTCATGTCCCTTGTTTTCCCTCTGATCGCCGGAGGCCAAGTGGAGATGATAAGCTCCAGCAGGGTGGGCCACACCTCACCTCCCAGGCTCTGGTTGGCTCTTAGTTCTAACAGTGTTTGAACCCAAATTGTTGCTCAGGAAAAAAAACCCCCAGCAACACGCTCAAGACCACTCATTACCTGGAAACAAGCCCGTTCTAGGATGTAACACTTGACGTTCTGTTGTCTTATTGAGCAGAGTGAGGACTTTATTTGGAACGTATACGAAAGAGTAATTAGGGACTTCCCGCTTCCCTGGTGGCTCAGAGGTTAAAGCGTCTGCCTGCAATGCGGGAGACTCAGGTTCGATCCTTGAATTGGGACGATCCCCTGGAGAAGGCAGTGGCACCCCACTCCAGTACTCTTGCCTGGAAAATCCCATGGATGGAGGAGGCTGGTAGGCTGCAGTCCATGGGGTCGCTAAGAGTCAGGCACGACTGAGCAACTTCAATGGTTGCCCAGGGGTTAAGATTCACCTTCCAATGCAGGGGGCGTGAGTTCCATTCTTGGTGAGGGGGCTAAGATTCCACCTGCCTTGTGGCCAAAAATCCAAAACATAAAACAGAAGCAATATTGTAACAAATTCAATAAAAGACTTTAAAAATAGTCCCCATCAAAAAAAAAAAAAAAACTCAAAGTCAACAGGAGGCGACGTGCGTAAGGGGAAGTCTTAAACTGTCCCAGATACTCTGAGTGCATTTTACATGTTACTAAACGCTGTCTTCTAATACTGTAGAATTTTATAGAAACCGACAGCGAGGGCAATGGCATCCTTCGACGACGGGACGTGAAGAACGCGCTGTATGGCTTTGATATCCCCCTCACGCCGAGAGAGTTCGAAAAGCTCTGGATGAGGTGAGTGGCATCTGAAGACTGTCCCTTCCTTCCTGACTGCCAAATTCAGCACCGGCCTTTCATCACGACTCGGGGGTCAGGCAGGGCCAGGAATATTATTCTGTGGTTCTATCTGCCCTGTTCACCCCTGAAAGCAGCCTTGGCCAACGGGCCGGCCTTTCGGAACACAGGAACCAGGTCAACACTTGTCACCAACATTGGACGTGAGGGTTTTGCGTTTCTCAACTGCGCATTTGAGCGCTTCCTTTCACTGTTTCGGAGAATGAAGTCACTCCCCAAAGACTTCTCTCTAACACAACTACCTCCGCGGACAGACCTGGGTTAAGGGAAACGCAGTCTCTCCATTGCCCGGAGATGGAAATCGATGCTACACAAGTGTTTTATAGATTAGTAATTTGTTGGAAGAAAATAACCAAACTTTTGGCAACTTGGAAGAGTTTCCCGAGGGTGTCTTAAACTGAAACTAGGAGCTAGTATTGGCTACATTTTTCAAAATGCACTTTAGACTATTTCTGAACCAGGCCCCCCATCACAACGTTCCCTGGGTAGATGCCTAAGTTTCGAGGTGCACTCACCACGCGGTCCATTTCCGAGTTCCAGAGCCGTCTCTGAATTGCTTCCTCCCCCATTATGTGTTCGTCGCCGCTGGCATCCCCCAGGGCCGCACCCCAGCACTGCCGGTCCTCTCGGGGGCCAGCTCCGCGGAGCGGTTCATGCCGGTTTTCTTCAGCATTGCATTGTTTAAAGTGGAAAGCTATAATGTTGGCCGAGTTTAGAATTAGGTGGGCTGTTTTGTGTCTAATTTAGAAAAGCATCATGAAGTTCTTACAAAACCCTTATTCTTCCTCTAGATCAGTTCCAACCCAGGGTGAGTTTGGTCTCCCTGCCCGTTTTCCCTTTTAACAGACTGAGTGAGTGGGTCCACCTGAGGACTCAAAGGACAGGGTCGCAGCGGGCAGACGCATGGAGCTCTCACCACATAGACATTTCGGATGATGCGGTGATGACTGTGTCATTCTGACATTTAAGGAGCTGTTGGTGGGCATGAATACCGCCCCCCCAACACCGGGGTGAGCATCACCTGTTATAAGTGCCAGAGGAGGGACAGGTCCAGCAGACAGGGAGCTGAAGCGGGTGCTCTAGGTGTGGAGGAGTGATGCTGAAATGGTTCCTAGGGTCTAGATGGGGCGGGCAGATGGGCGAGGGGCTCTCCAAGCGGCACCTGGGCTCCAGGCTGAGGAAGGAAAGGCGAGGCTGATCGCCCGGTGCAGTTCTCGCTTTCGGGCAATACTAACAGGACATCCGGAACAACGCAGTCTGAGTGGCTGCAATGTGGGTCAAGTCTTGCTTCAGGAAGATGAGTCAGGAGGCCGTTCAGAGGAGAGATTGACGGGGGGTGTGGGGCATAAGGGGACGGCCATCTCCATCAGGGTGGGGTGGGATGAGCCCCCAGGCTGGTGCCAGCCTTAGGGATGCGGGGTTCCTTGTGGAAGGAGGGCACGCCTAGCCCTCTTCCTGATGGGAGACAGAGCAGGCTTCCCTGTTCATGGGAGGGGGACTCTCACCATTCCTTTTCGCTAAAGTTTCTTTATTCGTGTATTACCACTATTCTATCAATACACAATGTCTACCCTGTGCTGCAAACAGAGATGAGGACTTGGTCCACCTTTGTGTAGCCGACTGTTCGCCGTGGATGGTGAGTGGCTGAGAGCTCTGCAGCCACGTGGTCATGAGCCCTGCCTCCACCCCTTCACAGCAGTGCGGCCCCTGTCAAGCTACTTGACTTCTCTGTCCCTTGCTGTGCTCTGCTAAGTTAACTCCAGTGGTCAGGGTCAGGGTCAGGGTCAGCTGCAATAGCAAACAAGGCTGACATCCCAGGGGCTTGCCCCGGTAAGGATGTCACAATTTAATGTGGGTGGTGGGGAGCTCTGCCCACAATCATTCGGGGACCAGGAGCCCGCCCCCCATCCCCTGATCTTACGTGTCTGCTAGCAGAGAAGGGGAATGAGCACGTCTGGTCAGCTTTGTAAGGTCCAGGCCTGGAAACGTGACTGTCACTTTGCCCAGACTCTGTGGACCAGAATCCCTGCATGTGGCCGCACCCCAGCCAGGGAGGCTGGGAGAAACAGCCTGGCCGTGTGTCCAGGGAAAGAGGAGCAGAGGTGGGGAGCCCACGACGGCGTCTCCACGTGCGGAGTCACCTCCAGGGTGGGTGGGAAGAGGGGCGATGGAGACAGAGGGGGCCCCAGGAGTGTGTCCACAGCGTCCTGGCGGGGCCGCAGAAGCTGCTCTCACATTTACAGCCGAGCGGAACCTAAGGGAGAGACTGATTACAGAGATGTCAGATGGACCAGAAGCCTGAAAGGGACTGTGGAGTTACTCAGAGGCCAGGAGGCTGCTGTCCACCCCCCAGGGCTGGAAGAGCAAGGAGGGGGTTACCCAGAGACACGGGGCTGCTCCCCACCAGGGACTGGAGGGCAAAGGGGAGACAAGGTATTTCCTGGAGACCATCTCATCCTCTGTTGTCCCCTTTTCCTCCTGCCTTTAATCTTTCCCAGCATCAGGGTCTTTCTCAGTGAGTCGGTTCTTGGCATCAGGTGGCCAAAGTATTGGAGTTTCAGCTTCAGCATCAGTCCTTCTAATGAATTTGAATATTCAAGACTGATTTCCTTTAGGGTGGACTGTTTGGATCTCCTTGCAGGCCAAGGGACTCTCAATAGTCTCCTCCAGCACCACAGTTCAAAAGCATCAATTCTTCACCGCTCAGCTTTCTTTATAGTCCAACTCTCACATCCATACATGACTACTGGAAAAACCATGGTCTTGACTCAGTTCAGTTCAGTCGCTCAGTCGTGTCCGACTCTTTGCGACCCCATGAATCGCAGCACGCCAGGCCTCCCTATTCATCACCATCTCTCGGAGTTTACTCAGACTCACGTCCATCGAGTCCGTGATGCCATCCAGCCATCTCATCCTCGATCGTCCCCTTCTCCTCCTGCCCCCAATCCCTCCCAGCATCAGAGTCTCTTCCAATGAGTCAACCCTTCTCATGAGGTGGCCAAAGTACTGGAGTTTCAGCTTTAGCATCATTCCTTGAAAGAAATCCCAGGGCTAATCTCCTTCAGAACGGACTGGTTGGATCTCCTTGCAGTCCAAGGGACTTTCAGGAGTCTTCTCCAACACCACAGCTCAAAAGCATCAATTCTTTGGCGCTCAACCTTCTTCACAGTCCAACTCTCACATCCATACATGACAGCTTTCTAAGGCCCACTTGACTTCACATTCCAAGATGTTTGGTTCTAGATTAGTGATCACATCATCATGATTATCTGGGTCATGAAGATCTTTTTTGTACAGTTCTTCCGTGTATTCTTGCCACCTCTTCTTAATATCTTCTGCTTCTGTTAGGTCCATATCATTTCTGTCCTTTATCGAGCCCATCCTTGCATGAAATGTTCCCTTGGTATCTCTAATTTTCTTGAAGAGATCTCTAGTCTTTCCCATTCTGTTCTTTTCCTCTATTTCTTTGCATTGATCACTGAAGAAGGCTTTCTTGTCTCTTCTTGCTATTCTTTGGAACTCTGCATTCAGGTGCTTATATCTTTTCTTTTCTCCTTTGCTTCTGGGGAGGCCTTACAAATAGTTGTGGTCTTGACTAGATGGATCTTTGTTGGCAAAGTAATGTCTCTGCTTTTTAATATGCTGTCTAGGTTGGTCATAGCTTTTCTTCCAAGGAGCAAGCATCTTTGAATTTCAAGAAAGCATAAGGAAGAGGAAAAGATAACAGCAAGGAAGCAGCTGCACCCCACTCAGCAGGCATGATAAACTCGGTGGTGCGGTTTCTCATCCATTTTCTGGGCATTTCTGTGACCTTGGTTAACCGTGCTCATCCTCCCCCCTCCTCCCTCCACTGGCCTGCTCCCCTCCACGGTTCAGTGTTTGCCGACACCACTCACCCCGGTCTCCTCTCTCCACGTCCCCACCTGCCTGCTGCACAAAGCAGAAGGTGTGGCCTGGCAAGGGGGCAGCCAGCACTGGGCTGCCCAGGGTCCCCCTACACACACACACTGAGCCTCCCACAGCTGCTCATACAAGGGAGGGGCATTCTTCCACGCAGCGGAGTGACAGGGACCCCAGGCAAGGCAGGAGCAGCTGGGGCCAATGTGACACACTCTGCCAACTCCCAGGGTCTACTGGTGAGAATAAGAAAGCCCACTCCCAAAACTGGGTAGCTGGAAGTGATCAAGAAAATAACATTCAGCTCTTTAGAAAACACAGAATTAGAAAACATGGAGAACATAGACAAAATAACTGTCATCACCCGTCGCTCACTCAGCACTTAAACGAAGCACCTGCACTCTATTAGAGCTTTGAGGCGGCCGGAAGGTCTCATTTACACATTTACTGCGGAAGTAAATTAATGCATTAACCCCCAGATCTCAGTGACTTGGCACATGGATGTTTTGGTTCTTATTCACCCAAAGTCTAGCATGTCTGGCAGCTCTTCTGGACACTTCTCTTCCAACTGGTGATTTGGGGTCTGGCTTCCAGAGGTGGCTTCATTCCTCAGCAGGGTCCCCGGGGGTCTGCAGAGTGAAGCAGGTCAGCCCAGAGTGACTCACCTCTGCCCCCAGCCCATGGCCGAGGGATGGGTGGGCTGTGGCCCCCGCTGACCCCTTGGGGTGGACAGAGTGGGGCAGGTGCGTGTTAAGCAAGCCTGGCTCACCGAGGGTTAAAGATACACAGCCCTCAAACCTGGAGGAAGCCCTTGTGAAAGGAAACCTCCTAAGTGAAGCCGATAGGATCTTTCAGCCCAGTATTTCAGGAGCAACACGTTTGGTTTCAGAGAGACGGCTGAGAATAAATTACAGGATGAATGTGCATTCACTCATTCCTTCATCTGAGGCGATCATTAAGCAGGAATTCTCTGAAGCTTTCGAGATTGCAGGGCCAGTGCCAGATTCGGGGGTTTCAGAGATGAAGGCAGCCCCTTGCCCACGACTCAGCCAGGAAGACAGCATCCGCATGCCAGGAGAGAGAAGCCGGGCAGCCTGGGCTGTGGCTGTTCCGGGAGGGACCCTCGGTGTGCGATGCCTGACCCTAATTCCCAAATAAGCAGTCATTAACCAGAGCCGGGAGAGGGCGTCCCAGCTAGCGGAGAGGCCCAGAGTTGAGGGGCGGGAGTGGGAGGCCCCCAGAAGGGGGAGGGTGCTGCCTGTGTCAGCAGAGCCCGAGGGGACAGGGAGCCCCAGGACCAGGGCTCCGGGGGACACGCCCTTCTGGGGGCTCAGCGTGCTGAGCCCCTTCTGTAGCCTAGTTTCCTTGGGTAGATTTCTGTTATTTTGGACCTAAAACTAACTTTGCCAGGAAACTACAAAGCCGGTGTGTTATAAAAACACACAGATGACTCAAGCAGGACAGCCAGCAGCCTGGGAAGTTTGAGTATAGACGCCTGTCGTGTACAACCAGCTGGTCACGCAGACCTGGTAGAATGTTCTGGAGATGATGCCCAGTTTATGCACATTTCTTGTTTGGGTAGATACGCTGTACATTAGCATTCCAAGATGAAAAGCGAAGACTATTACGGAATCCCTGTGTCCTGCGCATCGGCTCACATGAACACGTGTGACTCACGTGAAGCTTTGGGTGGTCTCCCTAGGCTCGGCCAAGAGAACCTGCCAGGGGCTGTGCTGGCCCGGAGAGCCTGGGATGGGAGAGGATTTGGAAAGGCTGAAGGAACAGATCAGGAAAGGAAGGACTGGGACTTCCCTGGTGGTCCAGGGGTTAAGACCCCGCCTTCCAATACAGAGAGTGCAGTTCCATCCCTGATGAGGGAACTAAGATCCCACATGCCACAGAGTGTGGCCAAAAAATTAAAATAAATAAATAAAACTTGCTTAAAAAGGAAAAAAAAGAGAAGGTTGCATGGGACATGCTGATGGTAGGAGTCTAGTTAGAAGAGCTGGACATGAAAGGGGGCTCAGCCTGGCGAGGACTAACCCGGCAGGCCCCTCGCCCTTCACGAAGGCTGTTCTAGCAGCTGACATCCTCTGGAACCAGGAAAGCTGGGCAGTCCCGGAAGGAGGGGGTCTCCCTTCTCTGGCATGGCTGCATCCGCGGCCAGACAGCCACTTACTGGGGCACATAACAGCCAGACTGTGGCCCTGGGTGGGGCTAAGGCAGATGGTATCCGGTCTGTGCCCCCCCAGGCCTGGGTGAATGTGCCCACTGGGCACCTACCCTCGGGCAGCTGGACACTTCGCACTCTGCGGGGCAGCTCTCGAGCAGTCACGCTGCCCTCCCCACGGATGTTCCCCGAGAGGACCCACATGCCGAGCTGCCCAGGACCACGTCTCCCTCTGCTGCCAGCCTGGGTCGTCCGTGGGGCTCACACCAGACGCTGAATCTGGGGTCAGTGGTGTTGAAAGGTTCTTCTGTCATTCATGTAAGAATCAAGCACTAAACCGAGCATGAACGAGTAAGACTTCCTCAGCCCAGCGACCGATGTGAATGTATTCACACCGTGTGTGCAACGGAACGGCTGTGTGTGCAATAGACAGGCAGTAATCTGATTATGTCATAAATTAGCGGCCATTGCCACATGCAAATGTGAGTTTTTATGGGCCCTCTGTTTTATATGCACGTTTTTCCTGGTGCATCTGTTGCCGAACCATTTTAAAATTCAACCTTTATAACCAAGTTGATTTTTTTTTAATGTGACACAAAGGATTGTATAATGAAGGGTGAGGTTATGTAAGCCAAATTAACTGTCTTATTATTCACATGCATAACAATATTTTAGTTGCAGTTGTGCAATCTGGTCTTCTGTTCCTTGGAGATGCGGAGAGAATGTGTATGATCTTTATCAATGAAGTAATTAAGAAGTGTCTTTTCATTCAGTCCAAGTGTCACGATTTAGAGTTTGTGGCTGGGAATCCCGCGAGTGTCCCCCACGGGGACGGCAGGCCTTTCTTAGGGACACTCACGCTTCACGTTCACTCGCTCAGCGACTGGGTATTGATAAGGAAGCCTTTGCAGGGTGGGTTGCTGGAAGCTGTGAGTTTACCCGTCAAGATAAAACAAGGCACATTTCTCCTCAGGAAGCTTCTCATTGAGCCGGGAGGGGAGATAGGGACTGGAGTGGGGGACGCGGAGGCAGGGCGTGCTTGAGCCTTTGAGTGGCCCTGGTCCCAGTTCCCCATGCACACCTGCCCCGGTCCTCATCATGGCCTGGAGGGGCCCAGGGGCAGCGGAGATGCAATCCTTTGACCTTAGGACCAGAGAAAGAGAGGCTCTAGACGGGTGCCCTGCTGGCCGGGCTTTCTTGCCGGGCCGGTCGTCTGTGCACCTTCTCTCAGGAGCCCTCCCCCTGGGGTGGGGAGCCCTCGGGGAGCTTTCTTCCAGGGGTGTCTTTCTAGAGTGAGTCACAGCTGCATCTGGTGGCATGGGGCTGGCAGAGATGTGATGCAGCTCAGGGCAGGACCACGGCCCAGGAGTCACCCTTGGAGCTTGAGAAATGGCAGCCCCTCCCCCTGCCAGGTGCCCTGATGGAGACCTAGACGGCCCCCTCGCAGCTGCCTCATCACCAGCAGTAGGGGGAGCCTTTTGCTAGCGGCACCAGCCCTTCCTGCCACCTGGAATAGAAAGCCAGGTAAGGCTTCCCGGGGGCACTAGTGGTAAAGATCCGCCTGTCAATGCAAGACATGCATGTTCCATCCCTGGGTCGGGAAGATCTGGAGTAAGAAATGGCAACCCACTCCAGTGTTCTTGCCTGGGAAATCCCATGGACAGAGGAGCCTAGTGGGCTGCAGTCCATGGGGTCACCAAGAGTCTGACAGACTGAGTGACTAGACATGCGCACACAACCCCAGGAATCAGAGGCCCCCATGGGCCTCCTCTGGTGGGTGGGCCACTTTGCTCTATTTTAGAAAATTCTTTGAATAAAGGTAGAATGGTATTTTGGGAGGGTTGCAAGTCCTAAGGCTGTACTAATAACAGATGCCACTATGCCAAAGACTTTGTGTGGATTACAACACACTGTGGAAAACTCTTAAAGAGATGGGAATACCAGACCACCTTACCTACCTCCTAAGAAATCTGTATGCATGTCAAGAAGCAACAGTTAGAACTGGACATGGAACAACAGACTGGTTTCAAATCGGGAAAGGAGTACGTCATGGCTGTATATTGTTACCCTGCTTGTTTAACTTATATGCAGAGTACATCATGAGAAATGCTGGGCTGGATGAAGCACAAGCTAGAATCAAAATTGCTGGGAGAAATATCAGTAACCTCAGATATGCAGATGATACCACGCTTATGGCAGAAAGTGAAGAACTAAAGAGCCTCCTGATGAAAGTGAAAGAGGAGAGTGAAAAAGTTGGCTTAAAACTCAACATTCAGAAAACTAAGATCATGGCATCTGGTCCCATCACTTCATGGCAAATAGATGGGGAATCAATGGAAACAGTGATAGACTTTATTTTCTTGGGGTCCAAAATCACTGCAAATGGTGACTGCAGCCATGAAATTCAAAGACGCTTTCTCCTTGGAAGAAAAGCTATGACCAACCTAGACATCATATTAAAAAGCAGACACATTACTTTGCTAACAAAGGTCCGTCTAGTCAAAGCTATGGTTTTCCCAGTAGCCATGTACGGATGTGAAAGTTGGACCATAAAGAGGGCTGAGCACTGAAGAACTGATGCTTTCAAACTGTGGTGCTGGAGAAGACTCTTGAAAGTCCCTTGGACTGCAAGAAAATCCAACCAGTCCATCCTAAAGGAAATCAGTCCTGAATATTCATTGGAAGGACTGATGCTGAGGCTGAAGCTCCAATACTTTGGCCACCTGATGGGAAGAACTGACTCCTTGGAAAAGACTCTGATGCTGGGCAAGATTGAAGGGAATAGGAGAAAATGAGATGGTTGGATGGCATCACTGATTCGATGGGCATGAATCTGAGCAAGTTCCAGGAGTTGGTGATGGACAGGGAGGCCTGGCATGTTGCAGTCCATGGGGTCGCAAAGAGTCGGACACGACTGAGCAACTGAACTGAACTGAACTGAGAAAGGTCTGGAAGTTTCTCCCAAATCCTCAGTAACAGTGCCAGAAGTCAGGCACTGATCTCCACCTGCAGGTGTGAGAACCGCTGCCCCCCCCCCCACCCCCCCCCGTGCTCACAGGTGCAGGCCAGGAACCCAAGTGCAGATGGTGGGGAGGCGGTGATGGGAGGACCTCGCTGGGGTTAGACCTCACCACCCTCCCTGCCTCTTAGTCACAGGAGAGAACACTCCTCACCTTCCAGGACAGAGTACCTGATGAAAACAGGCCTGGGTGCTGGGAAGGAGGTGGAGGTGGGGTCTGCAGGCCTGCGGGTGCAGAGAAGGGAGTGGACAGGGCACCTTGGGCCAGCAGCCACCTTGGGGGCTTCTCACCCCGCATCCTCCACCCACCGCTGCTCCCCTGGAGAGACGAGAAAGTCAGGTAAATAAATGCATTTTCCTCGTCACCTCTCAGTCAAAAGGGTCACGGAAGACCCAGGGAGCACGCGATTCTGCAGTCCTACGGTGTCGGGTCGGCTGAGCACAGAGAGGGGCCCTGCCTCCCACAGGAGAGCTGGCTGCGTTGACGCTCCGGCCGACAAAGCCCCGAACAGCAGCCGGCTGGAGCGTCGCGCCCCAGACATCATGTAAATATTTGGTCCTCAAAACACTGAGTTCATCTGGGAAAAAAAATCACCTTGACAAAATGCTGTTTTTACCGGTTAGAGAAGAGGACCAAGCTCTTCTGCGAGAATAAATGCTTTTCTTTAAAGAAAATTGAAAACTTGCCTTAAAACTTTTTATTGAAGTAATTCTTTCTATTCTATTTGTATAATGTTGGGGAGATAAAAACCCTCCATTATGCGTTTTTCTTAAAAAAAAAGAATTATAATTCAGAAAAATCCCAGTAATAGAAAATGGCATAAGAGGTACGCAGCGTAATTCTTATCTTGTTTTCCTTCCTTGCCTCTCTCGTTGGTTGTGTGTAATTGGCATCTCTTCAAAGAGGAAATGGGGAACTGGAATCAAGGGGCATTCGTTTATTTGAGTATTAAGACTGAATGTGTTTTTTTTTTTCTTTGTCGGATTTTTCTTCTGAACCTTAGCATAGTTCTTCTTTTGTGGAAGTGCTCAGTAAAAGACCTCTGAATGAGCGAAAGGGTTCATTTTAATTTTCCATGGTCACAATCATCTTTCTACCAAAAGCTGGTGGGTGAATCCGGCTGCTTTCATGGGGTGAACCAAGACTACCTCGTATGAGGTGATCCTCCTGTTGACTGGAGCAGTGGGTTTCAATGGAATGTTGATGAGCATATGGATGGCCTGGGGATCTTGTTAAAAACAGATTCAGATCAGGCCTGGGTGAGCCCTGGGCTCCAGCACGTCTGACTCCCTCAGGGAGGCCAGGGCTGCAGGAACCTAGGGTGTGAGGAACTAGGCAGATGGAGTGTAGACGGGGTTAAAGCCCTGCGCATGCCCCCTCGGTGGCTACAGCTGAGAGTTTTGTGTTTGTCTTTAAAGGTACGACAGTGAGGGAAGAGGGCACATCACTTACCAACAATTTTTGCAGAAACTGGGGATTAACTACTCAGCAGATATTCACCGGCCCTACGCGGAGGAGTACTTTAACTTCATGGGTCATTTCACGAAGCCTCAGCAGGTGCAAGAAGAGCTGAAGGAGCTGAAGCAGGGCACGGAGAAGGCCATCCCCGCCAGGTGGGTCGGCGAGCACCTCGCCGGGGGCCAGTGTCTGTCCCACACTGACTCTGGTTGAAGGCCATCCCCGCCAGGTGGGTCGGCGAGCACCTCGCCGGGGGCCGGTGTCTGTCCCACACTGACCCTGGTTGAAGGCCATCCCCGCCAGGTGGGTCGGCGAGCAGCTCGCCAGGGGCCGGTGTCTGTCCCACACTGACCCTGGTTGTTCTGAGGCTGTCCCCCCCCAGGTGCTGGCAGCGCTGCCGGGAAATTATCACACTCGTTCACTGCTGTAGATTCTGGTGCATGTGTGTGCTCAGTCGTGTCCAGCTCTTTTGTGACCCCATGGACGGTAGGCCACCAGGCTCCTCTGCCCATGGAATTTCCCAGGCAAGAATACTGGAGTGGGTTGCCATTTCCTTCTCCAGGGGATCTTCCCGACCCACGGATGGAACCGGCGTCTCCTGTGCTGGCAGACAAATTCTTTACCACTGAGCCACCTACAAAGCCCCTGTAGATTCTAGAAACTGGTGATAAGTCACAGAGCCGTGGAAACAGTGACAGGCTTTATTTTCTTGGGCTCTAAAATCACTTCAGACAGTGACTG
Organism: Cephalophus harveyi; assembly: GCA_006410635.1. Classification (NCBI taxonomy): domain Eukaryota; kingdom Metazoa; phylum Chordata; class Mammalia; order Artiodactyla; family Bovidae; genus Cephalophus; species Cephalophus harveyi. Next base: position 314,944 of record SJYT01068161.1, read on the forward strand.
CAGCCAGGAAATTAAAAGATGCTTGCTCCTTGAAAGAAAAGCTATGACAAACCTAGACAGTGTATTAAAAACCAGACATCGCTTTGCCAACAAACGTCTGTAAAGTCAAAGCTATGGTGTTTCCAGTAATCGTGTATGGATATAAGAATTGGACCCTAAAGAAGAATGAGCACTGAAGAATTGATGCTTTTGAACTGTGCTGCTGGACAAGACTACTGAGAGTCCCTTGGACTGCAAGGATATCAAACCAGTCAAATCTAAAGGCAATCAATCCTGAATATTCATTGGAAGGATGAATGATGCTGAAGTTGAAGCTCCAATACTTTGGCCACTTGATTCCAAGAGCCAGCTCATTGGAAAAGACCCTGAATACTGGGAAAGACTGAAGGCAGAAGAAAAAGGGATGACAGAGAATGAGATGGTTGGATGGCATCACCGACTCAATAGACACAAGCCTGAGCAAACTCCAGGAGATGGTGACAGACAGGGAAAGCTGGTGTGCTTCAGTCCATGGGATCGCAAAGAGTTGAACACAACTTAGCAACTGAACAACAACAGCAAAACAGAGCCAGGATGGACTTAAAGAGCGGTAATCCTACCCAGCCCGACCCAGTCATACTCTCAAGTCATTCGTATTTTGTAGGTCACCCTTGGGCTCCAAAATCACCGCAGATGATGATTGCAGCCATGAAATTAAAAGACGCTTACTCCTTGGGGCTTCCCTGGTGGCTCAGAGGTTAAAGCATCTGCCTCTAATATGGGAGACCTGGGTTCAATCCCTGGGTTGGGAAGATCCCCTGGAGAAGGAAATGGCAACTCACTCCAGTATTCTTGCTTGGAGAATCCCATGGACGGAGGAGCCTGGTGGGCTACAGTCCATGGGGTCGCAAAGAGTTGGACACGACTGAGCGACTTAGCTTACTCCTTGGAAGGAAAGTTATGACCAACCTAGACAGCACATTAAAAAGCAGAGACATTACTTTGCCAACAAAGGTCCATCTAGTCAAGGCTATGGTTTTTCCAGTGGTCATGTATGGATGTGAGAGTTGGACTATAAAGAAAGCTGAGGGCAGAAGAATTGATGCTTTTGAACTGTGGTGTTGGAGAAGACTCTTGAGAGTCCCTTGGACTGCAACGAGATCCAACTAGTCCATCCTAAAGGAGATCAGTCCTGGATGTTCATTGGAAGGACTGATGTTGAGGCTGAAACTCCAATAATTTGATGCAAAGAGCCGACTTAATGGAAAAGACCCTGATGCTGGGAAAGATTGAGGGCAAGAAGAGAAGGGGATGACAGAGGATGAGATGGTTGGATGGCATCATCGGCTTGATGGACATGGGTTTAGGTGAACTCTGGGAGTTGGTGATAGACAGGGAGGCCTGGCATGCTGCGGTTCATGGGGTTGCAAAGAGTCGGACACGACTGAGCGACTGAACTGAACTTGAGAACTGAAGCTTTTAGGTCTGTACTAACATGCACACCTGGCCCCTCCTCTGGGCAACTGGAATGCAGGCCCCAGGAGGACACGCCTGTCTCCCCATGGTTTAGAACAGTGCTCGACACCTAGCAGGCTTTCAGTGAGGACTTGTCCAGTGAGTGCATGAAAGGACACATTCTTAAACTCAGCAGTTCAACCTTGGAGTATTTATCCCACAGAAATAATTCAGAGGTGTTCAGCAGGTCCAAGGTATGACTTGCAGTATGTCTTCAACCACAGCAACAAAGTAGACCCCTGTCCCTTGCAGAGGAATACCCTGGCTTGTAGAGAACACGGCTGCAAGGAAGATGAGGTGGTGCGTGCCAGTTACAGTCATCATCATGGAGCCTGTGGGAGCGTTTGTGATGGAGGACTGGCAGGCAATGAAATTTAAACAGTCTGTGTGCCTTGATGATAACCACACCAAACACACGTGCCTGCCCATGAGGACCAGAAGATGCTGTGCAAAAGGCATCATGTTGTGTTTGGATGGTGGGACTGTGCATGGTTCTTTTCAAAGCTTAAAACTAGTCACTAAGGCCATATTTTAAAATGTTTAAAGAACGGATAAAGAAAATGTGTGTGGGGAATATTATTCAGCCATAAAAAAGAATGAAATCTCACCAGTGGTGATATCATGGATGGATCTTGAGAGCACTATGCCAAGTGAAATCGATCAGTCAAAGGAAGACAAAAACGGGTGGTCTCACTCGTACGTGAAATCTTAAAATGACAACAACAAAAGCAAGCTCGTAGATCCAGAAAATAGATTGGCTGTTGCCAGAGGTGAGGGGGGGAGAGTGTCAGAGGGGGTGAAGGGGTCCAAAAGCACAGCTTGCAGTTATGATAGGGTAAGTCCTGGGGATGTGAGTGCAGTAAGGTGACCATAGTTAGTGGCACTGTGCTGTGTATTTGAAAGAGTAAATCTTCAAAAGTTCTCATCCTATGCATGGTGACGAACAGCATCTAGACTTATCCTTACACCTTACACCTTACACCCTCACACTCATCCACACACCATGTCACAGTGTATACAGACGCCAAGTCATTATCTTGTACACCTGAAACCGACACGATGTTATACGTCAATTATGCAGCAATAAAAAATTAAACACAGGAGGAAATGTTGCCACCTGACGTGACATGAGATGAAGCAGACTCTGCGTCAGTCCCGGTCCTGGGCAGCTCCACGGCGCTCTCATCTGTGTGTCTGCCCGTCTCCCGTCTGTCAGTTCAGCTCTCTGTCCACACCATCTCTGAATGAGTGAATGAGCTAAAGAATCCCCTGGAGGAGAGAAGCACTCCAAGGACACAGAGATGGGATGTGATGGCTGAATGGGGTTTAAGAGAAAGGCCTGTTGAACGCACCCCTGAATTATGTCCAAGTTGCTAAGTTATAAAGCCCAGAGGCAGAGAATTGAGTTGGTGAAATTGCAAGTAAAAATATGCGCAAGATTGGCATAAATCACATATGCCATAAAACGAATGAAAAAGTGGAATTTATCTTTCCCAGACAGGGCTGGCCTCATTACCCACGCGTGCGCCCCCTTCCCTCCCCTCCTGCCGCTTGTGAGTAATGAGGCTCAGAGAGGAACCGCGCGTCCTTGGCGATGCCCACACACTGTCTCTTCCCGCTCCCGTTTACTGGGTGCATGTGGATCCGTGGCTGGGAACGCTCCGAGCCAGTGGACGATGCCCCTCACGTCTTCACAGCACCAAGCTCGGCGAACCGACGCGCGCTCAGCCAGTGCCGCACCGTCATGCTCTCCTACCCAAGAACACAGGCCCGGTCCATAAAAGTTCACGACCGGCCCCTGTGTTCTCAAGGACTTCACACTGTGACGTTGTCGAGTCACTTTGCCCTTCAGGTTAGCCCGCTTTTCAATTTTGGTGTCAGTGGATCTTCCAGAAAGCCCTTCGGGATGCAACGTTTCCCGGACTTTCAACCTCCTCCTTTATACCGAACCCTGATAAGATTCACAAACAGGAGTCGTGCTCATCAAAGGGAATCTAATTTCACGTTTGCTTCTTAAATTTAAGTGAATCAATTTTGTTTAAAGTGGCCTGAATACATTTTTAAGATTCAGAAGAGTGCTTTCTCAAGCCCGTATTTATTTTCCAGGCCTTGCTCTTTTGGGGCCCAATTCTGAGTTGAAGATCCAGGGTCAGGGCAGCATCAGTAAACCAGCCACGGAAGCACAGCTGGCTGTTCTGAGATGTGACCTGAGAGGCTCAGGAGCAAAACCGGCTGGATCACCCAGGGTTCTTCCCACCATCCCGGCCTGGCCGCGGGGCGGGGGGCTCTGTGGCCCCACCCACGTCGGGCTCCCGTCTCGCGTCCAGACTGGGGCCCAGACGCTGCGTCGGCTGCCACCGGTTCTGCTGGGCAGCTGGCTGGATCCCAGGCCTAAGTCCTCACTCACTCTGTGCACAGACTTACTCTGCAAGGGAAGTGATTATTGCCTGGAAACCAGTCCAAGAAAGGCTCAATGCCCCAATTCTCTAAAAATATGTATCTCCAAAAAAGTTCTGATTTTTTTCCTACCTTCATTTGCTTCCCTTTTTGAAGGATTAAGTGGAATGTAATAGTTATGATGAGGAGTAACCAGTTTGTAACGTGGGACTGAATTCAGAGTACACCTGTGCGGGAATCCAGGCAGTGGCCTCTCTCGAGACACATCCCCAGACAGTTAGCACAGCTCATTTGTGTCAGCGTCTTGGAGGCACACATCGGCCAACTCGGAACCGGGGGCCAGTGGGGGAAGGGAGATGATGACCCGCACGGCCCCAGTATCCTTGCCTCCCCCACCCCAATATACTCTGACTTTTCTCTCCTGATTTCTGACTTTTCTGTTGCTATGGATAATTTTTTTGCCAGGCACACTCAAGGAACCTATTTGTGGGTATGTATCCACAAAGGAGAAGGCAAAAGGAGAAAAGGGTGGCAGAGGATGAGCTGGTTAGATAGCATCACCAATTCATGGACAGTTTTCTCAATGGAGAAAACTCCAAGAGATAGCAGAGGACGGAGGAGCCTGGCATGCTGGGGTCATAAAGAGTCGACACAACCTAGCGTCTGACGACAGGAACAATCCACAATACGTATCTCAGGTGGTAGACAATTACCAGAGAAGATTTCGAGTTTGGAGTTTCTGGCTTCCTCTTTTCCGCATCTAAGAACCTCACAGCCGAGCTGGAGTCAGATAGGCACAGTGTTCAGGGTGGTGGGAAGAGCTTTCTGGAGACCTAGGTAAGCCGGAGTTATAGAATAGACTCCATGCCCCATAGGTCCGGAGCGAGACGGCTCATTCTCAAAGATGTCCACGTTTTTATTCCCTTACCAGTAATTTCTGTTAAGTCTGGGAAGAATTTTCCTGAAAGACGGAATCAGAAACTTGAACACATTCCCAAGGAAATCAGCCCTCGAATTAAAGCGGGAGCTACAGCTAGACGTTGTCCCTGTGCCCCTGCGAGGGACAGCTGGCCAGCCTGGAATCCGCATGGGCGGACACTGCCCCCTTCCTATGAAATGGGATGACAGTTACCCGCCTCCCTTGGCAAAAAGAAAGAGTGGGAGATGGGGCATGAAGGCGGCACAGGTCCTGGCTTGCCAGCTGATGCACACGAAGGATGGCTGCGTTTCTTCACAGCAAAGGACCTGGCAGCAGACAGGGGCTCCATGGACCCCTGCGCCCCCAGCGCTCGCTGACGGGACCCAGGCTCTTCGGCGTCCTTGGTCCCACTCCTGCTTCAGGGCCTTGGCACTGGCTATCCCTGGGCCCAGAGAGGGCTGCAGGGGGCTAAATCCCAGTTGAGTCCTTCAGCTGCCATCTCGGCTCAACTGTTGCCTCCCCAGCGAGGCCCACCTGCACCCACTGCTGGGGGTTGCAGCCCGGCCCACTGGGGACATGCCTAGCCCTGCTCACCAGCGCTCAGCCATCCCACTGACCCATCGTACAGGGCAGTGATGTCTTCTGTTTATCGTCGGCCTTGCCCCACCTGGAATGGAAATTCTGCTAGGGCGGCCGCTCTGGCACCTAGAGCAGAACCTGGCACATGACAGGCGCCCCCCAAGGCTTCGTCCGGGAGAATGGAGATGTATTTCCCATGTCTGTGATACCACTGTATTTTTAAATGCTTTGCTCCTTTTTTAAAATACTCATTCTAGTAAAAAGCCAAGGTTGTAATTTCTCTAACATAGTTTTGCTGATAATAATAATAAAAAAATGATAATGATGATTCTTTTTTTCCCAGAGTACCTTTCAATGTATGTATTACACCAAGGCTGCAAAGCATCTTCAAGATGAGCTGGTAGATGAATCATCAGATCATCACATTAGAATGATCGTGGAGCTTTTGCTCCAAAGAAATTATTGGTTTTCCCTGCTGGAGTGTGTGTGTCTCAAATGTATTCTCTTTCAGGGATAAACTTAAGGACCATGATCAAGATATCAGCAAAGCACTCGCCAAACTAGATAAATTCAGAACTGGCTACATATCCTTGTGCAGGCTGCAGAAGCTGCTGCGCGAGTGTGGCTGTCCTCTGAAGGAAGAGGAACTGACTGATCTTCTAAACAGGTTTCCTTTGAGCAAGTTTACCATGGTTCTCACAGTGCTGAAAATCAGGCTGGTCATGTCGCTTTCATGAATTTCTCCTTCTCTGTCCACTCAAACAGCCTTTCGGCATTGAAGTAACCCCCATGCCACCAAAAACTGAGTTTCAACCTGTGTTCAGAAGTAAAACTATAATGTACTCCCAGAACATTTATAAGCCAATGTGACTCAATTAAAAAACAAAAAGAATGAGCCTTCTAGTAATCCTCTGGTCGGGCTATGTTCTAATGGGTTTGAGTCAACCCAAAGCAAAAAGAAAGCAACTTGACAAATACATAATTTTCTTGCAGGTGTGTCCAGCAGCACAATCATCATTTTTTTCACATTACTTTTCTTTCACCCATGTTATTCATACACTTGGGCCGGAGTCAAGTCATCCTGCAAGGCTTATTAAAAACAGCAGCTCTCTGCCCTGATGTCCCCCACCCCCACCTTGTCCTCCCTAGAGTCAATAACTTTCAATGCTTTAAATGCCTATTTTTGGTACTTAAGTTAATAGTCATGACAAACTTAAATAGCTACTTATTGATTTTTCACTTTTAAGGCAGTGTCTATCGGCTTCCTATCAGGAAACCATGGTTTAACTCTTTTTCACCCATCGCGTAGTCACCAACCCCCTCCCCCCCAGCCTCGCCCACCCCATGGAAACCCACGCGCATTCACCTCCACGGGCTCCCCGTGGCGGCATGTCACATTTTGCTATAGTTGAGTGTTCAGGGTTTATATTTCTGTGACGAAATGATCACTTTTTTTTCCCTATGTAGCGTTTTGTTTTCCCTGGAGTTAATCATTATTTTTTCTGTTTGCTTAGTTTCTTATCATTAATTAAACCCCAGTTCACTCCCATTTGTGAAATCTGTTTCTAGGGTGTTCAGACAACCTCAGCTAATCTGTCAGCTTCATCTTCTCGGATGTCCCTGCTTCTCTTCCTCAGCTCTCAGAAGTTTTCTTGATTTGTCTCATTAATGAGCTCCCCTCCGGTTTGTTTCTTTCTGAGCCTCCTACTGCTATTGACAGTGAGCCATTTAAAGTGTCTCCCAGTATTTTAAACCTTTCCTGTCCTCCACCCCTTTTTCTTCTTGCTCCACCTTCTGGGAGATTTTCTCAGTTTTAGCTTGAGATTTTTATCCCTGCTAATAGTACTTTTCATATTTTTAATTACCAGCGCATGTTTTTAATTCTCTGAATATTCCTTTTCTATAGTATCCTGTTCTTGTTTCATGGATATACTAGTTCATTCCTCTGAAACTATTAACAATAGATTTTTTTTTTTAAGTTTTCTTCACTTGAGAAATGTCGCTTCTCTCCTCAGTGTTGCTTTTTCCTCCCATCTTCCATGTTAGACATTTTCCTCAAAAATATGCCCCTAATAAGAGTGAGATGCTAAGAAGCAGATTGAAAGTTCTGCACAGATAGGTAGAGGTGGTCAACTTTGGTTGAGCTACTTTGGCAGGGCCATCTGGCAGGTAGTTTCCTTGGAAGACTCCCAGTGTCAGAATCTTTAAATCTTTTCTTTTGGGCTCGTCAGATTTCCCAGGGACTCAGGTTGCCAGGTAAGACATAAAATGCTATGTTAAATTTCAGATAAACAGTGTTTTTTTTTTGTTTTTTTTGTTTTTAGTGTATGTTCCATTCAATATTTGGTATACATTTACACTAAAGTTATTTTTGTTCATCTGAAACCCAGCTTGCTGGGCACCCCCCTCAGGCTCTCTGACTTAGCCTGGGCCCTGGGAATCTGCATTCCTAACAAGGTCCTGAGTGATGCTGACGCTGCTGGATCAGAGCACCCTGAGAACCACTATTTGACACCTTTTAAAAACTCCTTCTTCTGTCACTTTAGGAGGAAGTGAACTAGTTGTGTGCTTTGGGGCCCCTTGAACTGCAAGCCTTATCCTCTTGTAATTTTGAATCAAAACAATTCATTTGATTGCCCCTCCTCAAACTGCTTCCACGTGCAGTTTCTAACTTGCCGCGTCCCATAGCTGTGCAGGCTGGCAGTTCTATGACTGAGCACCTGGATCTCACGTTCCTCTCTTTGTGAGGTGAGGATATTAGCATTCCCTCTCTTCCCACTAAAAAATGTAAGCAATTGCGCTAGAATTTGCAGCCCAAGTGGACAGCTAGCCTCAGTCCCATGTCAAGTAACACGTTACTACTTCACGGGAGGTGCAGGTACCTTATTACAGAGTAAGTGTTCCCAAGTGCTGTCTGCTGTTCCTTAGGGGTCCTCAACCCCTGGGCCACAGGTTGGTACTGGTCCGCGGCCTGTTAGGAACCAGATCACACAGCAGGAGTTGAGCAGTGGGCAAGCTGGCAAAGCTTCACCTGCCGTTCCGCATCACTCACATTACCTCCTGAACCATCCCCGCCCCCCATCATCAGTGGAAGAACAGTCTTCCACAAAACTGGCCCCTGGTTACAAAAAGGTTAGGGACCTCTGCCTTACAGCATTGCTGTTATCCGCCTCGCCTGTCCATTTGCTATAATCACTCAATACATTGTTATTGTAATGCTGAGCAAACAGTGGTTTATTAGACCAACTAAGAATAGGAAAGATAAAAATGTTACTATTTTTAGAATATTTATTTATCTGGCTGTGCTGGGTCCTCGTTGTGGTGCTTGGGATCGTCTATCTTCGTTTCGACATGCTGGAGCTTTAGTTGCCGCAGGTGGGATCCAGCTTCCTGACCTGGAATTGAACCTGGGCCCCTGGCATTGGGAGCATGAAGTCTTAGCCACTTGACAGCCTGGAAGTCCATCAAAGATATCATTTTACCTTCATTTATTCCTTCTCCCATGCTCTTTCTTCCTTTAGGTAGATCCATGTTTCTGGCTCTTTGATTTTCTTTTCTCTCAGAAGAATGTGTTTTAGCATTTTTGAAGGCTAGGCTGGCTGTGATCAATTTCCTCAGTAATTGTTTGTCAGAGAAGGTATTTATTTCTCCTTCACTTTTGAAAGATAAGTTTCACTGAATATAGTATTCTAGGTTGGTAATTTTTTTTCCTGTCAACACTTTAAACATTTCAGTCCACTGTCTTCTTACTTGCATGATTTCTGACGAGAAACCCCATGTAATTCTTATCTTTGTTCCTCTGTAAATAAATTTTCTGCCCTCTCTGGCTTCTGTAAAGGTCTTCTCTTTGTCTTTGATTTTCTGCTGCTGCTGCTGCTGCTAAGTCGCTTCAGTCGTGTCCGACTCTGTGCGACCCCACAGACGGCAGCCCATTGGGCTCCGCCATCCCTGGGATTCTCCAGGCAAGAACACTGGAGTGGGTTGCCATAGTTCCGCATCACTCACATTACCTCCTGAACCATCCCCGCCCCCCATCATCAGTGGAAGAACAGTCTTCCACAAAACTGGCCCCTGGTTACAAAAAGGTTAGGGACCTCTGCCTTACAGCATTGCTGTTATCCGCCTCGCCTGTCCATTTGCTATAATCACTCAATACATTGTTATTGTAATGCTGAGCAAACAGTGGTTTATTAGACCAACTAAGAATAGGAAAGATAAAAATGTTACTATTTTTAGAATATTTATTTATCTGGCTGTGCTGGGTCCTCGTTGTGGTGCTTGGGATCGTCTATCTTCGTTTCGACATGCTGGAGCTTTAGTTGCCGCAGGTGGGATCCAGCTTCCTGACCTGGAATTGAACCTGGGCCCCTGGCATTGGGAGCATGAAGTCTTAGCCACTTGACAGCCTGGAAGTCCATCAAAGATATCATTTTACCTTCATTTATTCCTTCTCCCATGCTCTTTCTTCCTTTAGGTAGATCCATGTTTCTGGCTCTTTGATTTTCTTTTCTCTCAGAAGAATGTGTTTTAGCATTTTTGAAGGCTAGGCTGGCTGTGATCAATTTCCTCAGTAATTGTTTGTCAGAGAAGGTATTTATTTCTCCTTCACTTTTGAAAGATAAGTTTCACTGAATATAGTATTCTAGGTTGGTAATTTTTTTTCCTGTCAACACTTTAAACATTTCAGTCCACTGTCTTCTTACTTGCATGATTTCTGACGAGAAACCCCATGTAATTCTTATCTTTGTTCCTCTGTAAATAAATTTTCTGCCCTCTCTGGCTTCTGTAAAGGTCTTCTCTTTGTCTTTGATTTTCTGCTGCTGCTGCTGCTGCTAAGTCGCTTCAGTCGTGTCCGACTCTGTGCGACCCCACAGACGGCAGCCCATTGGGCTCCGCCATCCCTGGGATTCTCCAGGCAAGAACACTGGAGTGGGTTGCCATTTCCTTCTCCAGCGCGTGAAAGTGAAGTCGCAGTATTGCCCAAGTTACCACTTACGTGTTCCTGCTGGCTTACAGCTCCAAAGGTCTTTGTTCCAGGAAAGCAGCTCTTGGCTGTGATTCTCTGTGTTCACCCATCTCTCCAAATTTGGAGGTAATGTTTTGCCCTGTGACCTCAGTTTTCTGATGGGACCAAGAAAGGCCATTGGTTTTCAGTCTGTTCGGCTTCCTTCTTATCGTAAGGATGAGAGTGGCCCTTCCAAGCTCTTAGGCACGGAGCCCCGCTACCCCCCTTCTGTCACCTTTTCTCTCCATGTCCCACCTTTTGTCAGCTACAATATTTTTTTTTTGCAAAAGCTAGTTAACTTTTACATGGCCTGCAGCCACAACCAGATCCTCTCTGCTTGATTCACAGGTTGATTATAAAACTCAAATGCCATTAAACAGCATTTTGTAACTATGACTATGGATATATTCATAATTCATAGTATTCAGTGTCCAAGTAATGAATGAAAATTAACTTTCTTCTCAGCGGCTCTACCCCGGGCCTCCGTGTCCACCTCATCGTCGGCAAACCTAGGGACACCGTGCGTCCTTCTTAAGCCATTTGCGGAAAGGCTGTAAATGAATATGTACAGAGTCATAACTATGAAATGCTGTAAACTCTACTGTAAACTACTTCCTAGAACAAAGAGAGTAGGGTGATTTAACCATCGCTGTTTTCTAAAGTGGGGTTCAGTGCTTTCTGGAGTTCAACATCGACAGCCTTCAGCTCCCCCCAGCATCTGCCCCCTAATTGTCTGCTCCCTCCAATTTTCCCCTGGCCTCCCTCCGACCGAGAGCCTGGCTCCTTATGTCTTGCTTCCAGGTCACCACCAAGAGCCTCCCAGACCATCCAGGGTTGGAGCCCCTGTTGCTTACACCCACATCTTTTTATTTCTGAATTTGCATTCTTATTTTGCTGGAGTATTTTCCTAAGAAAAGGGGGGACAGGAAAACAATTTTCTCAGTTCTTTGTCTGAAAATGTTTTTTGTTTTCCTTTGTACAGATTGTTAGCTTGCTGGAACATAGATTCCTAGAGAGCAAGTCATTTTCCCTTAAAATTTTAAAGGATAGTGTTCTATTGCCTATATGTATATACATGTATATGTATACATATATGTACGTACATGTAAGTGTATGAGTGTGGATGTGTGTGTGTGTTTGTATAGAGAAAAGAAGGACCATTTCATCCTCAAATGCCTGTATCCTCTTCTTCCTTAAATAGGGTCTCCTCTCACTAAATCTATTTCCAGCTGAACATGAATTTAAATGCATTCAGTGAATAAATCACAAAAAATAGCACCAGATAAATAATCAACTAAATGATTACAAGAGACTCTTGTTAAAACACAGTTAGGCCTGATACTTTCGTAAACACCACAAGGGCTGTGGAATTTCTGTAGTCCACCTGTCAATGGGGTGATCAACTTTTTTACGAGTTGAAATCTTAATAAGGATCCATCGCTCAGTCACTTGTTTCTTCTCAAAGACCTCTTGATGATAAACATCTCTGTTATTTATAATTATATGTAGATTATTCTTTTCTAGATCCAAAATAGACTTTTCTAAATAATACTGAGATTAGCATATGCATTTGATTTTATTACTAAATTTTAATACCAAGTTGGCAATTTACCCTGCCGATGAAATGGAGCTGATTATCCTCTTCCTCGGCGTCTTGGCCGCGCGAGCCAGAGACGCAGGGCCTGTGGAAAGCAGCTCTGCAGCTGTGGTTGGAGAAACACGGCTCTTGGCTCCTTCTCTTTAGAAGCTGCTATTCCAGTCGCTGGAAACCTTCCTCTCCACTTCCTGGTGTTCCGAGCTGTTCTTTGATACAGGCTCCATCTTGCAAAGGAGTGCATAGGGGTTAAGATGCCAGTGATCCCCAGGGAATCTGTTACAGAAACGTGAACTTTGAGTGCCATCAAGCTGTGTTTTGCATTATTTTACATCTTTAATAAATAAGCTCTATAGTCTCAGGAAACTTGGATTTGCTCTCACAGAGCCTTCTTTTAGAATTAAAGGTATTTTTTGTGTGTGTTAGAGTGGAGCGCAGGGGCCTCTTTTTCTGCGTGGATGTCCTTGTTGAGACACACACCCAGATGGAATTTCTTTTTAAAATATTTTTATTTATTTATCTGCCGCGTCTTGTCTTAGTTGGGCCACGTGCATTCTTTCAGTGTGGTATCCAGACTCTCCAGTGGTGACGTGTGGACTTAGTTGCCCCACAGCACATGGGGTCTTCGTTCCCCAACCAGGGATCGAACCTGCATCTCCTGCTACGTAAGGTGGACCACCAGGGAACTGATATTTGAGAAAATACTAAGCTGTATACGTTTTGTTAAAAAAAAAGAAAGATGTTTTGGGTGCTCTCAGCTTGCCAAGATAGTTTCAACCACTCTTTGAAAAAGAATTTAACATCTATTTTACTCAGCCCCTCTTTTCCTTGTCACTGGCTCTGATGCATTCCCCGATTTCAGAGTCCCTGCCCTTTCTCAGTGAGGGCCCTGGCCAGCTAAGCTCTCGAGGAACACAGCCCCGGCCCCCACCTCCCGAGTCCTGCCTCCATCCCAGCTCTGCCATCACCATCTGCATCTCCCCAGATCACACCCCTGCACACGCCACGCCCGTGCTGAGGCTCCTGCACCTGCCCGCATCACAGGGCCGGATTCCCCCAGCCAGCCCTCCTCCCCCACCCTCTGCTCTTCAAACCCTGTGAGCTCCAAGACTCGGAGCGCTAGCGCAGCGCGGTCTGCGGCCCCAGCAGCAGCGGCGCCGCACCCCCTCCCGCCGTAGCCCTTCCCTGAGCCCTCGGGTAACAGCATAGCTGACCCGTGTGCGGTCCCTACAGGCCAGGAAAGGGCGCCTCACCTTTGTTCATGTCCTCTGCACTGTTTTGTACTCAGCAGGTGTTTGTTGATTGAGTACGTGATGGCGTTTTTAACTAATATATTGTGTTCTTTCTTTGGGCACAAGTTGGGGAATCGGCTGGCAGAATAACTCCATCAATTACCTTGACTTCTTGCGAGCGGTGGAGAACAGCAAGCCGACGAGACCTCAGTCCCAGGAGAAAGAGGAGAGCGTGCCAATCAATTTTGCAGCCCTAAATCCAGAGGAGGTTTTGAAGAACATCCAGGAGGTCGTCGCTGCCTCCAGCCTGGCTTTGTCAATGGTACGGCAGGCCACACACGCCTTTACGTGGGGACTGAAGCCCTGGCACCACGCCAGCTCCTGAAAACCACCTCACAAACCAGCCCCTCCTCCTGGGCCCCGCCCCCTCCCTCCACTCTCCTGGGGCATCAGAACCCGATGGTGGGTCGGGACCAGACTGTTCGTGTGAGCACATGTGTGTGTCCATTTTTGCTCCTTGCAAAGCTGCTGTGATCATGGCCAGCATGTGTTGCGTGAGGCCGAAGCACTCGCCTCCAGCAGAGGCAGGATCTGCCGTGAGGGCAGGGGTTTCTGGGCAAAGAGGGCAGAGGATGGAGGCCTCAGGAGAGAGTGGGCTCCCGGGCCCATGCGGGTGGGCGATACCATCTCAAGGTGGCCTTGAAGAGGCTGCCCAGGGCAGGGCTGTGGCTGGAGCCCCAGGAGTGTGAGAAGGGCGTCCCCCCAGTACACTGACGTTGAGGCTGACATTTCTTGACCCCGTGGGGTATGTCAAGACCCAGCCTACGTGGGGATAGTGCCATGGGGTGCATCCTCGGAAGACAGTGCCCGGGCCATGCTCCTGGCGAGGGGCTGGTCCCCCTTGAGGGTCCCCACGTGAGCTGCCCCCTGCAGCAGATGTGGGAAGAGGAGATGCCGTGTGCAGAGGGCAGGCCTTGCCGCCTGATGAGACGGCGAATCCAGAGCCGCCCGTGCGATGGCGGGCGCGTGGTCCTGGCGGGCGCGTGGTCCAGACGGCACAGTGGGAGCAGGGTGTCTCTGTGACTGCGATACACAGACCCGTGGACCCGCCCAAACACCCAGGCCCGGGCTTTTTAACCCCCTTAGCACCAGGAGGCAAGCTGGGCTCCCGAGTCCAAGCCTCAGGGGTCAGGGGGAGAGACGAGAGGCCAGGGGCAGCCCAGCCAGCCCGTGACTGTTCTGGAATGCCAGCGAGCGTGGCCTTCTTCCCGGACAGCAGAGATAGTCTGCGTGTAGGAATTCACAAGGATCTGACACTTTTGTGTCTTTTTTTTTTTAATGACTATCTAAAGATCACAGATTAGTATGGCCTCGCTGCGGGTCAGCTTGAATCCCGTCTATATACCCTGTCGACACCAGGTTGCCTGGGCCCAGGGGTCACCTTCTGAGGGTTGCAAACTCAATGTGCACGGGGGCCGGGAGTAAGGAAGTGACGCAGGGGCTGGGGGTGGCTGCAGCAGGCCGGGGGCACAGCCCTGTCCAGAGGGCAGCTTCTGTTCAGCACCTCTGATGACCGACCGCTGCTGAGCTGAGAAATGGTCCCAGCTTGGCTAGATCTTTGCATTTTTTATGAGCAGCTATGAAAGCTCCTGATTTCTCAATGCCAACACACGTTTCAGATCTGTTAGAGGCACCGTGCAGGCCAAATAAGCCCACTGCAGGGTGGCCCTGCCCTCTCCCAGCTCAGGGTGGTTCTCAAACTGAGGTTCGTAGAACCTGCGGGAGGAGCTACGGTTCTCACTCCCGAGAAACACTCCTTAGGAGGCGAGGTTTTAAGCAGGAGGGTGAGATTCTCTGGCCACAAGACTGCAGGTGGCCTGAAAGGGGAGGGTGGCCTTTGTGGCAGGGAGGGAAGGGAGGAATGACTGTGTGGGGAGAGGGGTCAGCACGGGTACCAGAGACACATACGACGTCCCCGCAGGTCCTGGGAGACCCATCTCGGTGCAGCCTCTTATTTCTGAAATGATGCAGCGGCACCTTGTATATCTGTGCAGAGTCTATAGCTCCCTGCTGCTGCTGCTGCTAAGTCGCTTCAGTCATGTCCGACTCTGTGCGACCCCATAGACGGCAACCAACAAGGCTCCTCTGTCCCTGGGATTCTCCAGGCAAGAGTACTGGAGTGGGTTGCCAGTTCCTTCTCCAATGCATGAATGTGGAAAGTGAAAGTGAAGTCGCTCCGTGTCCGACTCTTTGTGACCCCATGGACTGCAGCCTACCAGGCTCCTCCGTCCATGCCTTTGCATATCTGAGCCTCCCTGCCCCCAGCCTATGGTTTGTCAGGCTGGACTGATGCACGAGAAAGCCACCCAGCCTCGGGGAAGTGCGGGTCCCGTGGCCACAGTGAGCCAGACCCCAGCTCATCCCTTAGGTCCACAGAGCCTTGCGGCTCCACGGGGCCTTCTCACGCCCTCAGGACAGGATGCTCAGTCAGCGCCCTTTGTCTGGAGGGTTGTTCCCCTTATCAACCTGCTGAGATCCACTGTGCACAGGTACCTTGGATGGATGTGTCTTCAGGTTTGCTGTAGTGAAATTTAGACCAACATGAGTTCTGAAGTCCTGGTTTTTCTACTGAAGACGTTCAGCGCCGAGAGGCTGAGGGCTTACTGTGGGCAACATGGCCAAGGTTCAAAGGCTTCCCGCCGCCCCTGGCTGTGTCGCATCACCACAGGCAAACACAAACTCTCAGCCAGATAGCAATTTGAGGTTGATTTAGTGACACAGATAACACCACCCCCCGGACCGATGAGGGTGCCTAATTAGTCCTGAGTGACAATTAACCGCAAGGGAATTTGGGTTTCCGTCTGCAAGCACGTTCATTTCTCACTTAAGAAACCGAGATCTTAACGTGCACCTTGATATAGGTTTTCTAATGCCAGAGAAACTAATGACTTTGTATCAACAGATGGGGGAAACGTGCTTCCTTTTTATAGCAAATGCTTGCACTTTGGTTTGACTGCTGTTCTGCTGGGTCGACACTGTCTTCCCCAGCTCCTCCAGCACAGATGTCGGTGGTGGGGTGTCCCTGGGAAGGAAGGCCGTGCGGGCTCTGGCCAAGGGTGGGCAGAGGACAGCAGCCTGAGGGTTCAAGCCCTGGGGTGGGGATGGGAGGAGCGGTCCCTTGAGTCCTCCTCCTGGCCACACTTCTGACATTGGACTCCTATCACGAGACCCCTGCCCTACATCCCAGTGCAGTGGAATTTCACCTGAGCCTCTAGTTAATGAGTGATTCATTCAGGAGCTCGAGTTTAATGATGAAGAGGCCTCAGGCAGGCTCCTTCACCCCTCGGCTTGAGGCCAGTGAGGGCGGGGTTCCTCTTTCACTCCTCTTCCTCTTCATATCCAGGGAGGGAAGGAAGTGAGCTTCCTCAACAACACATCGGCTCCTGTACCAGGCGCACCTTCTACCTGCCTCTCAGTCCTGGGGCATTCATTTAGTAATTTAGAATCTACAGAGAATGCCCATTCACTTGATTTCATTTGGATTCCGAAAAGCAATACTTAAGAAAAATAGTTTTGAGATATTAGACTGTAATGTCTGCTCTTTTTTTTTAATTCTAGGCATTTTCTGCATTGGATAAAGAGGACACTGGGTTTGTAAAGGCTTCGGATTTTGGACAGGTTCTTAAGGATTTCTGTTACAAACTAACAGATAACCAGTATCATTATTTTTTGAGAAAACTCAGACTTCATCTCACCCCCTACATAAATTGGAAATATTTTCTCCAGAACTTCAGCAGTTACGTTGAGGAGGTAAGAGTGTCCACAGCACATAAGCATTTCTCTTTGGAAAAGGGCTAAAATTAGTCTTGGCAAAATAGATAATTGATTAAAACCGTGTCACACAAATCAGCAGCCATCTGAGTTAATTAGCTTATTATAAATGAAAAGTTGATATTGATTCTACGTCGAGTGTCAGAAGGTACATATGTATCCTTTACTTCACTGAAATGTTATTTTATTTTACTGATTTTCAAAGAAGTTTAGGAGAGACTTCAACGTTCTAGGAGTCATAGATCCCTGAAGATGATCTGGTGTCCAGAGAAGTCTGGCCCTGAGGGAGTTGGGACCCACTGTTCCAGGCTCTGGGCCATGCAGCGGCCAAGCCTGGGGTAGGGGTCAGCGTGGTTGTAGTGGGGTCCTGGGGGAAGTCTGAAAGGACTTCCTGGAGGAGAGTGGGTGGCTGGCCACGGGCTCTCGTTCATTCCTGGGACCACTTCCCTGGCTGCATGAACTGTCCCTTCTTAGGCTGTTTCCTCCGTCTCTAACTGCACATGGACCAGCATCAGCAGTGACGATCACAGGCTACGGTCAGTGAGCTTGGGCTTCTCTGGTCACCATTCTGTGCGGAGTCAGAGGGCGCTATGGTCCCTGCCTTCCTGGAAGGGGAGACAAAAACAGATGTGAAAAATACAAAAATAAGGCGGCAGCTAAATCTCAACAGGCTGTGCTGGGATGTATTTAATTGCACCCACACACACACTCACACACACACATGCACATAAACACACACTGTCATAGCTGGATTCTCCTTGCCTGGAGAATTCCACGGAGAGAGGAACCTGGCGGGCTACAGTCCATAGAGTCACAAAGAGTCGGACACGACTGTAGCGACTCAGCACACAGGCACACGTGGCTGGACGCTCGGGTCATTTCCGACTGCACACATTTGTATACAATCAACATCTGAGTCCATAAATCCTCAGTCACTTACGTGGGATAAATTCTTGGAAATGAGATGGCTAGAGCAAATAGTATGAACATTTTTAAGGTCTGAGGCTCAAGGCACTAATAATAACAGCAGCAGAGTCTGTGTGGGCGAGGCACTGTTCTAACCCTCTGTACGCACGAACTGGTGTATTCTTCTGCTGTCACGAAGAGGCACACGCTGGTAATATCCCATCTCATGGACGAGAACGCCAGGGCACAGACGTCGGGTCGTTGGCCAGTCACTCCCGGAGGTGGCAGCAGAGCTGGTCAGTGGCCCCCGAAGCCTGGCTCCCGCCTCCGGGCTTCTAAACGCTGTGCCAGCTCCTCTGGGAACTGCGAAGAGTTTCGTCTTTGCCATTTAGATGGTCGTTCCTATGTACTATTGTGTTTCCTGGTTTAAAACTATATATATATATATACACATATGACATTATATCAAACTCTGTCTTCCGAGCTTCAGGTTTTCTTGCTGTACTATCAGGAGTTTAAGATTTATTCGCGTCATTACGGTGGCTTCAGCTCACTCGCTGAAGCTGCTGTAGAGCTAGCCAGTGAAGTGACAAGTGGATACATTCTGCTGAATGAGCAGACCCCGCTCAGCTGTCCCGCTGCTCACGGCGGGCAGGTGGTTTGCCGTTTTCTCCGCAGCAGGCAGAGCGCAGTTGGCCTTCTGTGACTGTGTCCTTCGCACACTCAGGGTCACTCCGTGTGGGCCGCCTGGGCCGGGGAGGGGGCGGGACGGCACAGGTTCAGCTCCACACACCCCCACGGTGGCTGCAGCGATCAGCGTGTACTCCGGCCGGCCCTGCGGGAGAGCTCCCCATGCGCCATATCCTGGAGCCCTGGGTATTATCGAGATTTAATTTCTGCCGACACTTTGGAATGTTATCAGCCACCCAGGCTCCCTCCTCTGGGAACTGCCTAAAAGGGCCCCACTTCTTGGTTGGGTGGTCGTTGTAAATATCTCCTCCTGATCTGTGACTTGTCTTTTCTCTTTGTTTATGGTGACTCCCTATTTTTATGTGACTTATATCTTTTCGCTGATTTTAAAAGAAATACCTGTTGAGAAAATTTTTGAAAATACAAGTGTTAAAAAAAAAAAGAAGAAAACGGTCATTTAACCCCGCGATGATGGTGCAACAGTAACAAGCTCCATCCTGCTGAGCGAGACCTTCTGAGCTCCGGGTCCACCCCATGCATCACCTCACCTAGGATGAGGGAGGGGATGGGTGGAGCAGGTGGGCTCCGGAAGTCAGGTACCACCCGCCTGCTTCCGCAACTGAGTGGATGCCAGGCAGTTCAGCTTCCGAGCTGGTCTTCTTCCCAGGGCCCAGGGGCTGCTTCGGAGAGCTTGTTCGTCTATTTCTAGCGCATCCCCGCCCCCGTTCCTTTATTGTGGTGAAACACATATACTGTAAATGTCACTATCGTATCCTTTTCTAAGTGCATGGCCCAGGGGCATTAAGTGCACCCATATTGCTGTGTAACCATCTCCAGAACTCTCTTGATCTTGCAAAACCAAGCCTCTGTCCCCATTAAGCACTTAACTCCCGACCCCTCTCCCCCAGTCTCTGGCAAACACCGTTCTGCTTTCTCTATGAACCTGACAACTTTAGGGGCCTCGACTGAGTGAAATCCTACAGTATCTGTGCTTCCGTGTCTGGCTTGGTTCACTAAGCGTAATGCCTTCAGAGTCCGTCCTTTTGTAGCACGTGTCAGAACGCCCTTCCTTGTTAAGTCTCATGATACCCGTTGTGTGGATAGACTGTATATTGCTTACCCATTCACCTATCAGCGCACACTTGGGTTGCTTCCAAGTTTTAGCTCCTGTGAATAATGCCGCCGTGAACCTGAGCATACAAACCGAATGCGTGTTTTTACATAGTGGAGGTAACGCTGAAGATGTAATCACATATCTTGCTTTTTTTCTCCTTAACATTACATGTCACTTCAAGTTCTTCCAAACATAAGTTAAATGTCTGTATAACATTCCATTGACTCTTTATTTTTAAGCATTTAGAGTTTTTTTCCCCAAGTTTTTGAGATTGTCATTTACTTTGCAGTGAACACTTTATATGTATGTCTACATCCACATTTTGGATTTTTTTCTCCTAAAGAAAGAAACTGAGAAATGAAATAACTGGGTTCAAAGGATAGGAATGCTTTTATTGATCTTGAAAGCAGCCCCATTTAAAGAAAATAATTTCTTTTTCTGTGAGGTTACATCCTATGAAATTGCCGTCTTTAGGGCCCTAAATGATTGACTATTGACAATTTCATAGGGTTTAAGCTAATAGAGATAGTTGCCATTTGTATCCATTTACATGATTTGGAGCATAGCAATCATTGTGATGGAGAAAACTGAAGTCACCCCTCGGGATAAAGTGTTAACATTTGGAATGAAAGTGTTAATCACTCAGTCATGTCTGACTCTTTGCAACCCCATGGACTGTAGCCTGCCAGGCTCCTCTGTCCATGGAATTCTCCAGGCAAAAATACTGGAGTGGGTTGCCATGCCCTCCTCCAGGGGATCTTCCCGACCCAGGGATCGAACCTGGGCCTCCTGCATTGCAGGGGGATTCTTTACCACCAGGAAAGCCCAGTATCTTGATATATTTACCTCTAGTCTTCTTCCCTATACAGATATCCTTGGCGGTGGGGTCAAGGTCAGGGAGCATGTGCTGCTGAATTGGAGGGTTGTTGGGGATTTTCCTCAACACTGAAAAGACTCTTTTTTAAAACAAATATTTATTATTTGTATCAAAGTAGTATATGCCCATATAGAAAAAAAAAATTGTTGCAAAAAATTCCAGAACAGAGACCCCTTGATCAGCTGTTCACCCCAGTCCCATCCCACAAAGCAGCCCCTGTAACCCCTGCTGATTCTCTAGCTATACCTCCTTGTCCCTCAGCTTCTTGTCCCCCCATTTCTTAGCCATCCCCCCGCCCCGGAACTTTCACCATTTCCCACCCCAGCCACCCAGCCTCTCCTCTAGGCCCCTGCACATCCCTCCCGGAGCTGCCTCTTCCCCTCCCGTGACATCACTGGCATTTCCGCGTCAACAGTGTGTCTCTAAAGCATGGACCTGGTGGGATGTGCCCCCTCCCACCCACTTTGTCCATCAGCCAGGGCTTCCGGTGGGCCACTGTGCACCCAGCACTGGGCAGGGTCCTGAGGTCAGCCATGGAGCCGGGCCTGTATCCTAGCAAGAGAGACACGTGAGCAATGAGAACACGTATCAGATGTCAGCATCTGATCTGTGCTGTGGGGTCAGATAAAGCTGGGCAGAGGAGGGCCCAGTGAGAAGGAGGCGTCTGAGCTGAGACCCGGTGGAGAGGAGGGAGGGAGCTGCGTGACCTCTGGTGAGGTCTGAAGAGCCCGGCTGGCTTAAGGTTTGGCTGCCAGGGCTGGGGCGAGGGGCAGGGCGGAGAGGGTTGGGAGCAGGCGCCCAGGGAGCCGTGGGGTGGGCGGCCTCGTAGCACTTTGCACCGCGTGGAGACCCAGGGAAGGTTTGGGGAGAAGAGTGTCATGACCATGCGGGGCCTCGAGGGAGAAGACTCGGGGGCCGGGGGCCAGCAGGGAGGCCGGCGTGCCCGGGGGGAGGGACGTGCTGGCGGGGCGCCTTTGGCAAATGGAAGGCGAGAGAATGAGTCAGGAGCAGCCCTTTGACTGAGGAAGGGAGCAAGGGGCAGGTGTCCTGGGCCATCGGTTTCACCGATGCCCCATCACTGGACTCACAGTGGCTTCCAGGTCTCCAATTGCTACAGCATGTCCTTGCCAAGAACCCATGAGCACGTGCCCAAACCCTTCCCGGGGGCCCCACTGGCCACGCGGGGTCCTTGCGGGCCCCGTCCAGAGGTTGCACCATTGGCAGCGGAGGAGGCCCGTCCCTGCTCACGGGTCCCTCTGAGCATCTCTGCCGGCTCTGGAGTCCCTGAGCCCAGAGCATGGCGAGAGGGGGGTGTTCCCAGAGCCTCGAGTGTTGCCCCTGCTTCCCCCCGACGCTTGTTCTACCTCAGCTCATCTCGGAGTCCCCTGCGCCTCCGGAAGCACCTTGCTGAACATTCCTAAGAGGAGGCTTTAGGACTAATTGTAACACGGGTGACGGCAGGAAGTGTGCTTCGAGACAGAAGGGGGCCGGGGGGCTGGAGGGGCTGCAGCAGGGACACTGGCACCCCCCGGCCCGCTGCTCGGCCCTCCTGCTCTGCCCGTCCACGTGCACTAGGTGCTTGGGGTAAAATGGTATCAGCCCCTGAACTGGCTCGGGGAGGAGGTGTGAAGATGGAGGTGCCTTTACCAGAAGAGCAAGTTGAGGCTGGGACTGCTCACCTGAAGGATGGGGCCCGGGGCGACCACGGATGTTCAGGGCACGTCCATCTGCCGATGGTGGAGGGGACGGGGCAGACCACCTGGGCCCCGCACCCCTCGCTTCAGAATTCAGGTCCCAGACCCTGGAGACGTCTCAGCAGGGACGTGGTCGGCTCCCACGAGGGAGAACTGGGATGGCGAGGCGGCTGTGGACAAGCCAGGACCCTGCCCCTACCTGGTGGCGATTTCAGAAGTCTAGTCGCGGGCTAACGACCATTCTTGACAGAAGGAAAAGAAGTTAACTAACAACAGGAACAGTTAATGCATCCTCCTCGAGCTCATTAAATACGACACCAGCCATCCCTTCCTCTAGGGGATGCACGGGCGGCAAGTAATTAAAAGGAGATTACCGAAATGTAATTAAGGCAGTGGGGACCTCTCCTCGCAGAGGAAGTTCGCCGTGAATAATCCCCAGCTGAACTGAATCCGCTCTTGGAGAAGGGACAGCTGCAAAGGTAGGGGAGGCGTCGCGAAAGGCCTTGCGGGAGCTGGGAGCACCCGGAGCGTAAAGACGGCGGCTTCACCCGTCTCTTAGATGGGGTGCCAAATGCCCCCCCAAACCTGTATGGATCCGTCTCCTGTGTCCATCACACACCGCAGGGAAAGGCGCCTCAGCTCCCATCACACCAAATGCTGCGGTACTTTCCAGATACCAGGGTGCAGCTGAGCCCTGGCGTTTCGGCCCCTGCTGCCCCGTGGCGCACCCCTGAAGCGCTCCTCAAAGTGGGGGGGCACGCAGCCAGTACAGATCGACCATCCTAGCATTAGCTCCACGCGTGGGCCTCGTGTTCCCCCCCAGGGACCCCGCACCACCACCCAGGCCCAAGCCCGCAAGCTGCTGACCACTGAGGCAGGCACCGGTCAGCTTTGCCAGCCAGAGTCAGGATGAGACGCGCTCGCCTGGGTGGCACCAAAGAGCAGCAAGAAGGTATTATGAAAACCGGAGCGCTCCTGGGGCCTCGCTCCTGGGGCCTCGGTTGCAAAGTGAAGAAAGATTAACCAGGACAAGCCGTGGACGTCAACACCAACACCTTTCTCTCAAGATTCTCGCAAGCCGGGTGAGGATGTCACCTGAGTGTCTACCCTCAGCAAACACCTCTTTTTCATTTCTGGGAAAAACATTTTACCTTCAAAAAGCTACGTGCGAGCTATATAGAGTATCACCTTGTTTTTAGAGAATCATTCCTGTTTAACATTTAAGTCTTAAAGTGAAATTTCAGTATCCTTTGTGAATATAAAATAATGCTCAGAGCAGACATAGAATTTTTAAAAGACACAGTAGGAACCCATATAAAATCTTTCTACTTTATTACCATGGAAATAATGGAATTTTTAACAAAGCGCATCCTTATTCAATGCAGAGTAATTATTTTGCCACCACATTTTAGCTAACCGAGACCCAGTGAGATCAGTCCTTACCTGGTGTCTATAATATATCACCTCTGAACTTATCCAGTGAGAGGTTAAGCAACTTGGAGATGAGTTTTTTCCAAGAGAGAATTTAAGGTTGTAGTTTTCAACCAAAGAAGAGACCATAACCCACATCAAAATGGTTGTAATCTTTCATGAGCATCACGTTTATATTAGTTGCCAACAGTGTTACTTTGATTTATTTTTCTTTTTATTGTAAGTATAATGGTATCCATGTATTTTTAATGAATATTGTAAAGAATGGGGACATTTCCTTTTCAGGAAAAGGCCCAAAGATTATTGGAAATAAATTAAAGGAATTATTAAGATATGTCATTCCAGTTATTTACTCTTTCCCCTGATGCCAAAAAAAAAAAAAAAAAAAATATCCAAGTGCTCTAGATATAATTTGGGGGATTTTTGAATGTTTCCCCTAAATTTCACTGGCTTTCCGCTTCCAGTGGAATACTTGCTTCCTGGTGCCGTTGTTGTCCTGGAGGCGGTCGAGGACTCGGCAGCTTGGGAGGGATAACTCAGGTCGCTTGGACACTTGGGTGACCTCGGTGACAGGGCAGGGTGAGGGGCTCTGGGCCACCGTGCCTGAGCTAAAGGAAAAGAAACACAGTCAACCGCCTGGAATGAAAATGACCCCATCACACCAGAGGAGCAGTCAGGGGCCAACCCGCTCGGGTTGCCTGACCACCAGTCAGCGTGACGCACTGTCCTTCTCATGAGGTTAAAACGCATGTGTGCATGCTAAGTTGCTTCAGTCGTGTCTGACTCTTTGTGACCCTGTGGACTGGGCTCCTCTGTCCATGGGATTCTCTTAGGCGAGAGCGCTGGAGTGGGCTGCCGTGCCTCCTCAGGGGATCTTCCAGCCCAGGGATCGAGCCCGAGTCTCTTTCGTCTCGTGCACTGGTAGGCGGTTTCTTTACCACTAGCACCACCTGGGAAAAACCCAGTTCTCCCAAACCCGAGTGGTTGAAGCACCCCACAGTCCAGGGCCCCACCTGGACCTGGAGCTGCCAGCCGGAAGGAAGAGCAGTGCCCCCCGCCACCCGCGCCTTCATCAGCTTCCAGGAGGGGCGGGCAGTCGGGAGGACTGGGCACCTGCTGCTCTAGCAGCTGCCAGATGGGCCCCGGCTGGAAGCAGGACAGGCTCGCCCGCCAAAGCAAACTCAGCCTGGTCTCCACGCGTCTCGCAGAAAAGCGAAGGGGCTGTGCCAGGCTTGCAGCCACCTGAGCCCGCGCACCGCCAGCAAGGCCAGCCTCAGCCCGTCTCCAGGGGGCCCTGGGCAGCTCCTCCAGTGCCTCACGACCATTCCCCTGGTATCCGGGCTGGCGTTCCCTCCCTGTTCCTACCTGGGCGGGACGCTCTCTGCCTGTTCAAGTAAGCAGACTGTGGGGTAGCCTGCCCCAGAGACCCTCACTCATTCCGTCCCTCCAGGGATTTGTGATCCAATTCAATTGCCGTGTTTGGATCAGTTAAACACCAGCATTGAGCTGTACTACTGATTCTACAAGGTCGTGACCGTATCAGGAAGCTAGGAGTCAATCCAAGAAGTCATTGTCCCAAGCAAGCCTTCCAGAGCAAATCCAGGATGGCACTTGCGTCTTAATTGTTACCGTGTACCTGCATGTCTGGCTTGGAGGGGAGCTGCTTGGGTTCTGGCTTTAACTGCCCCATTCAACTGGGAGCTTCTTACCTCCCCACGTTTAGCAAATGTGAGCAACGATGTGCGAGGCCCTGGGCCAGCCCTGGTGTCCAGGCTGGTGGGAGGACAGGTGAGCACGCACACACCTCCCCAGGGGCAAGGACTGCTCCAGCAGAAATGGCCCTGACCATTCGTGAAGGAACCAGAAAGCTCCACCTCTCGGCCTTCACTGAGGCCTGAATATGAATGGTCCCTGATAAGAGACTTGATCCCTGTCTCCTGTACAATGTCACGAACCTCATTCCATAGTTCATCAGGCACTCTATCTATCAGATCTAGTCCCTTAAATCTATTCCTCACTTCCACTGTATAATCATAAGGGATTTGATTTAGGTCATACCTGAATGGTCTAGGGGTTTTCCCTACTTTCTTCAATTTAAGTCTGAATTTGGTAATAAGGAGTTCATGATCTGAGCCACAGTCAGCTTCTGGTCTTGTTTTTGTTGACTGTATAGAGCTTCTACATCTTTGGCTGTATAGAATATAATCAATCTGATTTCGGTGTTGACCATCTGGTCATGTCCATGTGTAGAGTCTTCTCTTGTGTTGTTGGAAAAGGGTGTTTGCTATGACCAGTGCATTTTCTTGGCAAAACTCTATTAGTCTTCGCCCTGCTTCATTCTGCATTCCAAGGCCAAATTTGCCTGTTACTCCAGGTGTTTCTTGACTTCCTACTTTAGCATTCCAGTCCCCTATAATGAAAAGGACATCTTTTTTGGGAGTTGACCATCTGGTGATGTCCACGTGTAGAGTCTTCTCTTGTGTTGTTGGAAGTGGGTGTTTGCTATGACCAGTGCATTTTCTTGGCAAAACTCTATTAGTCTTCGCCCTGCTTCATTCTGCATTCCAAGGCCAAATTTGCCTGTTACTCCAGGTGTTTCTTGACTTCCTACTTTAGCATTCCAGTCCCCTATAATGAAAAGGACATCTTTTTTGGGTGTTAGTTCTAAAAGGTCTTGTAGGTCTTCATAAAACCATTCAACTTCAGCTTCTTCAGCATTACTGGTTGGGGCATAGACTTGGATAACTGTGATATTGAATGGTTTGCCTTCGAGACGAACAGAGATCATTCTGTCATTTTTGAGATTGCATCCAAGTACTGCATTTCAGGCTCTTTTGTTGACCATGATGGCTCCTCCATTTCTTCTGAGGGATTCCTGCCGAGATCCAACCAGTCCATTCTGAAGGAGATCAACCCTGGGACTTCTTTGGAAGGAATGATGCTAAAGCTGAAATTCCAGTACTTTGGCCACCTCATGAGAAGAGTTGACTCATTGGAAAAGACTCTGATGCTGGGAGGGATTGAGGGCAGGAGGAGAAGGGGACGACCGAGGATGAGATGGCTGGATGGCATCACGGACTCGATGGACGTGAGTCTGAGTGAACTCCAGGAGATGGTGATGAACAGGGAGGCCTGGCATGCTGCGATTCATGGGGTCGCAAAGAGTCGGACACGACTGAGCGACTGAACTGAACTGAACTGAACTGATAAGAGACTGGGAGGAGGAAGCGCGTCACTTCCCTGGTGATTCTGCCTGGCCAGTTTCTGCATCTTCTTGCCACCCACAGTCAGATACCAACGTCCAAACAGAGGCTGATACCCACTGGGCATGTGCTGTGAGCCCAGCCCTGTCCCAGGCACTTTACCTGAATTAACTCAGCTCATCCTCTTAAGAACCCGTTCCAGTTCCAAGTTCAGTTCAGTCACTCAGTCGTGTCCGAGCTCAGTCCCATGGACTACAGCATGCCAGGCCACCCTGTCCATCACCAACTTCCAGAGTTTACTCAAACTCAGGTCCAATGAGTCAATGATGCCATCCAGCCGTCTCTTCCTCTGTCATTCCCTTCTCCTGCCCTCAATCTTTCCCAGCATCAGTCTTTTCAAATAAGTCAACTCTTCGCATCAGGTGGCCAAAGTATTGGAGTTTCAGCCTCAACATCAGTCGTTCCAGTGAACACCCAGGGCTGATCTCCTTTAGGATGGACTGGTTGGATCTCCTTGCAGTCCAAGGGACTCTCAGGAGTCTTCTCCAGCACCACAGAGGGGGCAACAGGAACAGAGAGCTTTCAGCATGTATTCCCAGTTGCACAGCTAGAAGCACCAGGACCAGGATTAGAAATCCAACCAGCACCAGGCCCCCGCTCTCAGCTTGCTGCTGTCAGTCTGAGTGTCTGAGTGTCCACCATACAGGACTGCTATTCTGGTTAAGCGAGTTAATGTGGAAGAAGCTTTGCATGGTCCTGAACATAGCAAACACCAAATGTCTGCATTATTATTATTTTTCATTCTATCCTCTTTCATTGAGTGCCTGGTTAGTGTACAATGTTCAGTAATGATGTGATTATACAGCGTGTAATTTATTGGGGTGGAAGAATTCATTTTCATAGTTTCATAAATGACTTCAGCCAGGAGTTTATTGAATCATTAAAGGGTCACAGGGGTAGCTTAAGTGTTTCCTCTGTTTCTCTGCATTTTATGGCAATTTCGTGCTACCAAAGGGTCTATGGATTGGGTGTTTGCAGGTGTGTCAAGTGGATCCTCTGCGAATTTTGAGCTGTGGAGGGGAAGTGAGCCCAGGGAACGGGAGTGGGAGGCCCTCAGTCCACGTGGTCAGGGCAGAGGAGGCAGAAAGGGCTCCCTGATGAGCTCGCACTGCATTCGGACATCGGGAGATGGGCTTCCCAGGTGTCAGGATCCGTGCATGCAGAGACCCAAGATGGGAAACCCGTACTTTGGGAACAGCTGGAGTGAGGGTTTGGGGCCGGGATGAGGAGAAGGAGAGGGAGGGGGATGTGAGCTGGGGACAGAGGGTCCAGGAGGGAGGCCACGGGGCAGGGCTCTGGGGTGGGTCTCCCCCGTGCTTGCCTCCATGGGCATCCCAAAGCATCAGCTTCTCCAGGCAGGGGCTGGTCTCAGCCGTTCAGGTCCCTGTGCCTGGGACAGAGGCCTGCAGTAGGCCCTCAGTCTGTGTTGATGCCTTTCTCGGGTACGCTCTGTACTCATGCGTGTGGTGGGGGCTGGGGTCACGGGAGGATGGGAGAGCACAGCTCTGAAGTCAGGCCGTGCTGAGCTCCGTCCTCAGCTCACAGGGGAGCAGCCCAGGTCCTGATCTCTTCAGGGAGAAGCCCCACTTACCTCTCTAGAAACAGGGAGGACACAGCTGCCCCCAAGAGCAAGGAGAGGGTCAGAGGAGCTTCCGCAATGCTGCAGCTCAGAGCCTGGATGGAAGAGCGCAGCAAAGGGTGGCTCCCAGGACCGGGTCTCAGTAAGCCTGGGTTCAGTTTGAAGCTTGAAGCTTGCCTTGAGTGTAGCCCTTCCAAAGGAAAAGGAAGCTGAAATCTCCGAATCTGGGTCTGTTCATCGCCCAGAAAGCATCCCTGCTCGGTCAGAGACCCCAGGGTGGGCAGCGTTATGCCCCAGGAAACCCGAGTGGTACCTGCAGTTCTGGCGTATCTCTCTCACTTCTGCACACAGCATGCTGAACTGCCGAGGCCGATCCGTCCATCACTAAGGGCTCCAGACCTCCCGATACCTGAGCGTCCACCCTTGGCCCCGTGCGCGGGGGTCCCTGGGAGTTGCCGAAGTTGGTTCCTTGATCCGGCGAGAGGCGTCTGTATCAGCACGTTTGCACGCAGATCTTTCACTTTATTTTCATCTAGATTTTTAAAATGTTTTATCTTTTTTTTTTTTTTTGACAGGCAGTTTTGCTGCTGTTGTTATTTTTAGCATTCATTAATTCACTGTAAATACAAATGAAGATACAGTACAATTAATTTCTTTGCTAATCAAAATATTTGATCAAATGAAGCAATTTTTCAATTCTTAGAAGTAATTACACTGTTCTTTAAAAGGAAGTGGAAGAACTCTTTACCAAGTATTTCTAATTAGGAGTTTTTGCTACCTGCTGTGTACTTATTCTGTATGAAATTTCAGGATTTTTTTTTTTACTCCTCCTCTAAGGAATCATGGGAAAAAACTGTTTAATTGTCTCCCTAAGTATTCAGAACAAAACTTAGTAGAATCATGCAGTCTGATTAGCTTAATTATATCCTTCCTAAGACTTAAATCAATATACCGACATGTTTCTAACCTGAGAGCTGGAGCAGACCTCGCTGAACCAGGTGGTCCCAGCCAGGTGAAGGCCACCGTGGACGCCCACAGGACGAGCGACATCGAGTCCTTTTGCTCGGTGACCATCAAGGAGCAGTGAGAGCCAAAAGGCCACCTTGTCTTCTCTGCAGTCTGAGCTCAGGACCTTTTATTTCTCACTAGCCAGAAATTCAGAGCTGAGTCAGTCAGCTGTTGCTGTATAACAGAGAGCCCCAGCACCGCCAGGACTGTAAACACTTGCACAGCTTTTGCATGTGGGCTGGCCGGCCTGGGCTCCGCTCTGGTGGCCTCCCTGGGATGTCTCTGCTCCCTTGGACCAGAGTGAAGCAGTGAGCTCCTCTCAAGACAGCACCACAGACACAGCGGGGCCTGCCGACCACGCAAAGGCTTCTTAATGCTTCGACCCCGTGGCACTGGTGACGTTCCCTTGGCCAAAGCGGTCGTGTGGCTGAGTGCAAAGCTGTGAGATAGGGAAACATTCTCAGCTCTTCGGTGCGAGGAAACCCAGAGCCGCATGGCAAAGGCTGTGGGGACGGGAGCTGAGGAAGCAGGCCTTGAGTGCCCCGTGCCTCCAGGAAGCATACACCCGCGTGTCTCCGTCTCCAGCTGCACTGGATCTCTTGACAGTTCGCCCACCCTCCCTGCCGTGTTCTTGCTTCCCTGTTGTCTAGAGAAGTTGCTTAGGATACTATGTCATGGAAAATTGATAAGTCAGCCAAGACGTGGCTGGACATAATTTATTGACAGGGTACTAGAAGGCTCTTTTCTAAAATCATTCCCTTAATAGAGCTATTGAAATGAGAGTACAATGAAACCGAACATGAGCTAACAGAATTCCCGGGTCAGTGAGCCGTCCAGAGCACATCCTGCCCTGTGTCACTGATTCTCGTCCTTGGCTAACTTTCCCCAGCTTGTTTGATCTGGGGAGCACAGGCTTCTCCTTTGGGGTTTCCCCATGCATGCATGCTCAGTTGCTAAGCCATGCCTACCTCTTTTGCAGCCCCGTGGATTGCAGCCAGCCAGGCTCCTCTGTCCGTGGGATTTCCCAGGCAAGAATACTGGAGTGGGTGGCCATGCCCTCCTCCAGGGGATCTTCCTGTCCCAGGGATCAAACCCACAACCCCCTTCAAATATGAATTTCCTACAGCAGAGCCAGAGCTAATTCCTGAATCAGTGGGGTGCTCCCTGTCTTTCCCATCTCCTGGAGTGATTCGCGTGGGGAGTTCCCTCCAACTGGTGTGGCTGTCGCAACACTACAGACGGAGAGCCTTGGCCCAGAAAAGTGAGGTCCCTGCATAAGGTCCGGCTGGAAGATGGGAGAGCAGGGCTGTACCCTGGCCATCCCGAATCTGAGCCCAGGGCAGGCCCGAGGCCGCTGGCTAGAAGCCCAGGTTCTCCCCCGCCCCGGGGTGTGTGACCACATCTAGACCAGGCTCCCACCCCAGGCAGGTTGGCTTAGCCTGCAGGCCAGAGCAGGCACCGCGTGCCTCTCCCCTCTGATGGCTTGCGACAGAGACCGTGGCAGCCAGGAGCCAGGACTCAAACCTACGTCTGCCTCGCCTCCTGACTCAGGCCAAAATGTCTCTTAAAAAGCCGGCAGGAGCAGCGAGAAGGCCGCCCGTGTCCACCAGCCATCGGGTGAAGTACCGCGTGTGCCATCCTGTTGAGATCTGAGGCTGCCCTTGGAAACGGTTCGGGTTTTATCCCCCTGGGTAAAGGGAGGGTGGAGGGTATGCGTCTCGCCCAAGGCCACCGGAAAGAGCCGGGCGGAGCTCCGCTCAGCCCTGGCCGGTGCCATAGCCCTCGGCTGACCGCGAGCTGTCCTCACCGTCCACCCCGGGCCCCTCCGCTGGACCGGCCCAGCCTCCGACCCCCTTCGGCTTGATCCAAATCAGCTGAAACTTGGGTTCCTGGTGTGGCTTCCCTGGCAGTGCTCCAGAGGCGTGTGCGGCCATCCCTTCTTCCTGTTCCGTGTCAGGCGCTGAGTGACAATGGCAAGTGCGCCCTGAGCCCCAGGGGGACGGGACAGGGTCTGGGGGGGCCCTTCACTGAGCCTGTAAGCGCCCCCCAATGGTCACCCAGCACTGTGTGCGCTTGGAGACACCCCAGTCTGAGCGGAAGGCGGCATCAGAGATGTCGGGGCTGTGGGGGGAGGGGAGGGGCTCTGAGCTGGTGCAGAAGAGGTGGCTCTGGGAATTCAGCACAGGCCTCCCTCTGACCCCCCAGTCCATGCCGCCTCCCTCTGACCCCCCAATCCAGGCCGCCTCCCTCTGACCCCCCAGTCCATGCCGCCTCCCTCTGACCCCCCAATCCAGGCCGCCTCCCTCTGACCCCAATCCAGGCTGCCTCCCTCTGACCCCAATCCAGGCCGCCTCCCTCTGACCTCCAATCCAGGCCGCCTCCCTCTGACCCCCCAGTCCATGCTGCCTCCCTCTGACCCCCCAATCCAGGCCGCCTCCCTCTGACCCCCAATCCAGGCCGCCTCCCTCTGACCCCCCAGTCCATGCTGCCTCCTTCTGACCCCACACTGGTTGGAGCCGCCTCTTGGGTGAGTCCAGGCAGTAGCAGGATTTAGAACCACTGGATTTCACTGTAAAGCTTGTTTTTTACTAAACGAGATACGTGGCCACATTTGAGTCCAAGAGAAGCTCCACAGACGCGCGATGCTGTCAGCCGGCTCTTTGCTGACCGTGTGCCTCCTATCTTGGCGCATTTTTCCTTTTATGTATTGTGCTACTGCTGCTGGGTAGTCACAAAGGGGACCGGGAGTTTTCTTTTTGGCACAGGTGGTCTGTATTTCTCTGTGATATCAAGAGGGACAAGTGTTTAGTAAAACAAGGTTCTATATGAATACCCTTGAGAAAATGAGGATTCCTTCCAAACATGGAAATCATCCTGTAATTGGGTCAAACCGTAGTGCATAAGATTCCACTATTCTTTTTTCTCTCATTTGTAAAGTCACCGAAAGAGCCTTGTAGGCCTCCAGTTGTCAGATGACGGGCCGCAGGAGGAGCGGGCCCACCGCTCCCGCTCCAGACAGTCGTGGGGACGGAAGCAGGCGCCCGACGCCCCATCCCTTCCCCAAGCTCTGTCTTGCAGCTGCGATCCCTATCCTGAGAAGGCCTTTTATGTAAAGCGTAGTTGGTTTTGGAAAGTGACATTTGCATCTGAAGATAGTGGTGTCTTTTCTGATGAGGAGAAACATTGCTTCCAGTTATAGAAAAAGCCCTATTTTCCCCCATTCAGATAGAACGGTCACGTGACAAGTGCCAGGGACACAAAAGCGCCAGACCAAGAGCCATCTGTTCCTCCCCGGCGTCTCCAGTCACTCGGAGCGCGGCTTTGCACAAAAGCAAGGTGGGGACCAGAACATGGGCGCCTGACTGCCCCGAGCCCAGTGCCCCTGATGGGCAAGCCGGGAGGCCCTGCCCTCCCGAGGCCAGTGGGTGCCCCGGCTGGCACGGGGTGGGGAGGGCTGGGGCCGCATGCCCGGGGCCCGGGGACCTTCCGGCCCCAGGCTGGCCCCACGCATGCCAGGGCGATGGCCGGGGCGGGGCCCCGGTGACCTTCATCTCAGTTTGTGCTGTTTGTAGATTCTAAGTTTTCTAAGTTTTCTGCTGTGAACACACAGTAATCGTCTCTGCTGGGAGCCCAGGGATATTCCCCAGCCGGCCGTGAAACCAGCTTTGGGACAAACCCGAGTCGCCCTCCCTCTGCGTCCTTAGCCTGGCCCCTGGCGTGGCGCTGGGGGCTTGGGGAAGAGAACTGGGGGTGCAGGAGGCCAGCGCTGCTCCCCTGGCCTTCGCGCCAGCCTGCCACGTGAGGTCTGCGAGGATCTGTGCCTCCTTCACCTCAGGGCTCTGAGGCTTCCTCCTCGGGGAGCCATTCCCATCAGCTGTGTCGAGCGTACACGGCCCGTCTCGTAATCTCCGCTCACCTGCGAAACTGGCTCTCCTCTCTCTCCCCGGCCCCAAGACCCTCCCCTGGCAGAGGCTATTTAAGGATCATCTTTTACTTCCATCTCCCGCGCATCAGCAGAAGAGCCTGGCACTCAGCAGACGCTCCCGGGGCGTCTGTGGAGGGCTCGATGCAGCCATCGTGGGCGTGCGTTGCAGGTTCGTCCTCTCTGGGTGCATCACCCGTGTGTGGGCCACATGCCTGCCTCAGGTGCTTGGGCTTCCCCCCCTCCCGCCCCTCCCCATGGGGCTCTGGGATTCAGTGTGACCCTCGTGTCACTGTGATTTCCTGCCCAGGCAGAGATGGGCAGTCACACCGGGCAGGGCTCCTGGACCCCCGCCCCTCCTCTGCATTGCTTGCCAACCAAGCCGTCCCTGCCTCCGGACCTCTGGACCCCAACCCGCGGGAGAGGGGGGCAAGACTTGCAGCTCGGGATCCCGTCACCTGCCCGCCTCTGCCCTGGCTTACTCCTCCTCCAGAGAACAAGCGCTAGTGCTGGTGTGTGTGCACATGTGTGCGTGTGTGTGGTCACGTGCACCAGTTTGCTGCACCCCTTCCCACTCTGCACACCGCAAACATTCTACCATACTGTTAAACTATTTCTTGAAGCCTTCCAAACAGCTGCATTGTAGAAATACTATGGTTTATTTAGCCATTCTCCTGATTTAGACAATTTTGACCTCTAAAGTGTTGCTAATTTTTTGTGAACTGTGTAAATAATACTGTGTGTGTGTTAGTCGCTCAGTCGTGTCCGACTCTTTGCAACCCCATGGACTGTAGCCCACCAGGCTCCTCTGTCTACAGGATTCTCCAGGCAAGAATCCTGGAGTGGGTTGCCAATTCCTTCTCCAAATAATACTGTAATGATCATGATTTCATGAATTCATCTTGTTTACTTCCTTGAGGAGAGTCTTCAAAGGGCAGGTGCCAGGTGGAAGGACAGGCACTTTCACGGCTCCGCCTACCTTATTCTACCTTTCCCAACACTGGTATTGTCACTCCAGAAATTTGTGTTTCTTAGAAGAAAAACAAACGGAATCTTGGTTTCATTTCCATTTTTTTTTTAAAGAGTGATGAAATTTTTTAAATAATTATTTCACTTTTGGCCGCACCGCATCTTCATTGCGGCGCGTGGGCTTTTCTTTAGCTGTGATCAGCGGGGGCTGCTCTTCAGCTGTGGTTGCGGGCCTCCTTGTTACAGAGTGCAGGCTCTGGACGCCAGCTCGAACTTGTGGCACGTGGGCTTAGCTGCTCCACAGCCTGTGGGATGTTCCCAGACCGCGGGGTGAACCTGTGTCCCCTGCCTCGGAAGGCAAGATTCTCAGCCACTGGACCACCAGGGAAGCCTCCAGATCAGAGCTTCTAACAGAAGACCTCGGGCGGCCGCGCAGGGCAGTCACTTGTTTGATTGGCTGTTTGGTGACACTGCTTATCCATTCTTTCTCTGAACAAAGATCAAGGCCCCACTGTGTGCCGGGTTCTTTAAAGCACTCGGGGACTCAGCAGTGAGCAAAAGACCGGAGCCCTGGCCTTGAAGTTTATTTTCTGTTGGGATGGAGAACAATTAGGTTAAGTATAAGGTGGATCAGAGAGTGGAACGTGGGACGGAGAAGAAGAAGGGAAAGGGAGCGGGAATGAACGTGTCGCTCGGCTCAGGAATGTGCTGGAAACCCTGAGGGGAGGGCAGGAACAGCAAGTGCCAAGGCCCCGAGGCAGCTTGTGTGTGTGAAGCACAGCGGGAGGCTGGCACAGAGTGAGGTCAGAGGTCCCCGTGGGCGGGCTGGCGGCCATTGTGATGCCCTGCCGGTTGCTCCGAGCAACGTGGGGGCCACTGGAGAGCTGCGCATGATCTGACTTGCACTTTACAGAGACCGTCCTCAGGGGACAATGATGCTGGCTTGCTGATTATGGCTCGGCCCTCCCCCACCCCTCTGCCCAGAGAACAAGTGCTAACACGTATGTGCATGTGATGCTCATGCGTGCGTACTTTGAACAGATTGAGGGTGGAAGGAAGGAGGCTGTAATTTGTGGCAAGATGATGGTGGCCTGGACCAGGAGGTGAGGGTGGAGCAGTCGGCTTCCAGGTATGCACTGGCGTGGGGCCACTGGGATTTGGGGAAGGTTTGGATGATAGATGATAGACAGATTGCATGATGGACGCATCACAGAGGACTCCAGGCTGGGCCACTGGGCCAGTTTCCATTTCCTGAGATGCAGGCCTCGGTAGGGGGGGATGGTATTTTGAAGCTGTTAACTCAAGAGGGAAGAGAGAGTCCCTTTATGAAACTGGGATGTTCAGTTTTGCTTAGGAAGGCTGCCCTCACCCAAAGGTATCTTGGAGTCAACCAGAGCCACACTGCACCCTGCTGCTTTTTGTTTTTATTCCACATATAAGTGATATCATATGGTAATTGCCTTTCTCTGTCTGCCTTACTTCACTCAGTGTGATAATATCTAGGTCCATCCCTGTTGCAACAAATGGCACTATAAATGCCAGAACAATGTAAACGTTCCTTTTTATGGCTGAGCAATACTCCATCGCGATGGCACCCCACTCCAGTACTCTTGCCTGGAATATCCCATGGACGGAGGAGCCTGGTGGGCTGCCATCTCTGGGGTCGCACAGAGTCGAACAGGGCTGAGCGACTTCCCTTTCACTTTTCACTTTCATGCATTGGAGAAGGCAATGGCAACCCACTCCAGTGTTCTTGCCTGGAGAATCCCAGGGAAGACGGAGCCTGGTGGGCTGCCGTCTCTGGGGTCGCACAGAGTCGGACGCGACTGAGGCGACTCAGCAGCAGCAGCAGCAGGGCTCCATCGCTCCTCCTCCTTGCTGCCTTTGTAATTTTGCAGCAATGGGCTTTGTGATGTCAGGGCGCAGTCACGGAAGAGACTGCCTTCTCTCTCATGAACAGCTGAGTAGGGGTCCACTGTTCTACTTGTATATCCTGGGCCTTACTATTCTCATTCTATTGTTCTGTTTATATCAAGTTTGTGATGTTTTGATATCTGGTGACTCAAAAACATCATTGCTAGCCTCTTCCAAAAATTTCATGGCAAATCTCACATATTTATGTCTCTATATTAAGTTTAATATCTATGTCTAATGGGTCCCCCCCCCAAATAGCCATTGTGATTTTTGCTAGAGTTTTATTTCTTTATAATTTGAAAAAGGTTTTCTCTTTTGAAATGGAGTCTTCACATCCAGAAACATGGTATGTGTCTGTTTTTAGTTCAGTCTTGCTTTGATAACCTTCAGTAGAATGTGTCTGGCGCTCTTCATATAGGTCTCATGCCTTTCAGATGAAATCTATCCCAAAGTATTCAATAGCTTTGTCATTAATGTGGATTTTTTTTATGAGATAATTTCTAACTAGTTATATTTATTGTATAAGAAAAAAGGTATTGCGTTTTCTTCATTTTTTACTTTAATTCAGCCGCTTTCATAATTGTATTGAGATTTTCTAGTTGTACAATCATACCCAAGAGTAACGATAAATGTTGTTTTTCAACATTTCTTTTCAACTGTTTATTTCATCTTCTTGTCTTATTTCAAAGGCTAGAGCCTCTAAAAATGTGACTAGCAGAACTGACAGTGAGCCTGCCTGTCTTGTTTGTAACTTTAATGGAAATGCTTCATATTTCACTCATGTAACATGCTTACAGATAGTGTCTGATCAATACTCTTGTGTTTAAGATGTTCATTTTATTCCTGTATAGTATGTATGCTCTTTTCTATTCTATACCATTTTATCAGGAATGACTGCCAAACTTTGTTAGATGAACTTTGCCATGCATTGATATGTGACCTTTGCTAATTATAAGGAAGACTTCCTAATTCTTGGAATAAACCCTAATTGATTTTGGTGTGCCCTTTTAAAATACATCACTAAATATTCCTAAAAAATCGGTTTAAAAAAAAATAAATGTTATTATATTTGCCATTATGTCCGTAAACTAGATTGGCTCATATTTTTCAAGTGTTTTCTTGATTATATTTCTGTGTTAGGGTAATATACAATGAACTAGAATACTATATATCCCTTTTTGTGTACTGAAATAATTTGACTAATGTAAAAATTATCTAGCTTCCCTGGTAGCTCAGCTGGTAAAGAATCTACCTGCAATGCAGGAGACCCTGATTCAGTTCCTGGGCCAGGAAGATCCCTTTGAGAAGGGATAGGTTACCCACCCCAGTATTCATGGACTTCCCTGGTGGCTCAGATGGTAAAGAGTCTGCCTGCAATGCAGAGACTGGGTTTGGGAAGATCCCCTGGAGGAGAGCATGGCAACCCACTCACTCCAGGGCTTGACATCTTTCTAGTGATAGATGGTAGCTCTTTTAACAGCTTTTTAAACTTCTTTTTTGATTACCTGTCCATTTGTAATGTTAGTTACGTTAAATTTAGTAATCTTTATCTTGCTAGAAAATGATTCAATTTCCTCTGGAGTTTAAAGCATATTAACCTAAGATTGCCCATTTTACTTTGTTAGAGTTCTTCCATATCTGTTGTTAAAACAGAAGAATTTCTCATTTGTTTTTTGTGTTAACACTTTCGAAGGGCATTCATACACCCCGTCTCATGGGAGCCTAGATCCCTCCCGGAAAAAGTGAGGAAACCGAGGAAAACTTGATTCAGTGGCGTGTGGACATCACACGGCCAGTTAGGGCCAGAGTCAGAGGGCTCTCCACCTTCCCCTGCGCGACACGACACCCGTGTTCTTTCCAGTTATGTTCCCCTGTGGCACGTCCTCCTCAGGTCCCGAAGGTGTGACCAGCATAAGAATGGACTTAGAGCTTGAGTCTCCACCCAGCAAAGATCCCTCTACTCTCTGATCACTGACACCCCTCGTGGTGTTTAGGGAAAGGACTTCATACTTAGACACAGGAGGCATGTTTTCAACAGTTCGAAAAAGTGTAAGATGCGTCTGTAGGATCACTATTTTTTTCTAGAACGAGAAATGAAAGGCGTTCATTCACTTTGCAGATGGCTCCCAATGGACGTATTTGAAAGCATCTGTTAACCTTTGGGTGGTCGAGGATGTAGTGGGCTGTGGTTTGAGTGTAAGGGTGTATAGCCACGCTTTTGAGGGTGCTGTCAGCAGCATCCCGTGTTTGATACAGTTTCGTAGAGGAACGTTCTGCTCTGTCCTGCAGGAAAGTAGCATATAATACATACTCCTGTGGAACTGCTGAACTTGAGTCATGACCAAGTTTTCACATTGGTTGTGGGGATTGGATGCGATCATCTGGCCAGGTGCTGGTGCTTTGGAAGAACCGGACTTCTAGCCACCATTCACTAATGGTTTTGACTGGAGAAGCCCAGTGTATCTGAGAATCCACCCTGGTTTGGAGACAGCCTTCATGCCTTGTTACCCCTGGGTTCTCATGGAGCCCAGCCTGCACCTCCCACCCCAGGGCCCCACCCCTTCCACGTACTCCAGGAGCCCACCTGCTGATGTGGTGACCACAGGTCTAGCTTCTGGGGCCTTTTCCTAGTGGCAGAAAATAGATGCTGCAGGCCTCGCCCTTCCAGCTACCCTTGCAGGAGGCTCAGCACTCGGTCGCCGCCCCCCGCCCAGCCCCGGCGTCTCCCTTCCAACTCCAGTCTCCTCAGTGCCCGGGGTAGACACAGAAACCCTTGTCATTTCCAGGGCTGTTGAGAATCAATCAGTAACTCGACTCACTGTTCTTCCTGTGGTCTCTCTGTCCACCACACTGATCATCAGCAGATACTGAACATGGGCTGCAGGCCTCCACAGGGGCTCACCTGGCTGGCCACATGCTTGTTGCCAGCCCATCAGCCTGCCATCCAGTAAGAAGATCCTCTCTTTCCTCCTGGCTCACTCCTCCCTGCAGAAAGCTGCCCTGTGCCCAGACTGGTCCTATCCCTCCTCGGGGCTCCCCAGCACCATGGACAGCGTCCCCAGGCCCTGTAAGCACCTCCCAGGGGTGCAGAATGAGATCTAGGCAAGCAGGCCAGCTCCGTGGTCCCTGCAGCCTCCAAATGCAAGACTCTACACTCGCCAGGATTAAATCCCTGTGGGTCTCAAAGTCTCAGACCTAAAGGACACTTAACCAACAGGGGAGCTGCAGCATAATATGGTAGCAGTCAACAGAAACACCATTCACAGGACTTCCCTAAGTGGTCCAGTGGCTAAGACTCCACTCTCCCAAAGCAGGGGGCCCAGGTTCGATCCCTGGTGAGGGAACTAGATCCCACATGCCACAACTAAGAACTTGCAGGCCGCAACTAAGACCCGGCCCAGGCAAACAAATAAATTAGCAATGCCATTCACATCAAGCTCTCATGAGCATCAATCAACCCGTACTGAGGGCTGGGAATGAAAGCAGTCTGGATCCGCATCCCTGTTGATTCCCTTACCACCCAGAGCAGACATTCACTGTGTGTTTGTTCAGCAAACCAGAGGACAGGCCGAGTGAGTGAATGGCCGGGGGTAAGAGGTGTGCCCTCCTCAGGCCCGGCCCTGGCCCTGCCCTGCGGGCTCAGTCGCTTTGCTGCCCGCTCTGCGGCTGGTCAGCCCAGGCTCCTGCTTTCCAGGCAGATCTGCACCTGCAGTCAGGCCTCTGGGTGTCTCTGACTCCTGGCTCACGTTCCTCATTAAGCCGGGCCTCCCGGGCCCCACCCTTGCCTGAGGCGCCCAGAGCTAAGGCCATTCATTATTCACTAAAGGGATCAATTTTCTGTTCTGTTTTGCCCAGACCGCTGTGGAGTGGGCTGAGAAGATGCCCAGAGGTCCACGGCCCTTATCGCCTAAAGAAATGGCAAACCAGGAGTTGCTGGCTCGCCTGCACAAGGCCGTGACCTCCCACTACCACGCCATCGCCCAGGAGTTCGAGAACTTTGACACCATGAAGACGAACACCGCCTCCAGGGACGAGTTCCGGTCCATCTGTACTCGCCACGTCCAGGTTCTGACGGACGAGCAAGTAAGGACCGCGTTCTGTTCAGCCTCCTAAGCAGTGTCGTTATGAGCGTCAGGCTGGCTGTTTCCAGAGTATAGAGAGTTTAAGGTTGTTCTCTATTTTTTAAATATGGGAAGGGTTTTTTTTTTGTTTGTTTTTGGCAGGTGGGGGGAGAGGGGGTTACTGTTGTTGTTTTAAATCTTACTAAAGAGACACAGGCGCCTTCTGTCCCTGTAACAGGTATGGAATGCACCATCTCAATTAGAGTGCAGTCATGTCACCTTTATTTTTAAAATCGAATTAAACTTGGCTCCAGCTCCCATTACCCCTCTTACTCCTTCCCTGGATCATTCTGGGCCCCAGCTGATCCAGAGAGACGGTCAGTTACTCTCCACACTTAAGCCAGGTTGGGGGTTGGAGATAGAGGTGAGGCTGGACAGAGCAGGTGCTCAGCACGTCCCACGGGTGGACCATGTCCACGTCCCCCACCCAGACCCCAACAGCCCAGGGGCTGAGCAGCCAATAACACAGAGCACCAATGATCCGAACACACACGTGGCTGTCCCTTCCCCCCAGAAAATGCACTGCCGCCAGCCCGCTCCTGCGCTCAGACAAACCGAGGCCCCGTCCATTCCCAGAGAATAATTCAGAACACTCACGAAAGCAACCCAGCCGCCCTTCTTCCTCCTGGTTCCGCTCAGACCTAGCCCAGGCGCTTCCTACAGCTCCCCGCGTGGGAATGTCACTCTGTCCCGCCCCCCCCAACACCCGCCACCCCAGAGCTGGGGGAGACTCCACTCCAACCCCAAGACTCCTAGTCTCAGAGTTTTAGGGTAAGGACTGAAAATAATCTTGAGTGATCATCACACCCACCCTCCAGCCCTACTCAGGCCACTGAACTCACTACCCTAAAGAGCGAATTTGTTAACGATATTACTAATAGGAACATCAGATTTCACTTTCCTAAAATACCAGCTTTTTTTAGGCATTATGATAATTTTTTTGCTAAGAAAAGTTAAGCACTCTTTCCAAAGAATTCTGTCCTAAAGAACAACCACACCAAGTGAAGCTGTTTGAAATACTTCTCTCCATTGCTACAAATGGATAGAAGCCTTTCAAATTAATACAGTTGCATTTATTATTGTATGGAGCCAACTAATAAAGGTTTTGCTAATAAAGGTTTTGCTAATAAAGATTTTTCATTCCATCTAAATGAGTAAAATTTTACTCTAATTATAGATGTAAATTAATGACATGCTGGCGTATCTGGCATTCTCAACAGAGAATTTGATTTTAATGGTCTACGAAGAAAAAGCTTCACCATCCGCAGCACAGACACCCCCACCCCCCACCCCATATCCCCTGCCACACGATCAAGCACTTACTTTTAAACGCTGCCTTCTAAAAATACACGGACATATCTCAGAGACAGACTGCATCATCAAAAGCGTCAAAGTCTGGCATAAGTACCATGGTTTAAGTTGGGTGATGATTAGCAGAAATTGTGCTATATTGGGGAAGGCTGCTTCGAGATACAGGCTGGTAAACAGAAAGCAAAATCCCCCGAGATCCATATGTTTTCTCCTCGCATGAGCTGCTTAACCAACAACCTTCTCAGGTGGATGGTCCTGAGTCTGGCAGAGTAAGACACAGAAGTAATGTGCACACTGGACTGGACACGTCTAGACCCTTCATCCCAGCATGGGGACGAGTCCACCGGAGACACTGGGACAGGTCGGCCAGGTTCAATAGCTTGCCGGTACAGATTCTAGGACGTAGTTTATCTACGTTATAAACTTATCTCTAAAAGATCCAGTCATCGTGAATCCGAGGGGCCAGCTTTCTTGACTTAACAGAGCTCCCTAAGTCAAAAAGTGCCACATCTTTGGAAAACTTTTGGCACAATTAACCTTTCAGGAAAGGAGAGTGGCTTTCAGAGCAGGTGAAGTTGGACACTGAAGGTCTTCATGGCTCTGCATAAAGTGTGTTATAAAAGCCCATAGAACTGTGTGGATCTGGCTGAAGGAGACAGGGGCCCCACGGGGAAAGCCTGTCCCAACGAGGCGATTTACACCAGCCCACGGTGACTGCCTAAAGACTGGGACTACGCAGCTGCATTAGGGAGAGGAACTCAAACGTTTCTGAACATTCCAGATGTGATGCTTCTAAAGCAGACACCTCTAGGAAGTGAGAGAAATGCAGGCAGGCTTGGATTTCAACCCTGCCTCTGCACTCGTCCAGCTGTGTGACCTTGGAGCACTCAGCCTCTCTGAGGTTTGGTGTCCTTCCCTAGGAGATGGGACAGCGCTCCCCAGGCTGGTCCAGGTGCCCTCCACCCAGGCTGCAGTTCTGCCTTCTCCATCTTTGATCCCTGCTATCTCTGCCTGCCCCCGGCCCCGCCCCCTTGTATCTATCTGGTCAAGTGAATTCTTTTCTGACCATGCCCTTCCCTGCTGGAGCTGACCATGCCCGGCTTTGCCCTACCCGCCTCCCCAACCCAGCTCTCCATCATCTGCCGACCCCTTGGCACACTCTTGCATGTCCTTGTGCACAGCGCTGTCTGTCTTGCCCACACAGTGAGTGCCCAAAGGCAGCAGACACCCTCTCCTTCACTGAGGAGTGGACTTCTGGTCCTCTGAGCAGAGTGCTGACATCAGGTCCTGGGGAACCTAGGAAGGCCTGCTCCCTGCCTCCCTTGAGTCTGCATCCCAGGAGGGTAGAGAGAGATTAAATGCCTGGGGGAACATCATTTCTGTGATTCTGCACCACTCTCTGCTGTAAAGGGAGGTGCGGCATGCTAGGAGAGCAGAGCTAGGGGCTGGCCTGGACCCAAGGGGTCAGGGTGCATTCCTTGAGGACACAGTGCTGGGATGTGGGCGCAGGAGACACTCCCTGCTCATGGGGGTCTTTGTTCCTTGAGGGGCAGACGGACAATAAAATATTTTAAGATATGTGGGCCGCCGCCGCCCCCCGGCCTGCCGCGTGTCGCCAACGCCCCGGGACCGGAGCCTCGCGCCGCCCGCCCGCTGCGTTTAAAATTAAAAAAAAATAAAATAAGATATGTGTACGTTGGATGGCCATAGAGGCAAAAAATAAAACCCAGGAAAGGGGGCAGTGCTGGGGAATTGTAGGGAGGGGTGGGGGCAATGCA
Source organism: Cephalophus harveyi (assembly GCA_006410635.1). Classification (NCBI taxonomy): domain Eukaryota; kingdom Metazoa; phylum Chordata; class Mammalia; order Artiodactyla; family Bovidae; genus Cephalophus; species Cephalophus harveyi. The sequence continues at coordinate 358,572 of SJYT01068161.1, forward strand.
TTGTGAGGATGGCAGCCAGGGGAGGCCCCTGAGAAGGAGACATCTGATTAAAGGCCAGGCCAGGTGGATGGCTGGGAGCAGACGAGGTTGGATCACGGATGTGTTTCGGAGCTGGGAGTAACAGGATCCGCTCAGTGAATCTGAGTGCAAGAGAGAGAAGAGGGGCAGAGGATAAGGAGGCTGAAGGAGCCAGGGATGGGGTGCTGCGGGGGTGGGGGGGCGACAGGGTAGGGGGCTGTTGGCTGCCTCACTGATCTGATGTCCACAGTCACACACCTTTGGTCCCACTTCCACTTCCTGTTCACTTCCTCTTTCGCTCAACCGCATCTTTACTTGCCCTTTCAGGGACAAGTAAGCCAGAGAGCTTCTCTGTCTCATGCTCATCCTCAAAAGATAGTTTGGCTGGGGATAGAATTCTAAGCCCAAGTGTCCCCCCCCTGACACTTTAAAGTGATCTCTCAGCTGCCTTCCAGCATCTCTCTGTGCGGGTGAGACATCTGCTGATCATCACATGCTTCCTCCAGGGCCCAGATCCCACCGAGGAAGAAGGGCAGGGGCTGCCAGCGCCAGTTGCCTTTTACCAGAGGCCCTGCCCGGAGGCCGGGGGTGAGGTGTGCGGAGACGGGAGCCAGGTGGGCGGCTGCGATAAGCCCCAGGTGCTCCACAGGCAGCTCGCCCAGGCGGTTCAACCCTGGGCATGGTCCCCACTTGCCAGGCGGTCCTGAAGCTGCCTCGGCTGCTCCTAGAGACTGGGCTCCTCCTGCGTTGGCCTCCAGGCCTCTATCCTCAGTGACCGTGGAAATCCTGTGCCCGCTGTCGGCACAGGCTAGCCGTGGCTCTTCCCAGCTGCCTCTGTTTCCACGTCAGGCGGTGGGCGATGGCCTCATTCTAACTGCCCGTCTCACACGGGCATCTCGTCCCTGTTCCCGGGAGAGTCCCACCCACCACCTGCGTCCCACCAGGCCTCTAGTGCCACACTGCTCTTCTCTGTTTCGCTTTAATCCCATTTCTCTGTTGTGTTTGAACGTAACCGTGCATTTTAAAAAACAGCTTCCACCTCTTGGCCAGAATTCTCCATCTGTTCATGCATGTTGTGCAGCTTTTCTATGACATCCATGGACACATTAGTTCATGGATCTAATGTGTTGTTTTAACGTCCTTAGTTTAATGTCTGTAGTTGTTTTAACGTCCTTGTCTGATAATCCCCACGCTGAGGGTCATCTCTGAGTCTTAGCTGTTGACGGCTATATCTCTTGGCAATGGGTCAGTTTTCCTTTTGTTTGTATGTAGAACTTTACAAAAAAAAAAAAGCTGAATGACAGACAGCATGTGCAGGAGAATGGTAGACTGTGGTGGAATGATGTTTATGGCTGGAAGCAGGCTCACCTCTCCTCTGCCAGCCTGTGAGTGTGGGGTTTGTTGCGTCAGTCTGGTGGGTGATCGAGCCTCATTTGAATTTTGTTGCTGCTCCCCTCACCCCTCGTGTGCTCGGGGGGCAGATCCCTCCAGCAGAAGGAGCCCCCCGGGCTTGAGTGGACGTGCTCTGCCTCCCTCAGTGGCTTTGCTCCCCAGGAGAGGGTGTCTGGAGCAGCGGGTGGTGTCTCACGTCTGTCCTCCACCAGTAGCTTCACGTGGCCCCTCCAGGAGCAGCAACAAAGGCTGCAGAATGCGGGCTTGTGAGCTTGATCTTGTGCCCGAGACTCCCAGCCTGAGTGCCAGCCCCTGTTTGGCCTTCGGGAATTTGCTAACATCTCAGCTGATTTCTTCCCACACTCCCACTTCCTCCTGAGCCCCACTGGGCATGAGAGCTCGGGTGTCAGGATCTCCTTGGAGCCTTGGGGCTTGATGGAATTCAGTCCTCCCAGCTCCTGCAACCTCAGCTCACCGACAGGCTCAAGAAGAGTTCTGAATCTGTAGGTATTTGGCTTTTTCTTGCTGGTAAGATGGGGTGGCGTTCCCTTGCAGCTTGCCACCTCACGAGCAGAAGCAGGACCGAGGTCCTGAGTCCTTCGCGTTTGGCAGGCTGCTGACTGCTCCTCTGCATTCCCAGGGGCCTTCCAGCAGGCCAGGCTCTGCCACATGACGTGGAAACTCACTTGCTTTTCAGCTGATTCACAAACCACAAGAATTCTGCCCAGGTTCCACGTCCAGCTCACAGGCCTGTAGTTCTCCAGAATCCACTTTTGGGGTGCCCATTCCCAGTCCTCTCGAGGCCTCGCCTGTCCCCCAGCCGCCATCCTGCACTGCATCCCTGGCTCCACCAGTGTCCTGGGGCGTAGCCTGTCAGGACTGGAGAGCCACGTGTGGCCTCCCATTCTTTCCCGGCCCACCCAGGCCCCTGTTATCCTGTTGTGTAGTCACTAAGTCATGTCCTACTTGCTTGCAACCTCATGGACTGTAGTAGCCCGCCAGGCTCTTCTGTCCATGGGATTTCCCAGGCAAGGATATTGGAGTGGGTTGCCATTCCCTTCTCCAGGGGAATCTTCTTGACCCAGGGATGGAACCCGTGTCTCCTGCATTGGCAGGTGGATTCTTTGCCCCCGAATCATCCTAGGGATGTGTATTCTTCCCGTTGAGTCCCCTTCAGTTACAAGAAGATGAGACTAGGGTTTGCGTGGTCCTGCGTTGACCTCACTGCGTCACAGGAGTTCATCAGGAAGGTGGTGGGCCCTGCCTCATGTGCCTGAGAACAAGCCCCTTTTGTTGTCCTGGGCTGTTTTGTAAATGTCTTCACCTCTGTGCTTCAACTTCTCGCCGCGTCCCATCCTTTGTCTCTGTCCTCCGTAGCATGCCCTTCTTCCTGCCCACCTCCCAAGTCTTGCCAAGGCGGGAGGGCATGAGAGTCCACGGGCAGCCCGCCCTGCTCTCCAGCTGCATCTCTCTTTCGTAAAGCCCTCCTGACGGGTGCACTTGGACACGGTCGCGCGCCCTGTCCCCCGCCCCTCTCCATTTCTCAAGGGTCTGCCCGGCTGGCCAGTTTTCTCTTGTGAGTCTTTGGGGATCTTCAGCCATTAACAAACATGCATCGAGACCCCACTGAGTGTCAACCCCTTTGCAAGACAGTTGGCATTTAAAGATGACTTTCAGAGGCCCCTCCGGGGAGTCTCTCAGCCAGGTGAGGTGTCACCTACAGGGGTGGCTTCATCAGGATGCAGGTAGGAAGAGAAGAGCATCTGGTTTCCTTGGTGGTCCTGGAGAACTTTCCTGGAGGAGACCTTGGTGCTGGTGAGGTCTGTCTGAGCCTCTGTGGCCACTTTCTCAAGGACCCTCACTTCCACTCCACAAAGTAGGTTTCCTTCATTGATCAAAACAAAAGCAGCATGCAACTCTGGATGTGATAAATGACACTGAACTACACACACACACACACACACACGAAGTTGTTACATAAGATGTAACCTGGAGGGAAGTTGGGCGGAGGATCCCGGGGACCTCTCTGTATTATCGTTGGAACATCTTGCAAACCTGTAATTATTTCAAAATTAAAAGCTTAGCACAAAAAGCTTAAACAAGTCAAGAAGATTGTCCCAAACTAAACCGTTTCTCCTTCTCAGGGCCTGGAACGTTCCCACTCTTCCTCAGCCCTCACTGCATCTTGTCCAGACTTTCAAGCAGCGCCGGACACGGTCTCTTTTAATTTGCCCCTGGAAAACCCCAGTGGAGCGGGCAAGCCGAGTGGCTTTCTGACCAAGTCGAGGGAGGCGCGGGGCAGGAGTATTCCCCCGTGGCCTCAGGGTCGGAGATGCGGGCTGGAAGTGGGCCTTAGGGGCTGTGAAACAAAACAAACGGAAGTTAAGTCACCTTCTTCTCAGCTCCTGAAAGCCCTCGAGCCACCTAGGTGGCACCCGTGGCACTGAGTGGTTTGGTGACGTCCGGGCGACACGGGCCCTCACTCAGCCCGGCGACAGCAGACGCACTGACGCCAAGGCCATAAGCTGCTCCCGCCCTCCAGACGCCTCTCCCATCCCCTGAGAGGGCCCTGCTGGCCCTGAGGGTGGCTCACACTGCACGGCGGCCCCGTAAGCTGCTCCCCGTCCTCCAGACGCCTCTCTCATCCCCTGAGAGGGCACCGTTGGCCCTGAGGGTGGCTCACACTGCACAGCGGCCCCGTAAGCTGCTCCCCGCCCTCCAGACGCCTCTCTCATCCCCTGAGAGGGCCCTGCTGGCCCTGAGGGTGGCTCACACTGCACGGCGGCCCCGGGCCATTCGCAGGGCCCTGGGGCTGTTCTGCAGGAGGGAGCCTCGCCGGGCTCCCCGGGGACCCAGAAGGCTGGGGTTTGATTTGCGTTTTCCCCTAGAACATTCTTCCGTCCTGCAGCTCAGTCTCTGTGACTAATGGCAAGATTTAATGGCCTTAAAGTGCTCGCTAAGGGCCCAATTCAATTAAAAAATGTCCCGCAGAAGCCATGGATAATCTGTGCCCACCCCCCAACCCTGCTTTCCCAGGAAGCTGGGGCTGGCCGACCAGGTGTTTTTCATTTTTCAATTTTTGTTTAACTTGACGTGAGCCTGGGACCCAGCGAAGGAACGCACTGCCTTCACCGGCTTCTGGCCCCCTTGCCCAGGGTGTGCACTGACCCAAGGGTGGCCTCTGCTTCTTTGCCAGTTTGACAGGCTCTGGGAAGAGATGCCCATCAACTCCAAGGGGAGGCTGAAGTACCTGGACTTCCTGAGCAGCTTCAGCGCGGACAAGCCGGCCACGCCGCCGGCCACGGGCGACTCAGCCAAGGCGCAGAGAGGGAGCAGCGTCCCCGAGGTCTCGGACCGGGGTCGGTCTGCAGGGTCGTCGCCCACTCGTGACCTGAAATCGGGGTCCAAGCCACGGAGTCACCCCTGCGTGAGTTCCTTCCCACCTCTCGGCGTCTCACTGGGTCCACGTTCTCCCCAGGCCAGGGACTTCATGTCCCCAAGGGTTCAGGTGACAGAGAAAGTGTCTTAGAATGAGCCCTCGGGTCCGGGGGCAGGTTCTGGAGAGGAACCACTGGTGGGTCCTCTCAGTCACCTGCCTTGGAGGGGGTGAAGGTGTGGGCATCGGGGGCAGAAGAGATGGAGGGGAATTGGGGGCCGGGGGGCAGGACCTGGGGAGGGGGCAGTTCAGCCATTGTCAAGGGCATTGTCACCCAGGAACACAGATGCCCCCAGGATGGACAGATCTGCTGAGGGCCACGTACCACGAGGTAAGGGGTGTTAATGCCCATTTTACTGTTGAAGATCCAAGACTCTTAAGAGGGACCCGTGTGGGCTCAGGGTCCCTTGTTAGCACAGAGAGACCCAACGGCAAACCCAGGCTGTCTGACCACACAGCCCTGGTCCTGGGCCAAGCCCCCCAGCCCGGGATGAAAGGAGGGGCTCAGTCTCACAGAGGGTCTCCCTTCCTCTGTAAGAAGCATGACAGGGTCTCTGGTAGGGGGTGGTGTTTGAGGAGATGGCAACCGGGCACGTGAGCACCCACCTCCATGCTTCATGTGGGGTGAACCATCCAAGACAGAGCTGGTTACTCATTCATTCTGTCAACACGTGTCTACTGCGCACCTACTGTGTGCCGAGAATGAACACCGACCCCTGCACTTGTGGAGTTTATGGTCTCATAGGGGATGATGGGCAAGCCAGTGAACTGTAAGTGGAGTGTTTAGTGCGTTACAGATGGTGAGTGGATCAGACTCAAGGGGGGTCAGAGCACCCCAAGGACATCCACGTCCCAGTCCCCGAAACCTGTGATGTGTACCTTACCTTCCGAGGGGGGAATCAAGGTTGCAGATGGAGTTAGAGCTGCTTATCAGCTAACAAGATTGTCCCTGCGTGTCCAGGGGCCCCAACTGGCCGTGTCCAGTCAATGGGGTCACAGAGGCACACGGGACATGCAGGAGAGACTCAATTTGAGAAAGACCCACCCACCATTGCCTGGTGGCTCAGATGACAAAGAATCTGTCTGCAACACAGGAGACTTGGGTTCAATCAGGGGTTGGGAAGACCCACTGGAGAAGGAAATGGCAACCCACTCCAGCATTCTTGCCTGGAGAATCCCATGGACAGGGGAGCCTGGTGGGCTACAGTCCATAGGTTCACAAAGAGTCGGACACGATTGAGCGACTAACACACATACACCCCTATCGTTGCAGCTTTGAAGGTGGAGGACAAACGGGGCCTTGAGGCAAGAAATGTGGGGGCCTCTAGAAGCCAGGAAGGGAAAGGCTATATTTGCACCCGAAACTGTTCTGGTTAAAACGGCAACATCAGCACTTCCGTTCTGTCTTTCATTCTCCTTCTGAAATAACACCTCCCATGAATTGTGCACCTCAAGACCCAGGTCACATCTGTAGGTTTCTCCTATGACGTCCCTCTAGAACCTCCAGGTACAAGACGGTTTTCTTTCTCGCTAGACCCCCTCGAGCGTGAGCGGGACCCCGCCCCTGCAGAACTGCGAGCCCATCGAGACCAAGCTTCGCAAGAAGGTCCAGGGCTGCTGGCGCGAGCTGCTCCGCGAGTGCAAGGAGAGGGACCCCAACAAGCAGGGCGAGATCCCCGGCCCCGAGTTCCTGGGTGCGTCCCACTCCGTCCCCCCAGGGTGCTCGGGCCCGCCTCCCGGCCCAGGTCCCGTCCTCCCGGTGGAGCCCAGGCAACCTGCGGGGGTATCTGGGGGACAAGGGCTCCTGACGCCTCCGCCCTCACCGGGCAGGTCCACACCCACGGGATCAAGTCAGCACACGTGACTCTCGGGGCTAGAACCTGCAGGCTGGTCGCAGTCTCTGGGCAGAATATAAACAGGGACGGGCTTTGAGAGCCCAGGAAGGTGGCCCGGGGGCCTGGGGCAGCCGGGGACACAGCTCGGCGCTGTTGGTTCAATGTTTGCCACGTATCACTTTGGTAAACTTCAAATGGGCTTCCCTGGTGGCTCAGAGGGTAAAGAATCCACTTGCAATGCAGGAGACCCAGGTTCAATCCCTGGGTCAGGAAGACCCCCTGGAGAAGGTGATGGCTGCCCACTCCTGTATTCTTGCCTGGAGAATCCCATGGACCAGAGGAGCCTGGCGCGGGCTATAGTCCATGGGGTCGCAAAGAATCGGACACGACTGAGCGACTCATAATTACTTGCTTACTTATCACTTTGGTAAACTTCAAATATTTATAAAAATCGGTTGGATTTATGCTCCAATTGCTGCATACTGTTGATACAACGAAAACCCAGAGCAACCAAAAATAATTTAAAAGAAAGAAAGCCAGACACAGATCCTCAAAGTGCACGATGGTTGTCTCTTCAGGGAGGTCCTTGTGTTCCAGAATGGAACTCTAAGATCATCATTAGAATGAAAACCCTAAATGCACAATTTGGTGTAGCCTAGAAGACCCCTAAGAGCGTATCTCTGAAGCCCAGTTGAAAACGCTTGCGCAGAGGGCCAAGTCTGAATTGCTGACCCCAGAGAAGCCCCTGCCAGGCCCACACCCCAGCACACGGAACCTCCCCTTCTCCCCACCTGCCCGGCCCTGCCTGACTCCCGTGCGGCGGGAACCTTGCTCCACGCCCTCGCTGCCTAAGGGGAATTGGGGGCCGGGGGGCAGGACCTGGGGAGGGGGCAGTTCAGCCATTGTCAAGGGCATTGTCACCCAGGAACACAGATGCCCCCAGGATGGACAGATCTGCTGAGGGCCACGTACCACGAGGTAAGGGGTGTTAATGCCCATTTTACTGTTGAAGATCCAAGACTCTTAAGAGGGACCCGTGTGGGCTCAGGGTCCCTTGTTAGCACAGAGAGACCCAACGGCAAACCCAGGCTGTCTGACCACACAGCCCTGGTCCTGGGCCAAGCCCCCCAGCCCGGGATGAAAGGAGGGGCTCAGTCTCACAGAGGGTCTCCCTTCCTCTGTAAGAAGCATGACAGGGTCTCTGGTAGGGGGTGGTGTTTGAGGAGATGGCAACCGGGCACGTGAGCACCCACCTCCATGCTTCATGTGGGGTGAACCATCCAAGACAGAGCTGGTTACTCATTCATTCTGTCAACACGTGTCTACTGCGCACCTACTGTGTGCCGAGAATGAACACCGACCCCTGCACTTGTGGAGTTTATGGTCTCATAGGGGATGATGGGCAAGCCAGTGAACTGTAAGTGGAGTGTTTAGTGCGTTACAGATGGTGAGTGGATCAGACTCAAGGGGGGTCAGAGCACCCCAAGGACATCCACGTCCCAGTCCCCGAAACCTGTGATGTGTACCTTACCTTCCGAGGGGGGAATCAAGGTTGCAGATGGAGTTAGAGCTGCTTATCAGCTAACAAGATTGTCCCTGCGTGTCCAGGGGCCCCAACTGGCCGTGTCCAGTCAATGGGGTCACAGAGGCACACGGGACATGCAGGAGAGACTCAATTTGAGAAAGACCCACCCACCATTGCCTGGTGGCTCAGATGACAAAGAATCTGTCTGCAACACAGGAGACTTGGGTTCAATCAGGGGTTGGGAAGACCCACTGGAGAAGGAAATGGCAACCCACTCCAGCATTCTTGCCTGGAGAATCCCATGGACAGGGGAGCCTGGTGGGCTACAGTCCATAGGTTCACAAAGAGTCGGACACGATTGAGCGACTAACACACATACACCCCTATCGTTGCAGCTTTGAAGGTGGAGGACAAACGGGGCCTTGAGGCAAGAAATGTGGGGGCCTCTAGAAGCCAGGAAGGGAAAGGCTATATTTGCACCCGAAACTGTTCTGGTTAAAACGGCAACATCAGCACTTCCGTTCTGTCTTTCATTCTCCTTCTGAAATAACACCTCCCATGAATTGTGCACCTCAAGACCCAGGTCACATCTGTAGGTTTCTCCTATGACGTCCCTCTAGAACCTCCAGGTACAAGACGGTTTTCTTTCTCGCTAGACCCCCTCGAGCGTGAGCGGGACCCCGCCCCTGCAGAACTGCGAGCCCATCGAGACCAAGCTTCGCAAGAAGGTCCAGGGCTGCTGGCGCGAGCTGCTCCGCGAGTGCAAGGAGAGGGACCCCAACAAGCAGGGCGAGATCCCCGGCCCCGAGTTCCTGGGTGCGTCCCACTCCGTCCCCCCAGGGTGCTCGGGCCCGCCTCCCGGCCCAGGTCCCGTCCTCCCGGTGGAGCCCAGGCAACCTGCGGGGGTATCTGGGGGACAAGGGCTCCTGACGCCTCCGCCCTCACCGGGCAGGTCCACACCCACGGGATCAAGTCAGCACACGTGACTCTCGGGGCTAGAACCTGCAGGCTGGTCGCAGTCTCTGGGCAGAATATAAACAGGGACGGGCTTTGAGAGCCCAGGAAGGTGGCCCGGGGGCCTGGGGCAGCCGGGGACACAGCTCGGCGCTGTTGGTTCAATGTTTGCCACGTATCACTTTGGTAAACTTCAAATGGGCTTCCCTGGTGGCTCAGAGGGTAAAGAATCCACTTGCAATGCAGGAGACCCAGGTTCAATCCCTGGGTCAGGAAGACCCCCTGGAGAAGGTGATGGCTGCCCACTCCTGTATTCTTGCCTGGAGAATCCCATGGACCAGAGGAGCCTGGCGCGGGCTATAGTCCATGGGGTCGCAAAGAATCGGACACGACTGAGCGACTCATAATTACTTGCTTACTTATCACTTTGGTAAACTTCAAATATTTATAAAAATCGGTTGGATTTATGCTCCAATTGCTGCATACTGTTGATACAACGAAAACCCAGAGCAACCAAAAATAATTTAAAAGAAAGAAAGCCAGACACAGATCCTCAAAGTGCACGATGGTTGTCTCTTCAGGGAGGTCCTTGTGTTCCAGAATGGAACTCTAAGATCATCATTAGAATGAAAACCCTAAATGCACAATTTGGTGTAGCCTAGAAGACCCCTAAGAGCGTATCTCTGAAGCCCAGTTGAAAACGCTTGCGCAGAGGGCCAAGTCTGAATTGCTGACCCCAGAGAAGCCCCTGCCAGGCCCACACCCCAGCACACGGAACCTCCCCTTCTCCCCACCTGCCCGGCCCTGCCTGACTCCCGTGCGGCGGGAACCTTGCTCCACGCCCTCGCTGCCTGCGGTCCTGGCCCCCACAGCACTGTGTCCCTACTGCTGTGACTGCGGCAACAGAGACCAGGCAAAGCTGGGCCAGCAGGCTAAGCCCGGCAGGACGCGGGGTCCCCTCCGTCCCGGCCACACTTACCCTGTCGCCTGCCTGTGCGTTTCCACATCCGTCCAGCCAGCGGCTGCAAGCCTGTGAAGCAAGGACCCGGCTGGGGTGTCTCAGCAAGTGATGAGTGATGAGTGAGTGAGTGAATGAAAGCTGTGATCGAACCAAGAGGGAACCGCCCGCCACCAAGTGAACTGATGTGCTTGCCTTCAGCTCTCGTGGAGAAATTCAGCCTGGACATCACCAGAGACGAGTGCCAGCAGCTGCTCGTCAAGTACGACTTGAAGAACAACGGGAAGTTCGCTTACTGCAGCTTCATCCAGAGCTGCGTCCTCCTGTTAAAAGCAAAGGAGACCTCGCTGATGCAGAGAATGAAAATCCAGAATGCGAATAAAATGGTACGTGAATCACCCTGAGGACAGGGGTGGGGCCGGGCTAGAAGGGTTTCTTTCATTTTTCTCAACTCCTCCTCAACTCTGTCGTTTCACTTCAGGCAAGCAGTGCACGTATGAACCTTTACAAACCCGTACATGTCTGGAGACCCCAGGCTGGGAACCAGTAGCCAGGATCCAAGGCTCGCAAGCCGGTTGAGTGGCACCTGCCAGAGGGGACCTCTGTGGGTTGACAGAGGGAACAGAGTCGGTGGCTCACAGGCCGCCGGGAGCAGATTTCAGTCACTTCACTGGAGGCGCAGGTGGAGGGGCGGCCACAGTGAAGGGAAACACCTGTGCCTTACACGTAACTGCTTGCTCGCTCATCAGGCGTCTGAGACGGCAGACCTTGCTCAGAGACACGTGATCTTTCTTGCATAAGCTGCACCCACAATGCGTTGTCTGCAGTCCACTTGTTGCTTCTTTGAAGAGGAATGAGACTCTAAAGATGCTTAAATCTTGCAACTGGAGGGCCCCTGGATTTTTACCTTTTTTCTGCCATTTGTAACTATATGATTCTCACCCACACCCAGGTCAACCACACTGTTAAAGACACGCCTTTCTCAAGTCCTTCCAAAGCAGGAAGACTTTTCCACACTCATGCTCTATCATCTGTAACACTGAATTGAATTACACTGAATTAAATAAGTATGAACAGGCGATGTTGACTTGGAGACATCCCATGGACCAGATGCCAGTCACCCTCAGACCCAGCTGTGGGGACCAGAGGTGTGGGGCAGGCCCGGCAGCCACCATCCCAGACCCCCACCCAGGCCCCTGCATTCCAGCAGCGGCCGAGTGATGGTGTGCCAGCCAGCAAACAGTGAATTCCATGCAGCAAAATCTGTCATTTTGTGCAAAATTGGGCTGCATCTCACCATAGGTTCTAGTTTAGACAAGCAAGAGCTAGCACCAAAGGCTTACAACAAGCTATGGAAGAAAAATTTAGCTTTATGACAGTTATTTCTCTAGCTCAGTTATTCTGTAAGTAGAGAAAATACTTTCCTCGTTCGATTGTCAGAGGGCCGGCCTGCGAGCATAACTGGAGAGCCGTGGAGACGCCTGGCCGCTCTGGCCCTCCTCTGCTTCTTTGGGCCTCAGTTCTGTAAGTGAGGGGTGGCCTGCTGGGAAGAGGCTCCACGCCCCTTTCCAAGCCCCTGTGTGCAGAGGCCGGCCTGCTCCTAGGTGGATCGCCTGCCCTCATAGAGGCGTCCAAAGGCTGCGCGTGGACTGCTGGCGGGGGCGGGGGGGGGGGATGACTGAGATTGTGTATGGGAAGTGAGAGGCGCTCTGAGATAGGACCCCCATCCCCCAACCAGGAGCCTGGGCCCCCGGGCATATGTCCCAGCTCACCTCCGTGTGCCCCTGCCTCGCCCCCAGCTCTGGTCATTCATCCAAACCCAACCACAACCTCCAGACCCTGCAGCTCAGGACAGTCCTGCCTTCCATCCAGGAGCCCACCCTGGGCCTGACTGACAGGTGGTGAGACTCCCAGGAGCCTCTCCCAGGAAGGAGTGGGATCACGGCCCACCCTGCCCCTGCCTGGTCCCCTCTGCAGGCGGCCCCCGGCCCCACCACGCCAGCCGTCTCAAGGGCCATTTTCTTTTCTAGCGCTTTGAGGCTTTCTCTGTAACCTTAACAGCAGACACACTCTTCTGAGGAAGTGAGCTGATGCTTTCCTTTTTTTTTTTTTTAAATAATTCTAGTTATTTATTTATTTTGGCTGTGCTGGGTCTTTTTTTGCTGCACAGGCCTTTGTCTATTTGCAGCGAGCGGGGGCTACTCTCGCGTCGTGCTGCGCGGGCTTCTCACGGTGGTGGCTTCTCTTGCTGCAGAGCACAGGCTCTAGGCATGTGGGTTTCAGTAGCTGCAGCTCCCAGGCTCTAGACCACAAGCTTTCCCTGGTGGCTCAGACAGTAAAGTGTCTGCCTGCAGTGCCAGAGACCCGGGTTCGATCCCTGGGTTGGGAAGATCCCCTAGAGAAGGAAGCGGCACCCCACTCCAGTACTCTTGCCTGGAAAATCCCATGGACAAAGGAGCCTGGTAGGTTACAGCCCATGGGGTCCCAAAGAGTGGGACACGACTGAGCGACTTCACTTTCACTTTCAGCAGTTGTGGAGCACTGGCTGAGTTGCTCCTAGGCACATGGAATCTTCCAGGACCAGGGATCTAACCCATGTCTCTCCTGCATTCGTAGGCTGAGGCACCAGGGGAGCCCTGGGGCTCTGCTTCTGGGGGGCACTGCTGGCGGCCAAGGACCCCTGGGTGGGTTGGTGTCCCGGGCTGGGATGGGAAAACCCTTTCTCAAGCCGGGCTTAGGTGTGGGAAGAGCAAGTGCTCACAGAATCCCTCCTCTTCCGTGGGTGGGGACCAGCTGATTGGTAAATCGGCCGCTGAGGAAGCTACAGGGCATCTGGTGAGTTTCTATCATAGGTGCTAATAAAGGATATAAAAATTGAAAGCAATTTAACATTGTGCTAATGTGTTTTACGTGGTGCCATGTTAAAAATTAAACTTTCCCAAAATGTATTACCCATTATTGCCTACAGTTCACCTCTGTGATATTCAGACATGTGTTGGGGCTAAATCACGCTAAAATATCTTGTTTTCCAATCTAATAGCACCTAAATGAAATAATCACAGTGTAGTGTGCTGTCTAATTACTAGATATAATTACAACCTTGCGATTTTTTAAAAAACTGTTCATTATAAGAACCTACTAGAAGATCCAAATCGAACCTCTTTTTTTTCCCCCTCAAACTATTTCGGTTATCTGCCTGGCCATCCCCTCAAATACACGGGGAGGGGTTCCCTGGGAGGTGGTCTGGTAGTGTTGGCATCAAACGGAGCCCCAAGGGGTCCTGATCCTGCCCCTTTGCCTCCCTGAGCCTCCATTTCCCAATCCAGGAAATGGGGGTGAAGAGACCTACCTTCCTCCCAGCTGATGCTGTTTGTGATGAGCTTTGTTTAGTCACTAAATCATGTCCGAGTCTTTGCATCCCCATGGACTGTAGCCCGCCAGGCTCCTCTGTCCACAGGATTCTCCAGGCAAGAACACTGGAGTGGGTTGCCATTTCCTCCTCCAGGGGATCTTCCCGACTCAGGGATCGAACTTGCATCTCCTATGTTGGCAGTCAGATTCTTTACCACTGAGCCACCTGGGACGAGCCTGCAGAATCCCTTCCCGTGGGAACCCTGGGTGGGGAGTGAGCCCTGGAGGCCAAGAAGAAAGCAAGGCCCAGGAGAGGAGCTCACAGCCCCTTCCTTCCCGCTCGGGCCACAGCCTGTCCACACCATCCTTCCCACCCCAGAGCTCCTTTCTCACCTCCTCGTGGGTTTTGGCTCTTCTCCCAGAAAGAAGCTGGCGCCGAGACCTGCTCCTTTTACTCCGCCTTGCTTCGGATTCAGCCCAAGATCGTGCACTGCTGGAGGCCGATGCGGCGCACGTTCAAGGCCTACGACGAGGGCGGGACGGGGCTTCTTAGCGTGGCCGACTTCAGGAAGGTGAGCATGGCTCTTGCGGGGCTTCTCCCTCCAAATAGGACGCGGTTGCCAAATGCCAGCGGCCAGGAAAACCTCACCAAAGAGCCCCCAGTCCCAGAGGAAGGCCCAGGCATGGGCAAGCTGTCCAGATCTCACTTCCTGGGCTCCCCCAGGTTACTGGGGCCACGTCCACTTGTTGTCCGCTGCCAACCTCAGGCTGTCCCCACCCCAAAGGCTTCTAGAATCCCGCCGGGCCTCCCTGGGGCACCAACACCTGAGTGCAGCCGTCCGCTGCCGCTGCTCCTCAGAGCCCTGCAGAGCCCTGCTCCTCAGCCCTGCAGAGCAGACTGACGACCTCGGGGACTGAAGCACGTCCCGGACGTGGCTACTCAGGGTCCGCAGACCCCAGCCCTGCCCTGCAAGAGCCCCCCGCTCAGCCCTCCCCTCTCCCTCCGCTGTTCTGGTGTGGAGGGGCTGCCCACCCCGGACCATGCAGTCTGGCCAACCAGCTCCCCAGCAGAGACTGGGCTCCAGGCCCTCTCCTGCCGGTCTGGGCGAGTACCTTGCCCACCCATCCACCACCTGTGATCGCGACGCCCCCCAACAGCCCCACCTCTGGAACAGAATCTATGCTGGACTTTACCCTGCAGAACCTTTGGAGGTTAACATTTGGAGGGTTTCCTCCTGAAGGAAAGAAAGGGGCCACCCTCGAGGTGACTTAAAACTCCCACATTTGGAATAACGCAGAACTCCTCAAATTGTCAGCGGGCCTGCTCCCCTTCTTTGCTTCTCTCTCCCATCCCTGCCCTAGCTAACCACTGAGGTTGAGAAAATAATTGAAGTCTAGAATGTTAGATTAAAAATCAAATATTACAGCCAGGGAAAAAAAACTCAGTCAAGACATCAAAGCAAGAAAGGGTTATTACCTCTCAGTGCACTTAGGAAAAATGTATTCCTTAGATTTCTCTGCGCTTCAACAACTAAAACAAAAATTTTTTATGTAAAAACCTTTTCTTAAATAGCAATGCAGGCAGATGAATGTCAGTTAGTGGGTCTGAATTTGCAAGGACCCCATGCAGGGCACTAGAGAATGAGGGGCCCCCTGGAGCAACCCCTCCCCCAGCCCCAGCAACACACACACAGTGGGTGGGGCCAGGCCTGTCGCCGGCGGTGGTGAATACCCTGTCACCTCCCCCACGGGGCCCCCAGCTCACAGCGCTGGTCAGTCACTCACTCATGTCCAACCCTTTGCAAGACTATAGCCTGCCAGGCTTCTCTGCCCATGGAATTCTCCAGGCAAGAATACTGGAGTGGGTCGCCATGCCCTTCTCCAGGGGATCTTCCCAACCCATGGATCAAACCTGGGTCGCCCGCATTGCAGGCAGATTCTTTACTGTCTGAACCACCAGAGAAGCCCCGGTCTTTACTTTGGGGTCAAATACAATTCTCAGCCAGAGAAGAGAAAAAGATAACACCCTAGGAACTTGGGGTGGGTGACAGGCAGGGAGAGGGCAAGAGAAACGGAGACGTTGCCCTTGACAATGAGACCTGATGGTGCTGGGCCCTCCAGACACCCCGGTTCACTCCCCTTTCCTGCTCTCAGCCCATCAGCCCCAGAGGCAGGCCAGCTGACCTCAGCCCCACGGCCCGGGCCAGTCCTGCTGGCCCTGGAGGAAACTTGGGTTCTTCCAACCCCACTCTCTAGCCTCCTCTAAGAAATGAATTATAACACAAAATATACATAGGAAATGTATAATCTAATCTTCATATTTATTTAATAAAGTGTCTATCACAGTTTGTCTCAGTTGCATGTAACAGAGGTGAAATAAATTACAGTAGCTTAGACATGGTAGTTTTCTTCTCATGTAAAAGAATCCCAGAGGTAGGAAGTCCGGAGCTGGCATGGTGTCTGGACTGTCATCAGGGACATCTGTATTTTTTTTTATACCATCCTCAATACCTGGATTCCTTCCCCAAGCTCACCTCATAGCCCAAGATGGCTGCCGGAGCTCCAGCATCACTTCAGCATTCCAGGCAGCAAAGAGAGAAGGAGGGCATACCTGTTTTCTTTAGAAGAGGCTTCCTAAAAGTCCAGCATAGCATTCTCATTTCGTTTTAGTGGCCAAAACTGTGAGAGAGGCTGAGAATTGCCATCTTTCATTTTGGCTAGGCACACAGTAGCCTGGAAGAAAATCAGGGTCTGATAATGGAAGGGGAAAGGCCAATGGATACTGGTTGGGAAACCAGCAGGCTCTGCCATGGGCTGTATTACTGTCAAGTCATAACTACTGGCTGAAGCCTGCACCTGCCCTCCTCCCCTCCCTCGAAGCTGCACCCCAAGGCCTCCCACCTTGTTAGGGCTTCGTGGCCAGTCTCCCCTCCAATCCCCTCTGCTCTGTCCATCTTTCTTGTCCTCCACATTGACCAGCCTCGCAGCACCTGTGTTGCTAGACAGGGCTGCCTTGTGGAGGGGTGGGGGGTGCGGGAGGAGGGCGTGACTCTGGAGGTGGGCTGTCCAGGCTCGGGGAGGGGAGGAGAGGTGGGCAACTCTGGAGGTGGGCTGTCCAGGCTCGGGGTGGGAGGAGGGGTGGGCAAGGGCCCGGCCCCTTCCTGGCAGCAGCCTCCTTGGTCTTGAACGGCTCCAGTACCAGGGGCGGCTCCTCTCCTCCACAGGTCCTGAGGCAGTACAGCATCAACCTCTCCGAGGAGGAGTTCTTCCACATCCTGGAGTATTACGACAAGACGCTCTCTTCAAAAATCTCCTACAACGACTTCCTCCGGGCCTTCCTCCAGTAGGGGCCCCGCACCGTGAGCCCAGCGCCGACAGACAGGGACCGCAGGGCCTGTCCCCACGCCTCGGGAAATCTATCAGCAGAGGGCCTCATGAACGTCCGGGGCATCCCCCCAAGCACAGCCCACACCCGCACCCAACCTGCGTCTTTCTGAGGTCAGCCCAGGCCTGGGCTCCAGGGTTGGCAGCGGCCGCTCTGGAGGGCCCCAAGCTGCCCCACTGAGCTCAGGACGCCTCTTAGTCTGAGCAGATTAAAATGTTAGCCTTTGCAAGAATGATTCTTGAGACTTTAAAAGAACCACCAACAATAAACTTGGAAACTCAGAATTTCTGCTGGTTTTATTGTTAAGAGCCTGCTGGGGACTCAGGGACAGCCCCCTCCTCCACGCAGGCCCCGGGACTTCCCCGACGTGGGTCAGACCTGCACCCCTGCCAAGCTTGTCCACAGGGCCCCTTCTCTGTCCTGGGGGCACAGGCAGCAGCCGGACCCCACGAGGAGCGGCCGACATCTGAGTCAGGCCCCATCAGTGCAGCGGGGGCGCAGCCCTTCCGGGCCCAGCAGTACCCGTTTCGGAACACAACAGGGCCTGGCAGACTAAGCGCTGGGCTGTGCACTGAGTCACTCAGTCGTGTCCGACTCTTTGCAACCCTTGGACTGTAGCCCGCCAGGCTTCTCTGTCCAGGGGTTCTCCAGGCAAGAACACTGGAGTCAGTTGTCATTTCCTCCTCCAGGGGATCTTCCCAACCCAGGGATCGAACCCAGCTCTCCCTCTTTACCGTCTGAGCCTCCTGGGAAGTCCCACCTGGGAAGTCACACCAGGGAAGACAAGCCAAGAGAAGTTTTAAATCACCATAACGCTATCCACCCGTCATGAAGTAGATGGAAGGGAAACAGAGCCTGTTGCCTTCTGGAAGGTTCTGGAAGGAACTGGAGAGGCAGGCAAGAGGGCTGCCCCTGAGCTGTGTGACCCCAGCTGTCAGGGAGGGGTGGGGACTAGGACCCTCCACTGTCTCCCTGAGTAAACTCAGGAGCATAACACAGCCCAAGGCCCTCCCTGGGGGGGCACCACCCAGCACCCACCGCAGCCCCAGCCTCCAGGAGGGCAGGTTCCCCGGGCACCTGGGCAGTGGCCTAGCTTCTCCTCCCCCTTCCTGGGGCTGTCACCACCGTGACTGCACCTCGTCCTCCTCTCCCTGCTCCCTCTGGACGCAGCCATGGCTGCTGATCAGAGGAGGCAAATGTTCAAACAGAAGCCACGGGGGCTCTTAGAAAGCCAGACCAGCGCCAGCCTCCTTTGAGCCCCGCTGGCCACACCGCACTCCAGACAGCCGGCGGGGTCTCCACTCCCACTGCAGAGAGGGAGACACCGAGGCCCCGGCGGACGGGAAGGATGCCCTGTGGGATACATGGGAGTGAGGAGGCGGCTCCTGGCGTCCTGCTCAGCCTGGCGAGGGAGGCATTGGCGACAAGGCTGAGGAGGTCTGGCTGGGCCAGGACTGGGGAAACCCCAAGATCCCAGAGAATCTGGGGGCCCTGGGGGAGCTCAGAGGAGGAAGATGACCACCACAGGGGAAGAGGTGCCCAGGCAGCCTGAGTTCAGGGAGGGGGATGTAGGATGGGGCCGTGGTTCCAAGTCAATGCCCTCCACCCTGGCATCTCTGCTAAGAGGGGAGGTGGGTGGATGCCCCTGTTCCAGCATTCGGGGCCCCTCCTGTGTGCCCAGCCCCTGCCCTGTGTGCCCGGCCTCAGCCTTCCCAAGATGCCTCTCACACAACCTTGCCCTCTGCACCTGCTCCTCAGGGAATGCCAACTTGTCCTTCAGCACTCAGTGCAGAGCCGCCTCTTACAGGAAGCCTTCCTGACTTCCCCAGGCTGAGCTGGGCATTTCCTCTGGTGCATTCAACAAGTGGCAAGTGGCTCGTCCTGACACAGAAGCAGGACTCAATGGGGTCATAACTGGCCACCCTCAGACCACCAGCCCTCCTGAAATATTCTCAGAGTACCTGTGGTGTCAGTGATACTGAGTTCAAGTTCCAGCTCTACCATGACACCCAGCCAGGTCATGTTGCCCTCTCTGAGCCTCAGTTTCCACATCTGTAAAATGGGCAATCATCCCCCGCTCCCCCAATATACACACACATGGGAAGAGCTTAGCCTGCAGTGGGGTTTTTCTCTCAGAGTTAGCAGGGCTTCCAAGTAGAGGGCTGTAGGTGAGTGGGCTATTAGCTACACCCTCCTTTAACCCCGAGAGAGAAGGGGCAGCTACCTCTTTTCTGACACCTGGACCCTTCAAGCCTGAGTCAAGAGGGCAGTGCTGGGCCAAGGGTCGGGGTGTCCCGCTGCCCCTGCTCATCCCCTGGCCCGTGCGCAGCTCTCCTCTCGGAGCCTCCACCACCACATCTGCAAAATGACGAGAACCCCTGCTTGCCTCGGCTCATCCATCCACGGGTCTTTTCCCAGCCCCACGGGTCATACACGCACCTGCCTCCTACAGCCCCCAACAAGGTAGGTCAAAGACGATCGAAAGAGAAGGGACCAGGCCTGGTGGGGGAGCCCTGGGTCTACGGAAGCCCGAAGAGCCCTCGCCCCGCACCTGGAGCTGGACCTCAGACGGAACCACATCAAGAGGTCAGGGGAGGGTTTCAGCCCAGGGCCCTCAGAGCCAGAGCAGGAGCCTGGGGGCTGGGCTGCTTCTGGAAGGCAGCCCCGTGTTCCCAGCTGGGCTCTGGGGGTCCTCTCCTCTCCTTCCTGGGTCCTTATATCCTGGTCAGGTGTCTTCAGCCCTGGGTGTCCTTCCTAGGGCCTGGCCCAGCTGGGAGCAGCAGCCCCTCTGGATCCCATTGTGTGGAAAGAATAGGGTGCCTGCTTTCTCCACCCAAGAGAATTTATATGAGAGCAAATGGCCCCACCTGTCTCCCCTCTGTGTATCCACGTCCCTTGCTTTTGACCTTAAAGCCCCTGTCTCTGAATAACGTCCATTTCCCCACTCCTTGAAGCCTCTCTAAGCCACATGACTTGTTTCGGCCAATGAGCCACAAGTAAGCGTGACATAACCAAGGGCTGAGAAGCACCTGTGGTTTGCGGCCTTGAGGTACTGGGGAGGGCATCACTCCCTCCTGTACAAGACAAAGGAGATGAACACCTTTCCGTAAACCCACCCGAGAGTGGAGTTCAACTCAAACAGTTCACCACGGTCTGGAGATAGACAGGTACCTACAAGGAGATGCCAGACCCAAGCTCTTGCTTTTACGGCCTAGACACAAAATACCATGTAAACCAGCAAGAGGATTCAGCTGTAACATTTCAACAAATGGCCCGAAACCAAATGCGGGCTAGCCTGAGGACGTGGAGACTCAGGGGACTCTGACACCACGGAGCTGGGACCCTCCAGGAACCGCCGCAGAAGCTCACGGACATCAGGGGGTTCTGGAGAAAGCTGCCTCCTTCCTGCACGCCCCGTGAAGGGGCTAGAGGAGGATCCAGCTGACACTTTGCCAGAAGCCACCTCCCTGTCCCTCGAAGGGAGCAGAAAAGCACGCCAAGCAGAGAAGAGGACC
Source organism: Cephalophus harveyi (assembly GCA_006410635.1). Lineage (NCBI taxonomy): Eukaryota > Metazoa > Chordata > Mammalia > Artiodactyla > Bovidae > Cephalophus > Cephalophus harveyi. The sequence continues at coordinate 378,941 of SJYT01068161.1, forward strand.
CCAAGACCGCACCCAAGGGCACTGGTGGGAACCCAGCGCATGAGAAGGGGCGGAGCGGGCACTCCTCCTGGGGCGGGTGGGGGAGAAACCCATGCAGGAGGGCAGGGCACAGAGGAAGGCTGCCAGTGCTCCCAGGGTCTGAATCAGAACCACCCCTCGCCTATCACCACACCGACCATCGCCGAATAAAAGGGGAACCAGCTAAGAGGGCCGCAGGAGCCCGTCTCTCCAGGGGGCCGCACGGAGGAGGCCCAGAGGCAAGGACGGGGCAACAGTGCAGCCCACGTTCTGACGAGACTGACCCGAGCCCACGCTCAGCTCCCCACAGAAAGACAAATTCTGCCCCGAGCATGAAAATGCTCACCTCAGTATCTACTGGGCATCCTGGGTAAAGAACCCACCTGCCAATGCAGGAGACATAAGAGGCGTGGGTTCCATCCCTGAGTCGGAAGATTCCCTGAAGAAGGGCACGGCACCCCACTCCAGCATTCTTGCCTGAAGAATCCCATGGACAGAGGAGCCTGGCGGGCTGCAGTCCATGGGGTCACAAAGAGTGGGCCTTGGGTGCACAGGCACCAGCTGGACCCCACGAGGAGCGGCCGACATCTGAGTCAGTGACTCAGGGGCTTAGCACACATGCTCAGTATCTACTGTCCTTTTGTATCAGAAGTTAGCAAAGCATAGCCAGGGCACCAAATAGGGCCTGGGTTCTATCCCTGGCTCGGGAACTGGTCCGGCATGCCACAACTAAGACCCAGTGCAGCCAAATAAATTAAAATTTTTTTTAACAGATTATAAATTAAAACAAAATTTTGTAAATATTCTTATATATATGTATGTTTGTATGCTAGGTTGTTCAATCGTGTTCAACTCTTTGCAACTGCATGGACTATAGCCTGCTAGTCTCCTCTGGCCATGGGATTTTCCAGGCCAGAATACTGTGGGGTGCAATTTCCTTCTCCATATATATATATATATACACACACACACACACACATATGTATATATGAAAAGTAAAGAATCACTTTTTTTTTTTTTTTTTTTTTACTAAAAAAGAAACTAGAGTAGCCAAAACAGAGAGCTCTTTTTGCTCTCTGTGAAAAAGAGCAAAAGCATTCATACCACCCAACTTCAAGATTTAGCCATAAAATTATAGTAATCAAGAAAATATGATTTTGGCAAGATCACAGCACTATAGATCAATGGAACAAAATAGAGTGTCCAGAAATAAATGCACACAAATGTAATCAACTGACTTTTCACAAATGTGCAAAGGAAATTAAATAGAAAAATAGACGTTCATTTGAAAAAATATGAAATTTGTCATGTATCTCACACCTTACACAGAAATCAACTCAAAATGTATTGTAGACCCAAGTATAAAATTTCTACAAGAAAACATCGAGAATCTGCATGACCTGGGGTTTATCAATGGGCTACATCAAAAGCACAATCTATAACAGAAAAAACTGATAAATTGGACTTAATGGAAATGAAAAGCTTTTGCTCTGAGAAACTGTTAAAAGAGTAAAAAGACAACCTACAGACCAGAAGATCTGCAGATCATGTATTCATTTAAGGACTTGTGTCCAGCACCTAAAGAACTTCAAAATCCAAACATAAGAAGACAGGCAATCTAGTTTTTAAGAAGGGCAAAAAAGATCTGAGCATGCATTTCACAAGAGAAATATGGCAAGGTGAAGGTGAAGGTGATGTCGCTCAGTCGTGTCCGACTCTTTGCGACCCCGTGGACTGTAACCTACTAGGCTTCTCCGTCCATGGGATTCTCCAGGCAAGAATACTGGAGTGGATTGCCATTTCCTTCTCCGAAATATGGCAAATAAGCATCTAAAAAGATGTTTAGCATCACTAGTCATTTAAAAAAAATGGAAATTCAAGCCACAATAAGATATAACAGTTCAGTTCAGTTCAGTCGCTCAGTCGTGTCCGACTCTTTGCGACCCCATGAACACTAGTCATTTAAAAATGGAAATTCAAGCCACAATAAGATATAACAGTTCAGTTCAGTTCAGTCGCTCAGTCGTGTCCGACTCTTTGCGACCCCATGAATGGCAGCATGCCAGGCCTCCCTGTTCATTACCATCTCTCGGAGTTCACTCAGACTCACATCCATCGAGTCCATGATGCCATCCAGCCATCTCATCCTCGGTCATCACCTTCTCCTCCTGCCCCCAATCCCTCCCAACATCAGAGTCTTTTCCAATGAGTCAACTCTTCGCATGAGGCGGCCAAAGTACTGGAGTTTCAGCTTTAGCATCATTCCTTCCAAAGAAATCCCAGGGCTGATCTCCTTCAGAATGGACTGGTTGGATCTCCTTGCAGTCCAAGGGAGTCTCAAGAGTCTTCTCCAACACCACAGTTCAAAAGCATCAATTCTTCGGCGATCAGCCTTCTTCACAGTCCAACTCTCACATCCATACATGACCACAGGAAAAACCATAGCCTTGACTAAACGGACCTTAGTCAGCAAAGTAATGTCTCTGCTTTTGAAAATACTATCTACGTTGGACATAACTTTTCTTCCAAAGAGTAAGCATCTTCTAACTTTCACTTTCATCAAGAGGCTTTTTAGTTCCTCTTCACTTTCTGCCATAAGGGTGGTGTCATCTGCATATCTGAGGTTATTGATATTTCTCCCGGCAATCTTGATTCCAGCTTGTGTTTCTTCCAGTCCAACGTTTCTCATGATGTACTCTGCATAGAAGTTAAATAAGCAGGGTGACAATATACAGCCTTGGCGTACTCCTTTTCCTATTTGGAACCAGTCTGTTGTTCCATGTCCAGTTCTAACTGTTGCTTCCTGACCTGCATACAGATTTCTCAAGAGGCAAGTCAGGTGGTCTGTTATTCCCATCTCTTTCAGAATTTTCCACAGTTTATTGTGATCCACACAGTCAAAGGCTTTGTCATAGTCAATAAAACAGAAGTAGATGTTTTTCTGGAACTCTCTTGCTTTTTCCATGATCCAGCGGATGTTGGCAATTTGATCTCTGGTTCCTCTGCCTTTTCTAAAACCAGCTTGAACATCAGGAAGTTCACAGTTCATGTATTGCTGAAGCTCATAGGACAAAATAAATGTAAAATTTTGTCTTTAAAATGTAGCAGCTGGACAGTTCTTATCAGATGGATCAGTTTGGGGTTGTAGAGAAAGTATTTCTAGGCTGAGGAACTTAAAATGTGGTCAAGATGAAAGAATATATGAAATCAGAAAGTGAGAGTCAAGAACTGGCCTGGGTAAGGTACAAACACAGGTTGGAGGGTGGTTCAGGGTTTAGCTTATGTAGAATGTTTAAGAGATAAAGTGTACTGGTCTAATGCTGTAAAATGCGATTAGATGTATACTTCTAGTCTAGGGTCACAGCTCAGATTACAATTTGTTAGCTCTTCTCATAATATGGGCACTGAAATGAAAGAGTTTATGTGCCCTTTTCTTTGTGCCGCTTAATATAAAGGAAAGATTTGATTCTGTGGAAATCAAAGCCTAAAAATGAAAAGATCACTTGGAATTCTTATCTTACCTCTCTATTATATACTTTGGGGTAAGCTGCTATGCTGTCTTTTTTTTTTTTTTTTTTCCAGTTTATCCAATTGGTAATACTACCTTTCTACTTTTCTCACCAAAATATAAGTGATCATTGAAGTGACATTATAATCAGAAGTATTACAGTAGCTACTATAATAATGTTACAATGTTAAGTGCTTAGGGTACTAAGCAAGTTAACAATTGAATTTGTGCTTACAGATCAATCCCTAAAAATATGAAAAAGTTGACTGGAGGTGGAAACATATCCAGAAAGACATGTGAGATGAAAGTTAACATAGGTGAAAAGGTAATGGAACAAACACATAATGAACTTGCCATGTGCCAGGAACTACTCTAAGCACTGTACACACATTAACAGGCTTTTAAAATATCATGTAGTGAAAGATTAAAGATTCAGTTCAAAGAGTGATGGATAGGAAAATCAAGTTATTCAGTAAAGTAAGACTACATAACTAAGAAGAAGAATCTCAGAGCACAGCTACATGTTGTGAGACTAGTTGTGTCCTGGGATATACTTGGAACAGTTCTTAAGCAGGGAATAGGAGAGAAAGGGAAATGATTCAATACAGTGTGATCAATGCTGCAGCAGACTGTATAAGAGAAGAAGCACAGAGAATGACTGTTTCCATACATGTGGGATGGGGGGAAGCCTTGCAGAGAAAATTGTCTGAGAGTAAATAAACAAGGGGCATCTTGAGCTTCCTTGAATTTGGCATAAAGAAACTAAGGAAATGGAATCTCTTGGGGACATTCCTACTTAAAAGAGAAGTATTTTGAAGCCAATTTTCCCTGAACCACGTGTCCAAATAAAATTACATTTTCATTTATCCACATAGAACATACTGACTGGTGTCTATTCAGTGCTGAGGGTTCTTGACTATTTGGCCAATCCCTGGGAGTCTGCATACTTCTGCTCCCACCAGTTAAGTTGCATGCTTCTCAAAGTCAATTTACTTTCTTCTTAAACTTCCTATGGCAGTTGTACTTAGCAAATGATATAATGTGATTAAATATTTATGCCAGTTGTATTTATATAATTAGGACTTTAATTAAATATTAAATAAATCAATGAAGTATAAGTTATAAAAAAGAAAAGTTATTATTCCTTTCGAAACAAAACTGAATACTTTGGAGAGACTCCATAAAGGCCACTCACAAAATAAAGATATTCTAATGAATTATGTGTGGACAAGAGCTATTAAAGTTTGGAGAGGGGATTATAAAACTAGAAGGATCCTGAATTCAAATTGTGACAAAACTGACACACAGTCAGATTTTGTGTCCGTAAGTATTTCACTGAAGTGTCTTGCATCACTCTGAAGAAACTGATACAAAAGGGAGTAAGCAGTAGATTGGAAATAGTAGTCTATGCCTCGTGGATATGATTTAATAGAAGAGCTGCAATTCCAATCACAAATTCTATACTCAAAGGAAAGACCATGACCCTATAGCAAATGGTTGCCAATGAATATAAATTTATATACTTTAAGTTCAAAGTAAGAAGTCTATAGTATTTGTGTATTTTTTTATAATTTTCAATTTAAAAAAATTACTCAACTAAAAGCTGATTCCAACTATGCTTGAAAAGAGACCCCATATGTTTCCATGAAAGCCAGTTATTTGTATTCTTTAACCACAAATGGCACTTTTGAGTGAATCATGGTAACTAGGAATAAATGATATAAGATGATATGTGTGTGTTTGTGTCTGTGAGTGAATATTTATGATTAAGAAATTTGCTAAAAATCATAATTATGTTTCTGCCACTTTTGTATTCAAGCCCTACTCTTTGTAAAATTTTATTTTTTATTGAAATATAGTAGATTTACAACTCACTTTTGAGTGAATCATGGTAAATAGGAATAAATGATATAAGATGATATGTGTGTGTTTGTGTCTGTGAGTGAATATTTATGATTAAGAAATTTGCTAAAAATCATAATTATGTTTCTGCCACTTTTGTATTCAAGCCCTACTCTTTGTAAAATTTTATTTTTTATTGAAATATAGTAGATTTACAACATTAAGTTCTGCTGCACAATGAAGTGGCTCAGTTATACACATACATATTCTTTATCATTATGGTTCATCCCAGGATATTGAATTTAGTTCTTGCGCTATACAGTAGAATCTTGTTGTTTATCAGTCCTATGAATATATGTAACAGTTTGTGTCTTCTAACCCCAAATTCACAATCCATCTTTCCCCCTTCCCCTCTGCTTTGGCAACCACAGATCTATCTGTGAGTCTGTTTCTGTTTTGTAGATAGGTTGATTTGTGTTGTACTTTAGGTTCCATATGATGGAAGTGATATGATACTTGTCTTTCTCCTTCTGACTTACTTCACTTTATATGATAATCTCTAGTGCATCCATGTTGCTGTCCAATGGTGGGCAGCACTGTCATTATCTTGTTCTTTTTAATGACTGAGTAGTATACCATTGTATATATACACCACATCTCCTTTATCCATTCATCTGACTCTGGACACTTAGGTTGCTCCCATGTCTTGGCTAGCGTGAAAAGTGCTGGTATGAACATAGTGGTACACATATCTTTTTGAATTAAGTTTTGTTCAGATATATGTGCAGGAATGGAATTGCTGAATCATATGATATTTTTAGCTTTCTGAGGATCTTTCATATTGTTCTCCGTAGTGAACTCTACGTACTTTCATTCCCATGAATGGTGTAGTTGGTACACATATCTTTTTGAATTAAGTTTTGTTCAGATATATGTGCAGGAATGGAATTGCTGAATCATATGATATTTTTAGCTTTCTGAGGATCTTTCATATTGTTCTCCGTAGTGAACTCTACGTACTTTCATTCCCATGAATGGTGTAGGATGGTTCCCTTTTCTCCACTCCCTCTCTAGCATTTATTATTTTTAGGCTTTTAGATAATGGCCGTTCTGACCAGTGTGAGGTGGTATCTCATTGCAGCTTTGATTTGGATTTCTCTAATAATTAGTGACATTGAGCATATTTTCATGCGTCTATTGGTCATGCATATATCTCCTTTGGAGAAATGTCTATTTAGGTCTTCTGCCCATTTTTTCAATTGGATTGTTTGTTGTTTTGTTGTCGAGCTATATAAGCTGTTTGTATATTTTGGAGGTTAATCTCTCATTGATCGCATTGCTTGCGAATATTTCTTCTCATTGCATCAGTTCAGTTCAGTCGCTCAGTTGTTTTCGACTCTCTGCGACCCCATGAATTGCAGCACGCCAGGCCTCCCTGTCCATCACCATCTCCCAGAGTTCACTCAGACTCATGTCCATCGAGTCTGTGATGCCATCCAGCCATCTCATCCTCGGT